>CM034153.1:450432195-450750054 GCA_019776745.2 Taxus chinensis | reverse complement strand
CCGTGTAATGACACCTCATAGGAGGCTACATCCATGGTGTAGATGGCAGAACACCATTGATAGTAATGAATTATTTTTTGTGAATGAAATTTAGATGCAAGTGATTCATGGAGCCAATATCCTAAGTTTCACGGAGCCATGACATACCTAAGAGCATGTCACACCCTTCGAATGAAGGTGCCACTAGGAAAGGAACAAACATGGTGAGAGGACCGATAATGACTTGAAGTTTGACAAAACAATATGATTTGGGAATTGGATATGAAATCTACGAGAGTGGATAGCCAATAGTGATAAGAAGTGCAATAGAACATGTACTTACGAGAAATGATGGATCAATTATAATGTTATTGATAGTCATGGATCCAATAGAAAAACTAATGTGGAAGTTATCAGAAGAGAATGTAGCATGATAGTCATGATCATAGAAAGTAATGATAGGTGGAGATTCCTCAGCATGAGAAAATAGAAAATCAAGACCCCCAAGATGTAGGAGGAGGGCACTGCACAATATGTATGACTGGCTGAGGAGTCATCCATTTGCTTGTTATGCTTCGAGAGAGGTTTGTTAAATATTTTGATCTTGTGATTTTTGTTGACTGGTGCAGATGATGCAAGATAAAGAAAGCTCAATAACATTATTATCGATAAGATCTTGAATAAGATTTCAAAGTTTGAAACGTTGATCTATAGAATGTCCAATACATTGATGATAGTTACATATGAAGTTCTAATTATAATTATGACCTTTAGGACAAGATGTATCCAAATTGAGTGGAGGAGGAAGCGTAATAAGACTGATCTAGATAAGTTGTGGCAATAAAAGATGTGGAACGACATTCAATTTTTATATGTACACTTAGGTGGTTACCATTGAAGCTCATTAGTATTAGATACATCATTGATAGTGGATTTAGCTTTAGTAGGTTTTGTAGATGGCTTGAAAGTTAATTTACTTTGAAAATAAACTGAAGCTGAAGCTTGTTCATGATACTTAAGCTTTCGGATAGATAACAATTTAGTTTCATGTAGCTTAAGAGTATGAAAAAAATGATCTAATGATGAAGAGGTCTCAAAGATGACACTCTCTTATAGAGACAGTAACATAATTTGTAGATGAAGCTCAGAATTTGCAAGTAAATTAGACATCTTAGCTAAGTTATTTTTATATCACAAGACATAATCTGCTAGATGTTTGTTAGATCCTTGTTTAAGTTACGTGAGTTTAGAATATGATATCTTAGAGCTGATATTGATAGAGAAATGCAACAAGAAAAAGCATCAGCTAAATGGATGAAAGATGTTATTGAGTGGACAAGTAGATCATAGAACCAATGCATTACATAGTCTTGAAGACTTCGAAGAAAGATATTAGCTAAGAAAATATGATCATCTGCAAAATATAGACACACCACATGAAATGCTCGGAGATGCTCTTGGGGGCCACCATTACCATTGAAAATGGAAGCTTTAGAGTAACAAAATTAGGTGGAAGGGAATAAGTGGAAATCATCGGTGTGAAAGGAGTATGAAGTTGTAAGGTGGAGTCTAGAGATGGAGACGTACAAGAAGTATCTTGTTGCAATTGATGAATTTGAACTTGAAGGTCGTGATAAAGAGAGGCTAAATCTTGAGTTCCAGTGGAAGAGACTTGCTGTATATGATAAAAAAGAGGTGGAGTGAAGTGATTGGTTGGAGTAGGAACATAAACAGGAATAATAGAAGTAGGCAGAAGAGTGGAAGCAAGTGGTTGAGTAGTAATGGAAGCGGGGACAACATAAGAAACATTAAGCTCCACAATATTTGTGGCCTCATCACGAGAAATGAATAAAAAGTAGGTTTGAATCCTGAGGATGCTTATCAAGATGATCACTAAGCTCTTGGAGATGGGATGTAGTAAATTTACCATAGGATTGAGCCATAATGAAAAGGAGATAAAATCCCTAGAAGCAAGGAGTGTTCGAGTGATGGGTTCACCAAATGATTAATAAAATATTGAAATAAATAGATGCCTAAATCTAAATATGTAACAATGTAGAATATAGAAAATTAAGTATAGATTATGACAAAAGAAAATATGTAATTTAAATTTGAAACCCTAGTTATGAAGGAGAAATAAAAAGACTTATCTTATTTGTAGTGATTCCAAAGGTATGACAAACTAGAAAATTGTTATAACAGAGAAGCAGAGTGTCACAATCAGACCCAAATATTTGCAGGAGTGTTGAAAATGTTGGGACCCAAGGGAGCCTATGGAGGATCAGAGGTGCTAGAGACCTATTCTAGGTGCCTGTGACTACTCAGAAGCTGAGAAACTCAATTTTGTAGGGCCACAAGGTGTTTGTTATTTTTCGTGGTTTAATCGCCTTTACTTTGCTGGACCTCGCTGTTGTTTTCTTGAAACTTGCAATAAAGAATATAAGCACTTGAAAAACCCCCAAACCACATCAAACCCAAAAAAGAAAGATGTAAAATGAGGAGTTGGAATGTCCCTTGACTGTCAAAAAAGTGAAATTATGATCGAGCCCTACACTACATCTCAGACCCAATGTAATTTTATATGTGTGTGTGTTGAAATCGATCCCCAGGTGACAATGAGAAAGTAGCTAGATGAAAAATATGTAAATATATGTGTGAAGGAAATAATGAACTTCCCCTTCTAGGTGTGTATGAAGAAAATGGTAGTCCCTTGTCCCTTATATGGAACTAGATGGATGCTTGAATGCTCTTAGAATGCTTTTGGATGCAACCTTAGGTAGTGATAGCTAATGCTTAGTGATTGGTCCCTTATTATGATCATATATATTTGTATTTATATGATTCCCTTGTTTGAATTTTGGAGTTAACCACTAAAAGGAAGACTAGTAAAAAGCAAGATGCCAAAATGTCTAGAAAAGACCCTAAAGATATGATACAATTACAAAGAGGTTGGGAGTGCCCATAGGGGATGGGGGTGATTGGTGTTGGCATCTTGGATGGGTGCTAGTATCCAGAGTGAGAAATGCTAAAGTATGAAAAGACAAACCAGGAAAGAAGGAGTGTAAGACCAAAATAAGAAAATCAAAGCAAGAAAAGATGACCAAAGACAATGATTAATTAGTACTTTTTCTCACTTATGAATAGTGGTATGTGATCAGGACTAGATAGATACCTAAAGTGCATGATTTAGTTTTTACACTAACATATGATGTCATGAATCTCATTTTGGTTGTTTGTTTTGATAAAATTGATTTTGGGAAAATATGATGTTGTTTCTCTCTCATCTCTCTAACCCTCTCTAGTTTTGAAAATGTAATGAAAATGAAAACGTATCTCTTACCTCTCATGTTAAGTAAATTGTTTCTTTCCTTGCAAATGGAAAATTATTTATCATGACTTGTGATAGATCATAGTAGAATTCCATGCTAGCGTTTATAATTGACCCATGCTCTAATGGTTGTTGCAGGTTGCAGGTAACATGAAAAGGAAGATAAATGAAGGAATTTGACTTTATAGTTGTATATAAATTATAAAATGCATAAAATGATGCGACGTATTGTATATTTGAATAATTGTAATTATTTACTATTTGGAAAGGAGAAAGTGAAAAAAAATTAAAATGTAGTCATTCCATGTGTATAGTGAAGGTTATTTGTCATTGTTATTGAATGTTGTTCAGTGAGACTGAGTTATTAAAACAATCATTACCATACTAATTGTAGTTTTTTCCATATCAACACTTAAATTTCTGGTTGAAAATTGCCTTTCCTTGGCCACCGAAATGAAATGAGGAAATAAACCTCTTATCATACTTTCATTTTAGTCAAATATTGTTAAGTATGAAAACCCTTGTTGTGTTAAGGAAATGTTTAAACTATTGCAAGTGGTTTTTTGGTTTTGTACTAAGAACAAGCCTTACTATACCATTTCCATGGCTTAGATAAGTTTATGTGAGGACATGACTACACTATGTGTAACCTGTCACTTTGAGTGGGAACACAATCATTACTCCTAGATGTTGTAGTTCTAGCCCCCCCAAATAAACTATTTCCCATGTGTGTATGATCCCTAATACTCTAGTGAGTATCCAAATCTGTGTGAATATATTTGGGGTGTTTCACTCCCAAATTATCTCATTAAAGAGATTTAAACAACATAGTTGAATCATATGTCCTAGTTTCCTCCAAATGGAACTACAGAATTCGAACCCCTTAAGCTCCTTGCAAATATAAGTGTTACCTTGGTAAGAAGTATCAAAATACCTTAGCTTGTGTGAAAGTTTGTGAGGTATGGATAATTGATTACCATAAGTTTTGTCTTATGGTAGAACTTAGACCGTTTTGAGTGTTAAAGAAGTTAATAATTTGTGTATCTCTTATGAAATATTATTGGTTAAGGAATGTTGTCAAATAATAACTTATGCTTATTTGGACAACATGTAAAATTGAGGGATTTTCGCATCTTCCTCTTTTCTTCCCCTTCTTCCTCTTTTCTTCTTCTCCCTGTTTTTCTCATCTTCTTTCTTTTTTTGCATATCCTTGTTTTCCACAGGATCACTATTTTTCACGGGTTTCTGTTTTCCATGAGTTCCCTATTTTCTGTGGGTTCCTTCTTTTCTATGGGATCCCTATTTTCTATGGGTTCCTTTTTTTTTGTGAATCCCTATTTTCTGCAGGTTCCTAAAAATCCACAGATCCCTCAAATTACCTAGATAAAAATATGGAGGCTCCAGAGTCCAATGGGAAGCTAAAAACGTCAACAGGAGTGATCCCCCTGAGTTAAATTTGGTGGCCCCATAGCTGTCAACTGCGTGGATGACATGGGAAACTTTAAACGATCATAAATTTTGATCCAAGAAACCAAATAAGACAAAATTTATATCGTTGGAAAGGTCTTCGAGAGTAGCACATGATGGGAAAAAAATTGGGTCATGAAAATATACTTTACTAAGCCATAATTATAAAAATGATCATATGGTTGTTATTGGTTATGGGCTTTGCAAAAATTGATGGAGCCCATACTAGGTCTACAAAATTGAATGTTGATTGGTCATAGATCGTTGAAGAAGTGGTTGGAGTCCTAAATTTCGAATTTACTCTCTCCCCTCTTCTTCTTCTATATATGTAACTCATTTTTAATGTAATGTAAATCCTTCTCCATTTTGAAAAGGCACAATGCCAAAATGGTGTCCCAAACCAAATCTAAGTTGCAGACTTAAATTTTGGAGATTGCAATGCTCTCAATACCTCCTAAATGGATGTAACCAACTATGTATACTCTGAATTATTTAAATCTAGACATTGGTTCTATTCTCTTCCCTTTTCTTTCATTTGGTTGCCTCTTATGTCTCTGCTCTTTAATTTTATGTTTTGTATGAGTTATAATTGTAGGTTCTTCTTTTCTTCATGTTTGCAATGTGTGGAATGAGATATATATGCTAGTTTTGGGCATGTGGCACACTTTTCTACCCCCTCCTTCCTTCATTTCCTTCTCATTTATCCCTCATGGAGATTGATCCCCAATTTTTTGGTGTTATAACCTCTTTCATAGATTGGTATTTCATTTCCATGTGTCTCTCTCTCCCTAGTCCATGTGAATGCTTAGATTAGGCTTAAATAGTTTTGATTTCAGTTGTAGGAGTAGTTTTAGCATAAGGGTAGGTAGAGGAACCAAACTTCTATGGAGTTCTATATTGATTTGCAAGTCCCACACTTGGAGATATTCCCATGTTGGCCCAAAATTATGATGTTCCACTGATTAACTAAAAATGTGAATTTAATATGTTAATCTAAACTAGTAACAAGGGAATAAATGATGTGAATGTGATGTAAAACACTAAATAACTTTATTTAATATTTTTAATGAAATCAAATAATGTAAATTAGAATGGATAGGGTACCAACATGAAATTAACTTACCTTGCTATGTGTAGGACTAAGCATAATGATGTGCAGATAGGATAATGACTGATGGTGCTACCTAGGAAATTGTAGCGAATGAAGATTTTCCTAGATTGGGGTGCCTGGGGGCACCTTGGTCTATGATCTTGGATCTTGGGTCTGTGAAAAATCTCAGGGTATTGTTCTGATAGTGTCTTAAGGTCTTTGCAACACCTTCATCTTGGTCACCTAGTTGTCACAATATCCTCACTAATGTCACTGTAGTTGTATGATGAAGATTTACCTGTAAAACCCTATACCATAAAATTCCTAAAAAAAAAAAATATGCAATTGAAGGGGCCAGAATGACCTTAGATGCAATAATGGTGGAATTACGAATAAGTGATGAACTACATTCCTGACCCAATATAGTTCTAAGTGATTATGTGTGTAATTTTGTGCCTGGAGTGCCATAACATCAATGACGCAGAAGTAGGGAGAAATAACTAGATGTAAAATGAAAATGGTGGATGAAATAAAATGAATACAAACCTTTCCCCCTATGTTTGTGTGATGTAGATGTAGAAGATTCCCAAATAAAGTCCCTTGCCTTAGTAGATAACTAGCTCTAGTAAGATGTGTGCCCATAATATGGTGAGTATACCATGTTTATATAGGGATCTATTGTTCACATTTCAACACTAATGGCCTGAAAATGCCAACTAACACCTAGGGGAATGTAATAACAAACCCTAGAGACCAACCTCAAAATTTTAAATGTAAACAAAGTGTGACTAAAACTAGGGCACCCAAAAAGAGGACTGGTGCACCGACGGGCACCCCAACACCTTTCTAGGTGCCCTAGCCAGAGACTAAAGATGATAAACCACCAAATAATGATAGCTGAGACCTTCTGAAAGGTGACTAAAACTATATAGAAAACTGACGACTGTGTGAGACAAGTGATAATGACAACCAAATAGCTGACGAAAAGACTAAGGAATGAGCCATTAGTGAATAATTTTATCATGCGAGATCCATTTATAAAATAAAATACTTGACGGTATAAATGTAATAATAAGTGTGTGATTTTGTGACTAAATTTTCCTGAACTTTATGTTGGTGAGTGAAAAGCTTGGTAACATAAAGTAGATAGAGATGCATACCTAAGATAAATCCATAGAAATCCATGTTGTAGTAGAACGCACAAATGTGTAGTAGAAGAGGTTTGAAAGAACCAAAAACATGTTGAACCATAGATCAATTGGTTAATCCATGCAACGTAGTGAAAAGTGTAATGCCATGATGAGGTGTGCTAAATGAAAGTGATTATTGTGATGTTGGATGATTTCGAACGTTGTATGATGATGATGAAAGGGGGTGGCGAGTGATCAATTACCAACCCAAATGCATATATATGAATAATTAACTAGAGGATTTGGGCATCTTATCACTAGAGGAAGAGTGTAGGGAGAAAAGTGTGTTATTATCCAATCTCTAACTACATCCTCAAGATATAGCCACTGTATACAGACTTAGATAATATATTTGATGGTTTTCTGGATCCAAAAAAATTTGATCAAACTGTTGACCCATATAGGAGTGGTATAGGAAAGTAAATCTTGCCCCCACTCCATGGGTGTCACCACAATGTAATAGCTTCCAAGTTAGGTCATCTAGAAGTGAACACGAAAGGTGATATGGCTTCAAAGTTATCTCATCTAGAAGTAAGCATGAAATGTGAGATGACTTCCAAGTTAGGTCATCTTGAAGAAAGCACAAAATATGAGAAGGCTTCCAAGTTAGGTCATTTGGAAGTGAGAAGTGAATGTAATCTCCTAAGTTAGGTCATCTAGGAGGCTACACGTAACTCCTGTAGTGCCCACTTCCCTTTAACACCTTTTGATACTGATTTTGATACTATTGATTACAATATGGACATTATTATGGTATTGATTTAGTATGATGTTAGATGTTGGACCATGGATTATTGTTGATGTTGATTTAGTTATGATGCATGATGATTATTAGAGACACTTCATATGTGGATGATGATATACTATTTGACATGGATATATTATGATTGTTGTTCGGACATGTGATTTTTGGATATTGTGAGTAGACCTAGAAATGGACATTATATGATGATGATATAGTTGTTGATATAAATTTTAAGTGATATTGTTGATTTCCTTGATGTTGTTGTGATTCATATGTATAGATGATTTTATGATTATATTTATATCATGTTGGATATTCTGATATGGCCATGAGGCTGAAGGAGGTATTTGTGTTTTGCAGGTTAAACTATCACAACAAACATCAGGGGATTGGAGACCAACCACATTGGAATTCTAGATAAATTCAACAAGGTCACCATGGCAACATGTTTTGTGTGTGTGTGTGTAGTTTGGTTAGTGATTCCCATGGGGGGATTTCCCTTAAATGTGACCATGGGTTTTGTGTATTTGTTCATGTGGTTCCTTGTTTTATTGTATGTATTTTATTAGTGATGTGTCCCTTTATTTTATTTAATTAAATTTTGGTAGATTAATGTGAGAAAACATATGGTTAAAAGTTAATTAATTAAATTGGGACATAAGGAAGTAATTAGTAAAGTTGTTGACCCTTGTGTTAAATGTTGTAAGGTATGTGTAAGTGATGTGTAAGTATGTGTAAGAGTTGTGTAAGTCAGATTTTGGAGTATGAAACACTCCACCTCCTTGGAAATTCGTATTTGTCCTTGGAGGCTATTTTTGGAGGCTTGTGGAACAAGTAAAACTTGTCCCATGCCTCTTAATTTTAATTACCAACCATACCTATGGTTTGAGGGTTGATTTTAGACCTTTTTAATGCATTTTGGGAAGAAAAATTGTAAGTTTTAATTGCACTCTTCTTACATTTTATTAAATTCAGCCCTTTGGGATGTGGGCTTTTTGGAGTGTGCAAGTTGATTGTCATATTTTCACCCACCTCTTTATTGTGCTTTGGAGAATGAATTTGAATTTTGTGTTGGAGTTGAGGATGTGTGATGTGGCATCCTACATGGATCCACCTCATCCTATTCTCTTCCCTCCTCTATAAAATTTAAACTCTTTGCTTGTTTGGGGTTGTTGAAACATTTTGCATGCTTCCTTGGGGTGAATTTACTTGTTGTTTGGAGCTCTTGATTTTGGAAGGAGATTGGAGAACTTTACATGCTTGTTGTTTTCTAATTTTGGGACTGTATATTTGACTTTGAAAGCTTGCTATTTTGGAACAAATCTACCATGGAGAGGTAGGATCTTAGCTCTTCATTTATGTTTTTTTTTTAAAAATTTATTTTTGTGTTTGCGTGAATGGTGAATGTTTGTGTGTTTATTGGCTGTTTGGGTAGACTGCCATAAGAATGGTGTAGGATAAGGCTATGGGGAATCCATGTGGTGGGGTATAAGGGAATGCTAGTGGCATTAGAATTCTTGTGGAGGGGGTTTGGGTTTGGGATCCACCATGGAAAAGAAATAGCTTACATTTCTTACTTTGTGGGGGGCATAAGAAAATCTATGGGGGGCATAAGGAGGGATTGTGGGGGGCATAAGGATATGTGTGATGAATTATATTGGTGGTTTATTATAGGTGGATGCCCAATTCCCATTGGGAGGTATAAGCAGCTTCCCCCATAGTTCTTGGTCCTTTGGCTTGCATGATGAAGCCTGAGTTTTGTCTTAATTTTTCAATGCAGTGGTAAACTGCTGTTTTTTTTGGACTGTGTTTTAATTTTGAAATGTGCATGTTGAAAGAATGCTTTATGATGTGGAAGCCTAGTGTTGCCATGTGTTGAAATACTTCTCTTATTGCATTGTGGTTGGGGCTTGGGGGTCAATGAAGAAGGATGGATTCTCCTCTTCATTGGATGTCTTGGTTGGGTGGAGAGCGTTGCCTTTCCCCCACTTTTGTTGTGATCAAATTGGAAGAAAATGGAACTTGCATGTTGCTATTCTGGAGAAGAGGAAAATACAGTTTAACAGTACCTTGAGAAATAAATTCTTTTGTAACCTTTCCCACTTTGAAGTGGATGAAATTGTAAATGTTTTGGAAATGGAAAGATGTTTTATGGATTAGGAAATTTGTAAAGTGAAATGAAAAGAGACACACTCTATTTTTCTTTGAAAGAATGTGAAAGAAAATGTAATATTCTGTTATGTAATTAATAAATGATTTTGGAAGGAATAAAAGAAAGAAGTTGTAAAATTACCTTTGGAAATGAATGAATGAATGAAATGTTTTTCCCAAATTGCATTGTTAAATTGAAACTGATTATATCAATTTTTTGAAATCTCTGGTTGGAAGAAAGGAATACATATGAAAGGAATTGCATTACTTGTTATTTTGAAAATATGACAAAATTGAAAACTAGACTTTACATTTTAGCTTTTAAATGGTTTGTTTATATCAACTAATTGTATTAGACTAGAATAGAAATGAAATTTCCATATATGGAAGATGAAATTGATAAAAAGATCCTTTAGAAATTGATCTTTTTTGTAAATTTAAAACTGACAAATAATTTATCTAAAAATGTACAGTTCAAATCTACAAGTAATAATCAACATTGAAACATTAAAATTTAGTATGGTATGATATCAATGAACTCAATTTGACAAAAAAAAAACTTAAGGAAATAATTTAAAACATTACAAAATCGGGCCTAAATTTTTCACAGTCGTTTTTTGGTCAATTATTGGAAAATTTCGAATTGGAAATCAATAAAGCAAAATACCCTCCAAATGCATCCTAGATCCTTCTTAGAATAATTCTCCATGTCTATTTGGCATGTTGAGTGAAGGAGGAGATCAAATTGAACAAAATTTTATTAGTTAAAATTTACCAGTTTACTTTTAAAAATCCTATAGACTATTTTCTTAAAATTGACCCCTTAAACTTTATCAAAATCTAAAATTTATGATTCCTATGCAAAGAGGGCATCAAGAGATTTCTAGAAAGTCCTCATTTTCCCAAAACCAAGATTTTTATCAAAAGTTATGGCCTTCTGAATTTTTCTTCACTGACATTAAAATTTTGAGAAAAATTTCCTTGGAGGGCCCGCGGCCCGAATTTTTCCCTTGGTACTTAATATTTTTTTTGGGAAATTTTTTAACATTTTCCTCACTGCCCCACTAGCCCGCAGCCAATTAGAGGCTGCCACATGGACTCACAAGGCAACGACGGAGGCGCGACATTTTTTCTTCCTTGGAACCTTTTTAATTTTTTTTTGGGATTTTTTCTTAATTTCCTCCGCCAGCCCGCAATCCCACATCCAATCGGGTACTGCCATATGGCATAGTGGAGGGGTGGAACCCTTGAAACTTTATCATTTTTGAGAAATTTGTTTTTAGAAAATTTTTGTGTTTACCTCCGCGGCCCTGCACTCCCGCCCTCGCATTGGAGAAATATTTTCCGTGGACGTGCAGGCCCATGTGTGCACTTATCCCTATTTCCCTCCCTTTGGAAAAATTCCCTAAACACCTCCACTAACCCGCCCTTCCCTCATTTTCTCCCATGCTTTGGCTTGGAGCTCGACATGTGTCCCCAGCAGCCCCGTGGGGGCTTGGGTGCAAATTGGATTCCCCCCCCCCCCCCCCCCCCCCGCATAGGAAAAATTTGCAAAGTCTCCCCACGACCTGCCAATTCGCCCTTTTGGGAATTTTTTCTTCCCGGGGCCCACAGGCCCACTCTTGGGGGAAAATTTTCACCCCAAGGCCTACTGGCCCATAACTTGAGTTTTATGAGGAGTTAGGAGGACTTCTTTATATCATTGGAAAGGTGAAAAAATTTCCTATCAAATGGAAATGATTTAGAGAAATTTTGAATGTGTTAAGTGCAAGAAAAATCAAGTTTAAACTGTAAGCATGTTAGAGAATGGGTATGGAGATAATTTACCCTCTGAACCTAATTGAAACTTCTAACCCTAAATTTTGGACCTCGTGACCTATGATGATTATTAATAAAATAAAAGTATACTCAAGTAGATTAGAATTTTTTTGTAACTTGCTTATGACAGTTGTTGCTTGGTAATCTGGTAGTAGACTCCTTTAAACAAAAAAAAATTATTCCATAATTTTTCTAACTAACCCTAGGTTGTTTCTTGGGTCTCAAGTGGGTTGTTTTAATGGGCATCACAAATCCCAAGTTATGCTATCTAGGAGGCCAATTGCTTTGAATTTTTATTGATGGAATGATATGATTTTGATTGTTAGGAATGTGAATGTGTTGATTGATTGATTGGTTGATTCATTTGATTGGTTACTCATGGAGAGATTTTACACAATTTGCCCCCAAATTAGGTCATTAGGGGGAAATTGATAGAAATCAGTGAATAACTGTATATAAATATTCTTAATTGTATGTTCTCCCATATGTTAGGTCATTAAGGGGAAGTAATAAAAAATGTTGTATAGAGAAATTTGTGTTATTAGTTTCCCCCAAATTAGGTCATTAGGGGGTGATTGGTGAAATGTCATGTTGTGAATTAGTAAATTCCCTTTGGAATTTTTTGAATTAGTAGTGTTTTAAGCATGTGATGATATAAGGGGAATTATAGGATGATACCAATGATATGCCCCCCTTTTGGTGAAAGGGGAAGTGATGTGAAGAATGAACGCTAAGCCAAAAGTATATGTGGAATATGTAGAAAAGTGATGGAAATCATAAAAATTTATATAATTTGGTTGGAAGATAAATTTAATATGAGGTGATACATGTGGAACATGTACAATATAATGGTAAGTGGAATTCTAAAAATAACTCCACAAACATGGTGCAAATCAAAGTAGAAATGCTCGAGATATGGTAAAAAATGTGTAACATATATTAATAGCGGTAAGAAGTGCAAAATAATTATTATAGTAAAGTGGGTAATGAAAAAGTGACTATAAGTAGTAAGGTGAAATTTGTTTTAGTCACCTTAATTTTTATTTTCTTGATTGTGAGATTGAGCATGAGGTGAGTGAAAATGCCACGAGTGAAAGCAACAAGTACTAGCCAATTTGAGAGAGTGGTGACTTATGTAACATCACACACGATGACGGAGTTGGTAATTGCATTGATTTTTGTAAAATATATGGTGTATTAGGCCTTCGTACAATTTTTTTGCAATTTTGAGAATTTTAATTTTATCGACATTTTGAGCTTGGATAATAACGGTGAGGGCATTAGTGACCCTTGGGACAAAAGCGCCTAGATCTGGGTGCTAGTGCCCTGGTTCTGGGTGCCCCAGTCTTGCATATGAGCACCCTAGTCCAGAATGTGTGTGTTTGGCCTGAGATGATGGAAGATGTGTATATATATATATATTATGGGAAGTTATTTTTTTTGTGCCTATAAGATCTTATAATTCATGTTTGCTATCATTTTGTGTTGTGCAGAGGGACATTCACTCGAGGGAGTTACACAGTGGGCATCATCAGAGTACATTTATTGGATTGGGTTTGTCAGATGATGATTGAGATTTTATGGACCGTTCCATCCTATGACATGTAGCAAGGATGGGAGATGTACCCCATAATATGCCAATGTTGACTGCACTATGTGAGAGATGGTGTGTATACACGTGTACCTTTTGGCTACCTATAAGGGAGATAACTATGACATTAGAGGATGTCTATCATATATTGTAGTTACTAGTTATCGGGGAGAGGGTTTAGGTGATGCCATTAGAGGACATGGATAAGAAGATGCAAGTGGCGAGATGGTATTTTGTAAGGACTTGAACACCTGATGAGGCTCATATCAGTCTATATGCTATTATGAGGTCTAATGTTCCATGCTTGCAGAAATTCATAGCGGTCATTATTGCTTCATCTATAGTAGTGGAGGAAGGTGGTGTGGGCATCTTAGATAAGATGCACAACATATGTCAGCATATAGAGGAGGAAAGTACTATATATACATGGGCCTGATGTGCTTTAGCCCACATGTACAAAAATTTATACCAGTTTACTCATGATGAGAATGAAGGAGGGATATGAGCCACTACTCTATTATAAGTGTGGGCATGAGCATATAGTGGTGTTGAGGCTGGTTGGGGGCTCACGAGGAGAGTGGGTAAGGCTTGATATAAAGGTGAAGAGATGGGTTAACATGCATGTGCATAGGATGTATACTGATACAAATAGAGTATTGATAGACATGATGGGGCCTGAGGTCATCACATGGAGGCCATATCATGATTATTGAGGATGGTCCAAGGATGTTGTGGAGCTATGTGTGTTTTCAGAGGACGATGTGGTTAGAGGATAGGTTTCGATGTGTGGCGGAGCTATTTTAGGTGGAGAGAGTATCACAATAGTTTGGTATGGCTCAAGATGTGCCCCTAGAGCCATATATATGGCTTAGAGCTATCAGAGCATCGAAGAGGGCGGGGGTTAGGCCAGAGCCCACAAAATAACAGCTAGCATCTCCTAGTATAGATGAGGTATATACAATGATATCGGTTGTAGATATAGATGATGTTGGTAGTATAGAGGAGTATTGTGCATGGTGGGAAAAAAATCGATGGGTATTGTTGTTTCTAGTATTTGTAGATCTAACGGGGTTACCACATGTAGGCGGAGGAAGAGTGGGGGAAGCACATGTCCCCGACCCAGTGGCAGTGGCTATAGCAGAGTGTGAGTATCTATATATGGCTATGTTACGTATGTTTATTTGTTAGCGTAGGTTTAAATAATGGTTATATAATGTGTTGGTATTGTTTTTCTTTAGGCGATGGTTATTGGTCATTGATAGTTGACATATCCATCCGCACATTGATGCAGAATATGCTGACAAATGTACTTGGTGGAGGTATATTGGAGTGAGTGGATGACATCATGGGTGAGCATGCCCATCTATTTGAGACACTAGCAGTAGAGACAACCACATGTATTGTCTTAGTAGCTGAGAGATATGAGGCATGCAAGGAGACTCGATGAGCCTACGATGCAATAAGTGGTGGGTGTTTGGTGCAGGAGGTGGTTTTTATAGTTCATGGAGTTGCAACATCAGTTTGCAAAAAATTATATGGAGAACACCTTATTACAAAGGAAGGTGGAGTGATATTGAGGCCGTGAAAAATGATGTAGAGGGAGTGGGGAGGCATGTAGTTCTAGGGATCTTGTAGTACGTGAGAGCGATAGCGTTGATGAGGTGTGAATACCATGATTGTATATGATGTAGGGGATTTCCCCCTAAGTGATGATTGTATTTTCTATATATGTATAGACATGTGTGATTTATATATGATGAGCGTATGTTATGGTATTTCTATTATTTTATGTGTTAAATTGGATGTAATGTATTTTACATATTGTTAGTGTAGTATTGACATGATGATAACAAATATAATGTGATAAGTTTAGTAGATAAAATATGTAATGCGTAGTTAATATGTTGATGAATGTAAAGATAAGTGAAATATGATGATGAAAGTAACTTATTGTGATGAATGTATGTGATACTAATTTAATGTACTTATAGTGTGATAAATGATAACAAGGGGGAGTAGAGATGTCCCATAACATATAAATGATTAGGCTCATTTGGTTAAGATCCCTCAACAATCAAGAATGAACCATGAAATACAAGAGTGCATCATCAGCAGGTGAGATGAGAGTACTCACCTACCAAAGACCAAGATGACATGGAGTGGTGGAAGCATGTGGAGTGGAAGCAACATGAGTGTATGGACCAGATTGAATGGCATATGGAGTGTGGTGGAATATGTGAAAGTGGGATGCTGTGGTACCTTGTGTGAACTAGCAGCGTGATGTGGTGGATAGTGCGAATGTGATGGGTGAGGTGGATGAAGTGAATGTAATGGATGCAGTGGGGAACACATGTGAATATACAACAGGGGTGGATACCTCATAGTCGAAGCACCATATGTGAGAGATGACTCAATTGTATTTGGAAATGTCTCGTGATGTAAAGGAGAAATGGATCACTCACATGGGTGAGAACCAAAGGAGATGATGACGTTATCCTCTAATTGTTGTAATCTATCTTGAAGGGAAAGATAATCATTGTCTCTATGTCCATTTATATAATGATAATTACAATAGTTTTGGTCACGTTGATCTTGTAATCGGTGTTTTGGATGATTCTGGTTGGAAGGTAAGTGAATTAATCACTCGTTAAGTAATACATGCAACACATCATGTGGTCGTGCTTGGTGAGAAAAGTACAAAGGTTCACGTGACTTAGGTGGGGTGGTAGAAGGAGTGTCTTGTTGCGGAGTCAAAGAAGGAGTATGCTTTGGTGGCAAAGAGGGTGGAGCTTGCTTATTTTTCTTGGTAGGATATTGTTTGGGATGCTTGACCAGAGGCTTAGGTGGAGAACTAGATGAGGGTATAACTACAAAAGTATGTGGATGATCTATGGTTGATGTAGAGAGGAGATCTTGTTCTAAGTCAATAGCCTTATAGCATAGGAGAGTGAATGATTCACATGTGTCATATTGCAATCATTTCTTAAGTGGAGGAATGAGGCCATGACACAAATAAATTGCTTCTCAAGGTCAATGGGTTGAAA
This sequence comes from Taxus chinensis, assembly GCA_019776745.2. Lineage (NCBI taxonomy): Eukaryota > Viridiplantae > Streptophyta > Pinopsida > Cupressales > Taxaceae > Taxus > Taxus chinensis. The sequence goes on along the minus strand of CM034153.1, from coordinate 450,733,651 downwards.
AACAAGCTGATGGATACAAGAATTGAATCGTAAGATATAGTCCTTGTTAGGTTCCATGGAGCCCTAATGTAGAGAAGGTAAGTGGTCATAAGTAACCTTAAGGCCATTTTTGATTATAAAATGATGGAGAAATATGTCCTCTATGTCATAAAAAGTGCTAATGGATCTAAAGGGGAGATGAGTGTACCATTGTAACACCTCATTGGTAAGACTATAACGAAAGGCTTTAAGTAATAAACGATCATTAGAATAAGGACCCATAGCCTGATGATAAATATAGGAGATGGGTGTGAGGGTTACCTATACCATCAAAACATGTGAAAGTAGGCATGGTAAAATCATGAGGGAATGCTGAATTATGAATTTTCTTAGGGACCATATTTCCATTTAATGAATTGTTGTCAATAGAGGTGTAATAAGCCCTACTTTCTAAAGTGAGAGACTGAACTTGGGACTGTAATTGTCCCACAACATGCATGAGGGAAATATTATCCTATGAAGGGATGGTGGAATATGGTAACAATATATTGAGTGGTTGGATCTTACCATTGTGAGTGATCAGAGGGATGTCCAAGGGTGATGGAGAAGGGTTTGATACTAAGGGCGCACTAGTAGGTGTTGAGGAAGCTATAGTATGAGATATAGATGGAATACCCATAGCAATGGTTGTACTAACATCATGAATACCGGTAAGAGGTGAAGTAACCAATGGGAAAACTTCTATAGAAGATGTATTAAGAGACATAGGTGAACTAGTAAGGGGAGATGAAACAGTAGGAGGAGAAGAAATGATAGATAGTGGTGACTCATGCGTAGTGATAGATATGATCTCAGGAGAAGATAGTAATGGAGTAGGTGAGTCATAATCAGTGGTATGGAAATAAGGAGATTCATAAACCTCAGTTGTCTCACCGATATTTGATAAGGAATCATAAATGAAGATATCACTAAGAGAACCATCAATAGGATCATCAACATAATGTGAAGGAGTAGGCAAAGTAGGAGAGGATGTATCATGAGAAACAATGTCAGAATAGGTAGATTCATGAGAGGGAACCATGTTGGTGATCAGAGTGGAAGGTGAATCAATATGCTCATGTGAATGAGTGTTAATACCAAACAAGTAATCAATAAGAGAATCATCTAATGTCTCCTCTGAAAGATGAGAAGGAGGATCACAAGTAACTGTATAACATGGAGTATAGTGAGTAAGGGCTAATGGATCATCAATGATTCGGATTCATATAAGATAATCTTTAAAGTAGGTAGGTACATATTGTAATCCATCTTGAAGTTACTACTTGACATGGTCTGGTGTGGTAACAGGAGAACTAAAGAGAGATTCAAGCTCAACAATGACAACCTCATCATAAATAAGGTTAATGTTAACATGAGACATGATGGGTGGAGAGTACGGGATAGGATTCTCCATTAGGGTTTGATTAGATCCTAGGGAAAGGTATTCTAAAGAGTCGGGTTCACCAAAATGATTAACTAAAAATGTGAATTTTATATGTGAATATAAACTAGTAACAAGGGAATAATTGATATAAATGTGATGTAAAACACTAAATAATTTTATTTAATATTTTTAATGAAATCAAATAATGTACATGGGAAGGGATATGGTAGTAACCTAAAATTAACTTACCTCATTATGTGTAGTAATGAGTAGAATGATGTGCGAAAAAGAAAGAGATTGATGGTGATACCCATGAAATTACAACGAACAAATATCTTCCTGGACTAGGGTACTTGGGGGCACCCTAGTTTGTGATGTGGGTGCTTGGGTCTGCAAAACATCTCAAGGTTTAGTTCTGACAGTGTTGCAAGGTCTTCACAAAACATTCATCTTGGTCACATATTTTTTTGCAATATCCTTGCTAATATCGCCATAGTTGTATGATGAATATCTACCTGCAATACCCCATATAAAGCATCAAATTCCTACAAAAATAAATATGTAAATGAAGGGGTCGGACTGACATTAGCTACCAAAATGGTGGACTTACAACTAAGTGCTGCACTACATTCCAGACCCAATGCAGTTTTATGTGCTTGTGTGTGTAATTTTGTGCCTAGGGTGCCCTAGCATCAATGACGCAAAAGTAGGGGGCAATAATTAGATGTAATATTCAAATGGTGGATGGAATAGAATAAATACAACCCTTTCCCCTATGCTTATATGATACATATGTAGAAGATTCCCAAATGCAATCCTTTTCCTTAGTAGATAACTAGCTCTTGATAGTAAGATGTCCGCCCATAATATGGTGAGTTTACTATATTTATATAGGGACCTCTTTTTAAAATTTCAACATTAATGGCCCAATAATGCCAACTAGAACCTAGGGTAATGTAATAACAAACCATAGATATTGACCTCAAACTTTTAAATGTGAAAAAAGTGCACCTGAAATTGGGGCACTCAAAAAGAGGACTGGGGCACCGACGGGCACCCCAACACCTTTCCAGGTGCCCTATCCAGAGACTGAAGATGAAAAACCACCAAATAACAACAGCCAGGACCTTTTGAAAGATGACTAAAGCTGTATAGAAAAATGACAATTGTGTGAGACAAGTGCTAATGAAGATTGACTAACTGACGAAAAGAATAAGGGATGAGCCATTAGTGTATACTTTTATTACGTGAGATCCATATATAAAATAACATACTTGGCAGTATAAATGGAATAGTAAGTGCATGATTTTACGACTACATCCACAAACATATCAAGTTGTAATTTTGAGGTGCAATAGTTCTGGAATGCCCGATGAGAGAAGTATTGAAATCTTTACATTTTACATGTGCTCCATTGCAATATCCTAGCCACCTAGGTGCCTCCATTGTGACAACAATTTTTATATGCCCGATGGGATAATTTGAATATATTTACATTTTTATTTCACCAAGTTTAATGTGTTCTTGGTGAAATCCAGCATTTTGAGGTAGTTCTAAGCACATTTGGTGAATCCACTGTTCCAAAAAACCCCTTATCTCATTTGTAGACCTTTCCCTTCATCCTCCCATCCATTTCTATTCATTATTTCCCTTCCATTCCTCCATTTTATTCTTACTCATGAATTTATGTAATCATGACTTCATACCCTCACCGGAATTATCATTTTTGAGATCAATACTAGTTCTCTCCATCTCCATATTTTCAAAACCCTCCTCTAAATCATTTTTTTAATCCATGTCATGAAGAATATGCATATGGTTATTAAAATGACCATAATGTTTGTAAAGAATAGGGATATGCAGGTGATGGTGGAAATCTCATTGTCGATGCTAATTTTTAAAGGAAGATCCAAGAAATGGAGGCAAGCATGGTGCAAATTAGGGTTACATTTTAGATAAAGGCATGCAAAATTAGTTTCAGAGTCCCTTGTTCATGGGTTGGACCTATGCCAAATGGTTTCATCCCTCAGCAGAAGCTATAATTCATGGTTTATATGATTCACCAAATCAGAGATTGGACTAAGTTAGTAGAGGCTCACCAATCTATTGGTAGGAAACCCAGTCAATGGGGAAATCCTACAATAAAATATTACATCCCTCCCATTTCTCCTACCAAACCTACACCACTTCATCATGCTTTCCAAGTTCCTAGATTTCTACCTACTCCTTTTAAGGATTCCACTTTTCCATATTCTTCCTTTCCCTATCATCTTCATTTTTCCACCGTCTTTCCTCCCAAATCTCCATCTCCTCCATAAGAAAATATTTTACCTCCTCCATCATTTAAACATTTGCAAACTCAGCCAAAGGCTAGATCCTTTTCCCATTTCACAAAACTATATTTACATGTCCTTGAGCCTCGTAAATTTTTAAACCATGAAGTTTTGGAAGTTAACCAATCAATTGATTACTTAGCTACTTGTTTTCCTAAGGACCCATTCCTCATAAAAAAGATCCATAACACATATTTATTATGCTTCTCAACTAGGATTTTTTAATTTCCTTTACATTAACTTAATGCTTTAGTGATTTAAATATGAAACATTTAAATCCAACATAAATTTAAATTTAATCTATCTGATAAATGTCAAACCATGTGTAGCTGTATGGTTTGATTAGATATTGATCCCCATAGATTACTCTTTACGAGTGTGTATACATAATATACTAGTGTTTTCCTTTTTTAGGAATTGAAAATTCAAGTGATGTTTTTAAAGTGTATACCTGGTTATCAGTCATTGAATTCCCATCTTGTATCCTAAAAATTTAGATTTTAGTAAATTCAAGATATTGTAATCAACAACTAACACTACTTTGGCCAAAGTTTTAGATACATGTTTACCATGCTCGGTTCCGTGACAGAACATTTGTCATTAAGAACTTATCTTTCACCATATCACTTTATTAAGTTATCTATACTATTTTCCATTTCTTATGTTATTAAGTTCATAGATAATCATTTTTATCTCATTCTCTGATAACAATATTATATTTCATTCAAGGATAGGTTAGCTAGGATTCCATGATGTTGTTATAGTCATGTTGCAAGATCGTAATGAAATCCATGAGTCATTACATGGGTTTACACCTACCTTCATGTGATTGATAACTAAATCAAATTACATTCAAGGTCTTAAATCTTGTTACCATTTCATAACATTAAATAATACCCATTGAATTACTTAGGGAAACTATGTGTATTAGTTACTTTTCGAGTAATCACAAGTACTTTGTTACTTTGCTACATAATGTAGTATACATAATTGGGTTACTCCTATAATGAAATTACAACACATAAGTGTAAGTAGCCTCTGTTACAAGGAAATAGGCCCAATGTATTGTCTAACTGATTCTAAATCATTTTCTTGACTATGATCTGATAGGTAAACCTTATACTCATATCTCAATCATATTACTCGGTTACATTGAGAGCCTTATTATATTAGATTAACTAAACTTTAAGGAAGCTGGTTTTTTTAAGGAAACAATACATATTACTTTACTTCTTTCATTAGGTGATGAGTTAAATTTGCTAAACATGCTTAACTTCTTCTGAGACATTCTACTCCAAGATCCTATTATTGTTGTACCCATGATAGAGTTTGAAATGATACCCCAACATAATTTCACTTTTCAATTTTTATAAATAACCCTAGTAAATACCTCTTAACATTATACATCATTATTTAACTTAAGTCTCATAATATTACATCCATTAAGTAGAGCAATATTTTCAAATCAAACTCATCTATCTTAATGCAACATTAAATAATTTATACAACTGATACATTCCCTTCTCAAGACAGTTCCAAAATACGATTAGGATAATTAGCCTTTTATTAATCAAACATAATAGTGAGAACACACTCACTTATAATAATAATAATTAATATAATATACAAAAACAATATCTTTCAACAACATCCTCTAAGAAGACTTAAATTACGCCATCTGCAAAATGTCAAAAAAGATTAGTTCAATTGAACCGGCATGAAAGGTTATCTTTTCTACTTAACAACTTATGCCATATAATATTTGAATAAATGAAATACTGCAATATTAAAATCATAATAAAAACATAATAGTACACAAAGAATAAATCATTATATCCTTAGAGTAATTTACCTTGCATCCATAAAAGGACTATTCATTGTTTTAATTTGAGTGCCTTAATGGAATATTTCACAAGAAAAAAATACGTAACCACATATAAAAAAATAATGCATATCATCTAATAAACTTTAAAATACTAAAATAGATTATAAATCTATAAATATAATTCATCTTATACACAATTTTTCCTTTCTTTGGCATGTAAATTTTATATAGATAAACTGCTAATTTTCCCTAAGGTAGAGATTAGATCAATACCAAAGGAGTTTTTTATTTCCCCCGAGTCATATAGTAATCCTTATACTTAACAAAAATTAATATTCTAAATCATTAAAATGATATGGCCAAGCATAAGACAAAAACATGATTTCTTATTCCTAAGTAATATTCCAAACAAAATCGTTAACCTATCCAGTATAGTAGAGTCAAACATTAATCAAACAAATATAGCATCTTTCAATAATAATTATCAAAGGTGTTTGAAAAGGTTACGGCAATTATTATGTACCTTAAATGTATTAAAGACACAACAATGCCAATGAATTCCTTAATCATTCTAAAGACCACAACTACCAATCGTAGTTCTAAATCAAATACCAAAAGGGAATAAACATGATATAGAACTACAAGTATACCCCTGAGATTTTCCTTATAATAATAATAAAGTAAAATGATATCATCACAATAACACATGGGATGAGCATAATGTTGACCCAAATGAATACCCTAGAGATCATCTCCATAATAAAACATAATGAATCTAATAATATCTACATTAATAATAACTATGCATTTTATGGTATACAGATTCCATAAAAAATTTCAAGCCAACAAGACCTATGACAGTCACTAGCAGGGTTCCCGTATTACATAATTTGATCAATAAAACAAGAAATGTTTTCCCCATACAAAACCTCAAGATTTCGACTTGAACAACTTGTTGAACACAAGGTGAGACTCTAAAGATGTACATGTAAATAAACAAATTACGAAGTTTGACTTACTGGGATAGTCAATTTCTATATTAAGAACCCATAAAACTAAAATGGGTTTGGAAAAAATGACTACAAAGACCAGATACCCAATATGACCCTAAACAAGTCATACAAATGAAACCTAGATAAATTTTTCACAAAGTGAAAATCCAGGGAAATATCCATTCTTTTTTGATAAGGTCTCAATGTATACCATAAAATGGTATTATCGCAATCAATATATTTCTCCAAAATTTGGGTCAAACCTAGATTCAAACCAGAAATTGTGCATATTAATAATCATAGAAACCTAGAAGAAGGGTTTATATTTATTCATCAAAAAATAGCGTAACATTTTTTTTGACATTCATTACAGTAACCCTTGAAACCTATTCATTCTCATATTTCAACTTCAAAATAAAACAACAAACTAAATAACATTCTCACACTTAACACTTAGTTCAAACAAGATCATTATTGTAGAAGATTACTTATGCAAATATTAAATAGAATAATCCATTGGGAGGGAAATAGAATGATTCATGTCTGTAAGTGGAATACTAAAATATTCTTCTTCTTTTTACGACTTTCTTCAGCAAGCTTGAGCCTAGATTTCACTTCAGATCACAGAGAAAGAAAAAAACCCCAACTTCTTCCATATTTATTTATTGATAGCATTCATCAATATTTCCTAAAAAATATCTCAACTATAGTCAGAAATATGCATGCAACAGTTCACAAAAAACAAAATGAAAATGAAAATAGGAAATGACTCCTTAACACACAGAGCTCCATAAAACAATCAAAATGAAAAAAACTAACCAAAACACCCAACAACTCGATGTATTCCCCAAGAAGTGAATTTCTTCCCATGAGTTCTGCGGGGTAAGTTCAATGCCATCAATGCATGAGAGGATAGTGCATTTCCCCCCAAAATCACTACCTTTATTTTTCCATTTAAATTTAGCAATCCCACTTAATCCATGAAATAGATCTCCACCATTTCGTTGGCAATAACAAACCTCTAAACTTAACTTGTTTCCCTAATTGCATGGCAGTTGCTAATTAATGCCCTTCATTATTTTCCTCAAAGGGATTGGTGTTCATAATGATTATCAACTTAAGCTTAACCCACTATAGAACTTAATATAATTACCTACATCATAAGAAGCTTGGGTCTTGATGGAAAATCAAACTTATTAGACCTTGTAATTAAGGAACAAATAAACATAGTATTTTTTCACATAGCCAAGGATCTAAGTGAGCACCAACTAAAATAAACATGGTATTATCACCATAACAAGTATAATTTCCCACTTTATACCTCAGCTCTGTATTTATTTGGTGTTAAAGGATTAAAACTGATATAGAAGACATAATTCGGGCACTATACAGGTGCATGTTATGATCTAGGTACTGTTAAACCAAATCCATTAATTTAGTCACATAGGAAAATTAAATAAAATCAACACAACAATGCTACATAAGCATGTCAAACAACTAATGCAACTAATTCATTGTTACAAGCTCACTTTAATAATGAAATCAATTAAGATCATAAACTGTAACAAATATTTAGATATAGGCATATTGCACAACATGTCATAAATTCATTCCTTAATTATTAGCATGGTAAATACTGATAATTTCCAAGATGTGGTGAGCAGGTTGCGATATTTAGCATCGTGCGGAACATGGAGACAAATGTCTATATGCTTCTATGTGAATGACACTATATCAGAACTGATCCCCATGTCCACAAGCTTCCCGCTATCGAAGCTCGTTTATGACATAACAAAATAAAAATAGTGGGGTGTGACAAAATCTCAAAGCTTTCATGGCTGGAAGAGTTTATCTTAATTCTTCTTGATAAAAAGAGGCAAATATATACCTAGAGGGGCTGAATAGGAAGGAGCAAAACAAAATAGATCAAATTTAGAGATTCAAGGATTGGAGCTATGAGTTTTAAGAAAAGGGGGTTCTTTGCCAAGAACCTGAGAGTCAACCTTTTCCAAATTCATCAAAATTAGCTGAGGTGAGTTCCATTTTCAAAAATCATGAAATAATTGTTGAAGAATAGAATGAATCTAAGAGCATAATGGATGAAGAAGTGGCCCAACCCATTGAAGAAATTCCTTCTATTTCAATTGAAAAATCTAAAATCAAGGAGGCTGAAAATAAAGGGTTGAAAGAAAAGGAAGAGAAGCTTCAAAGTGAGAAAGATGTCTCATTTGAATGTAGTGACCCACTTTGTCTTGTATGTTTATAACTTGCTATACTTTTAGAGGATTGTAGTGATCCACCAAGAGTATCTTCAAATGATGCAACCACTCATAAGGAGCTTCATCCCATGGAGGAGGAAAAATTAGATTCAGAGGTTTGGAATGAAGAAGAAATCATACAACTCTTCTTCCTTTCTTCTAATGGTAAAATTTCAGATCTGTCTTCCCTTTCATTTGTACAAGAATTTGATTTTTTGGATGTGTTTTATCCCTCAGAATTTGTGTTTAATGATGGGGAGAGCTACGATGAATCAATTTCAAAATCAGAAATCATCACGAAGGAGGTAGAGTTTTTTGTGGAAGTAGAACAAAGCTCAAATAAGCTTACAAGAAGCTTTATTCATGAAGAGGAAAGTGTCCCAACTAGCTCCATTAATGGATTTGAATGTTAAAAAGACAGGAAAAACAAAAGGATAATCCCATGCCCAATTAAATATTTGGCTACTTTAGAGCTAAAGAAGGAGTTGCAACTGGTCATGTTCATTTCAGATCATAAGAAATATCATCAAAGCACCAAAGGTCAACTACAATACCTCCAAAAACCAAGTGCAAATCAAAACAAGGAGGTATTATTTTTGTTTCCAACTGATACTTTGAAGAATGCGGTGGAAAAGTTATTTCAAGATAGTTTTCCGCTCTAATTAAAGACCATGTTTATTGTCAAATTAATCACATGGTCCAATTTATGAAGGAAGGGAAGTTATTTCCCCCAACCAATTGTTGGTTTTGTTTATCTTCCTTTGCCTTTGGTTATAATAGGTTAGTGTAGGTTTATTTATTTTAAAACAAGTTCTTGTGCACACTTTGCATGTTTTCTCTTAGAACATGCATGATTTTCATGTTTGCACATAGTTTTTGTGGGCCTATTATTGGTGTTACATAGTCTAGTTTAGATCAATTTCCATGGTGATAGTAAAAATATTTTGGGGCAATTTTCAAGATTCATTCAAAGTTTCAAGAGATCAACTTCAAATTGGTGATGAGTTATGAAAGTTCAAGGACATGCTAAAATGTTGGAGATCATTTTTCTTTAAATTTTTGCTTGACTTCATTCCCAATGAATGCTTCAAGGTTTTCATCATCTAGCAGATAAATGTCAATTAAGAGGTCCTCAAAATATTGTCAAATAATCACTTATCCTTATTTGGATAACTTGTAAAATTGAGGAATTTTCTCATCTTCCTCTTCTTTTCCCCTTCTTCTTTTCTTCATCTCCATCTTTTTTCTCATTTTCCTTCTTTTTTCGTAGATCCTTGTTTTCTGTGGGTTCCTTCATTTCTGCAGGATCCCTATTTTCTGCGGGTTCCTCTTTTATGTGGGTTGCTTCTTTCCCATGACTTCCTTATTTTTCTGCGGATCCTTGTTTTCCATGGGTTCCTTGTTTTCCGTGGGATCCCTATTTTCTATGGGTTCCTTATTTTCCATTGGATCCCTATTTTCCACGGGTTCCTCTTTTTTTGAAGATCCCTATTTTCCATGGGTTCCTTAAAATCTACGGATCCCTCAAATTTCCAAGATCAAAAAATGGAGGTTATGACATCCATTGGGAAGATGACACATTAGAAGGAGTGAACCTGAGGTTAAAGTTGATAAACCTATGGTTGTCAACTATGTAGATGACATGGGAAACTTAAAATGCTCATAAATTTTTATCCAAGAGACCAAATATGAAAAACATTATATAGTTGGAAAGTTCTTGGAGATTACTACATGATGGGAGTAAATTTTGGTCACAAAAATGTACTTTACTGATCCGTAATTGTAAAAAAATGATCCTATGGTCATTTTTTGGGTATGGGCTCTCTAAAAATCGATGGCACCCATGATAGGTCTGCAAACTTGAATGTTGATTGGTCATACATGGTTGAAGAAGTGGTTGGAAGCCATAATTTCAAATTTCCTCTCTCCCACATTCTTCTTATATATATGCAGCTCATTTTTTAATGTAATGTAAATCCTTCTCCATTTTGTAAAAGTACCATGCCAAAATGATGTCCCAAACAAAATCTAAGTTATAGACCTTTTGGAGCTTGCAATTCTCTCAATGCCTCCCAAATGGATGTAACAAAATATATATACTCTTAAGTAATTAAATCTAAACATTGTGGCTCTTCTATGCATTTTTCTTGTATTTGGTTTCCTATTACCTCTCTTCTCTTTTCTTTTATGTTGTGTATGAGTTATACTTGTAGGTTTTCTTTTTATTTGTGTTTGTAATGTGTGGAATGAGATAGATTTGATATTATTGGGCCTATGACATAATTTTTTGCACTCTCCTTCCTTCATTTCCTTATCATTTCTCCCTCACAGAGATTGATCCCCCTTTTCTTGGAACTATCACCTCTTTCATACCTTAGGATTTCATTTCTATAAATCTCTCTCTCCTTGGTCCCTGTGAATGCGTAGATTAGGCTTATATAGGTTTGATTTCAATTGTAAGGGTATTTTTATCATTAGGATAGGTAGAGGAACCAACCTTCTTTGGATTTCTCTCATGATTTGCAAGTCCCACACTTAGAGACAACCCCATGTTGGCCCAAAATTATGATCTTCCATGATCATATCAGGGTGTAATTTTGAGGTATAACAAGGACCCTTAACACATGTTTATCCAACAAGAGGAACAATGTCATAGAAAAGATTTAAATTCATATTATTATATTGAATATCCCACATGTGAAATATATATATTAAATACTTGAGTTGTTTAAGTGCCATAAAATGATGTGCTTTGTATGAGATAATACCCTTTGGAATCTTGTTTTACCTAAGTGAAGAAAAGTTATATATTTTTTTGCAGTGTTTCTAAAATGATGTTGCCCTAAGACAAAAGTAAAGAATGTAAATGAAATACAAAAAAAAGTAAATGAAATGAATTTTTGTACAATTGTGAAAAATATCTCACACAACTTGAATGAGATCAAAATGGTTAAAAATGTTTAATATGATCTTAAAGAAAATGAAAATAATGGTACATATCTTAAGTGATCAACATTCTAAACATGGAAACTTATAATATTCAAGGAAGGAACCTTGTTCACGTTCATAACCAAGTTTAAAAACAAATGTGGTAATTGATCAAGTAATCTAAAAAGGAAAATTGAATTAAATTATTGTATGTATCTTGTGGGTAGCTATCTCTCTTATTCATGTATTGGTCCCTCCTTATTGTTGGTACTAGGATTATTAGAGCCAATGTTTTGTGAGTTATTGTTACTCCATTCACATGATTATGAGTTTGAAGGAGTACTCATTTCCTTAAACCATGTTTAACACACAAGATTATATGATTATTAAGCAAGCCATGTGATGTGCTTAGTGGTGGTCAAAGACCTCACTCTCTATTTCCTCATTATTGTAAATTCTTAATTTATTTTTTCATCATTTGATGAGATGCACGTGATTTAATGCTCATTTGAGTAGTATGTGGTTTTATTATATGTTGTGTACTTTTTTAGTACTCATTGCGAGGAAATTTTTTTTTTTGTGTGTATGGGGGAAGGCAGGGTCATTATGGAGGGATAAGTAAAGCAAAAACTAAAGTAAACATTGTGTGACATTAAGGAGGAACAAAAGGTATGTGATATTTTTTTTAGTGGAGTGATAAGTGGGTTTGAAATAAACTAGGTGGAGGGATAAGTGTCATGTACTTTATTTTACTGGAGGAACTAAGAACTTATGCCACATACCTTAGTGGAACTATAAGTGGTACAGATTGACCCTAGTTCCCTTTTGCAAGCCATTACTAATTAGAGGATTGGTAGTGTGTGATAATGTTTTTGTATGTTTCTAATCCTCTCTCTTTCAATCCTCATATGAAGGCTTGGTATGTTGATGTATATATGATGAAATGCTATTTTCTCTTTCTCTTAATGCTAAACCCTTGTGGAATTAATTGGTTTCTATTTTGTAATGCATTTGCATTGATGGATGCATTGTATTTTATTGTATGCATGAGTATTATTTTTATGTGTGTTTGTTGGGGAGTTGTATTTCCAAAGGTGGAGAGAGATAAGTGTTATTATGGTGTATGGGGTATCTTATTTATTCTAGGAGGAAATAAAGGCTGGTGAGAGTAGTCTTAGTGGAGTGATAAGTGTGGAGGGATAGGTGTGTTTTTATGCATGGTTGCATGAATTATTTGGAGGAGCTGAAGGCTAGTCTCCTTTAGTGGAGGGATAAGTGGAAGTATTGAAATATTTTCCCCTTAACAAGCTAAGTTATATCTTGAAAATATTATACTATCCTTTCTATTGTTTAGTTGGCATATTCATCTCCTTGTTTGGAGACACATGTGAAGTGACACATGTTATGTTTTAGTTTAGGAATTGTTTTTTTTTATGTGGGCCTAAGTGATAATGTAAGTGTTGTAAGATTTAAAATTTTTAAGTCTTGTTGATGTGATCTCTTGAGTAAAAAAAATTTAAAAAAATTATTCGTGTTTTGGTTATGTTGCTGGTTTGGGCATTACATTTAATTGAACCTCTTGAAGGAGGATATCCTCATAGAGGTGATTTTTTAGAATCCTTTTGATGTGGAACTTCAATTCAGATAGGGTAAGCCCCTGAACATTCCATGAAAATAGATTATTTTTCATTACAGACCACCAAAAAGAAGTTTATCACCCTCATTATTATAAATCAAGGCAAAGTGATTGGTGTTAGGATTGGGGATATGGGAAAGAGATGAAGTTATTTGAACGTATTTCATTGACTATGATCTCTCTACTCTTAACTTGAACTTTAGAATTTTTTTGAGAATATCGAATAATGGGTTTGATGACTGCATTATGAACCTTCATAGAGACTCTGCCTTATGAGGAAGATATGGTTCTCCTTCTGGAAACCTTCAAGTTGTTAGGAAGATGGATGTCGTTGACTTAAATTTTTGAAACATAAATGAGAGTTGATTTAACATAGAGGAGATTAATGGAAATATATATTGACTGTGATTGAGGGTCATTCAATGGTAGAAATGTTGTTGTAGGTGGAAGGAAGGCACACTTTTAAAACTTCTTGGCATGAAGTTCATTCAACCTCTATTTCTTGAGTTTATGTTTGGGGAAGTCATAAATTAAATGACCATTTTTGATGTAATTTCTTGTTCAATTCAAGTTAATGAGTTAGCTACTAAAGAAAGTAAACAACTCAAAACATGGAGGGTTTATAGTACCTTAAAAGCATGATGTACGTGGATGAATGAGTGCTGAGTAGTTGATCCTTGATGTAGATGATGACATACAAATAAGATAGACTAAAAAGGAGATTTATTAGATAGGATGTGTGGGGGTTTCTCGAACAATTCTGGCTCAAGGAAGTGTGACCTTCATTTTGTGGATTTCAACCCTCGTTTGTTTAGATAGAGTAGAGTGAAAGATGAATATCATATAACATGTAGAAACAAAAGTGCTACTAAATTTGAAAATAATTAAGATATGATCTAGAAGATGATTTCATTGAAATAAATATAACTTAAATGTTACCTGGTCTGGATGGAAGATGACCCAGAATTTACAAAAGTAGGTTAACGGTGACCTGAGAGTGAGGATATGGAATGTAAGATGAATATGTAAACACTGCAAGATATGGATACAATATTGATGCATAAGAGGCTTGTGTATGATAGAGATAACCTATATAAGGGATTTGAGGGAGTATAAAATAGGAAACTGACAAACAAATAGCATTGAAAATGGGTATATTGGGAATTAGGACCCTCGTCGATGGTGACTGGGGATGTAGATGGACTAATTTTAGTGTAACAGAGAGTCTGGATGGTGGTTTAGCAGAATGGGGTAGAGATAGAAGACATGCAAAGGTTGGAGATGGATCTGGAAATAGAAAACTATTACAGAAGGATGGGTCGGTGGTGATCTGATAAGGTTGACGGTGACTGTAGAAGGATTGGACAAAGCCGAGGTCAAAAGGATGAAATGGATGACTTGTAAGTAAAGAAGATATAAAATAAGGTTGATGACAAAGCTCTTAATTTTGCTGAAGATGATTTGATCCTCTAAAAGGTTAAATACAAGGAAAACAACGATAATACGATATAAGATGAATAAATCAACACAAAGATAAGAAAAATCTCATGAAGTATGATTATGAGTGATGAAAGCATGTTCCAAAGAGTTTGGGAGATCTGTAACTATTACAAGAATGCTCAGGCATGAGAGTCAATTCAAAATTGACAAGAAAGCTCCAAAATTCAAATGCATATGATGATTTCTGATTCATTATGGAAAGATTTAATTTTGTTATGGGGTTGATGATGACTGGGCTGGGTCACCGCCGACCATAGGGAAAGTATTTCCAATGGGGTAGATTTTGTGCTTTAGGTCAGCATTTTGTGTTTTTAAGGAGGGAAAAAGTGCTTTAAAGCTTATGTGTGGGATTAAGTTGTTTAGGGATGAAGATTGGGTAGTCAGAAGATAGGGATGGGTAGAAAAAAGCATAAGGATTTATATTTAGGATAAAAGCATCCTAAATGGCATAGTGGATGTGGACATTAGTTAATTAATTAATTAATCAAGACTAATTAATTAATGTGGATTAATTAATTAATGTTAATTAATAAGGATTAATAAGAATCAGATAATAAGTGGGCATTTTATTAAATATAAAGGGGATGGACTTAATTAAAGGGGGACCTAGATAGGGACCTAACAAAATATGCGCAAACGGGAAGACAAGGGTAGAGATACTGAATTTAGGTGTCTACATTTACCCCTTTTTGTTGAGTGGTTTGCGCTAGAAAGGCATAAGATAAAAATAGTGAGAGGAAGAGTATGATGTATATTGAAAAAAAGTTGATGATGAGATCCCCTTTAAATGGTGGATTGATGATGCCAGAGGAAATTGATGACACATTTAAAAAAAGGTAGATGATGAAGGGTGGGTGGGTGAAGAAATATGGGTAAAAGGATAGTGTAAGGCAAGATGCCCCAAATAAAAAGGATCAAAATCAAAATGAAAACCATGATGGTGACTCCAATATCACATCGGTAGAGGGATGATTGCAGTCTCAATGGAGATGAGAGACAAGGCTCTACATGTTAGTGAGTGGGTGAAGATCACTATAAAATGGAGAGAATCTGAATGGGAAAGATCTCAAATAGATGCAAACTGAAATAATCACGAGGTCATATGTGAGCATCAAAGTATCTGCACAATGAATGCAAAAAATTATGTGAAATCCTTTGTACATGAGGAATCGATTGAAGAAACTATGCATTCGTAAAGGACGAGGATGAAAATAAATGGTGCCCCAGTCATAGGACACAAGAAAAGGCCAAAAAGGTGAGTAGTGAAATAATATGCCCTAAGGGTAAGATGAGTATGGTCATAAAGGTGGACTTTCTGCATGTAAATTGGATAAGATTGGAAAGTAAAATGCCCCAAGAGGGAGTAAGTATGGTCACAAAAGTGGACTTCAAGATTGTAAAAGCATAAGATCAGAATATTGAAATATAATTCCCTAAAGGGAAAATAAAGATGGCGACAAATATGGACTTTCAAAAATTCGTAAGAAGAGGTCATAAACAAATATTGGGGAAGCCAAAGTGAAGGCTACCAAGTCCAGTTGACATCGACCAAGGCCAATCGATGGCGACCCAAGGGGTCGACAGCGACTAGGTGTCAATGGCTATACAACACTGGGGCTTAGCCTGAGGATGCTCATTTTCATGCGCACAATTGATGAGAGATATCAGAGAAATTAAAGATAAAAATGAGAAATGGAGGCTGCAGGAGCTGCAAAGAAATGCCACAAGGGTGTGGAGGATGGTGAGTAACAAAACTCAAGCTTGTTTTTTGTTTAATTTTGTATTTTATTTTATTTTTACATTTTTTAGAAAAATTAGATGGATGACTATGGGTAACGGTTGGAAACGACCTAGGTGGGTCAACATCGACTGGGCCCTAAGGTGCACGTCGATTGGCCCCAAAACATGTCGAATCGTGACTGAGGTGGCGATGTCGAATAGGGTTGGATTAGCTATGTTTAGGTTTAAATTTGATTTTGGAAGAAATTTAATGCATTTGGACTAGATTTAGGATTTTGAGACTAATGTTTGCACATGTTTTGTTTATTATTATAGGCTAGAAAGACTCTATATTTTAGAGATAGAGTGCCTTCTCTATATTAGAATATTAGAGGAGATGTTATAGATGCAAAGTGGTATCACTTGGTTGTAGTGATGTTAGGTGGGTTCAAACATTATCAAAGGATCCCATGAGATGTGGGATTAATGATGGATTTGTTAGAGAGATGGGATTGACAGACTAACACCTTCTGGTTCAGGATAGGGGAGATGACCATCACCCTGGAGGATGTGTATAGGATCATGAGATTGCCTATACAGGGGAACATATAGTTCCTATCACAACTGAAAATAGACTTACAGTTTTGACATGGCTATTTGGAGCCAATGTGCCCCATATCAGGTTTTCTTCAGGTGTGCATTTTATTATGAGATGAGGTATGAGGTAGGTGTACCTCGCATTTGATTGATCTGCTTTGTGATGATAAAAGTGTCTTTCTATGCTTTTTTAGACTTGGGTGGAGCTTGGTTTCCATGGGCACTGGCTAGTGTAGCGGTAGATATAGTTGACCACTGAGATAATGTTCTCTTTTAGGATTGACCTTGCTAGCTCATGATGTACCACAAGTTATCATTTTAAAGGGTAGGCATGAGGTCATGGTTGGACATACGGTTCTTGCTTCACTTTACTATTGGGCCTACAAGAAAATTGTTTTCATTTGGCCACCAGGGCTTCCATGGGTCACTCGGGATCATATAGATCTAGCGGTTGGATTTTTGAGATTAAGGGCTGACCATAGGCCTTCAAAGATAGGGGAATAAGAGGAGTGGATTGGTATGTTGATTGGATTGTAGAGTTAGAGACTAATCAGATTAGATGGCAGACATATATGTATTTCATTACATGGCCAGGGGTAGATGCAGAGTTTTCTGAGAGAAGGAAAACATGGTGGGTTTAGGGGAGATGATCTAGGCCATTAAATTTGATTGATTGCAACAAAATTTTGGGGTCACCCAGACTATACCCCATGCTCTTATTTTGTATAAGAAAGAGGAGGTTAACAGGGAGTTGTCGAACCCTGTTATGGAAGATCCACTAGAGGAGGAGGCTAGACCATAGGATGATGACGATGACATAGGATTTAGAGAAGGATTTGGTGAATGGATGAATACTATCTAGGTATATAGGGTGGCTATGGAGGGATGGGAGGAGGAGGTAGAGGATATGCAGATGGAGGTTGAGGAAGAGACAAATCTGAGAGGCAGAGATGGAGGAGATGTAGAGACTACAAAGTTAACATGACTTCACATTGAGTTAGACCAGATGAGGGTGGAGAGAGATGTTGTGGTCTAGGAGAGGGATGCAATTGTACATGATAGGGACCAATATCACCGGAAAATGGAGTCCTATATGGTTCATTTTTGAGATCTTATGACTATACTAGATATCGAGGTTGTAGGCAGAGGATAGGAAACACCAAAGGGAGGAGGATAAATGACACCTCCTAGTATGATCTTGATTGATAGATACAGAGCCTTAGCCATAGAGTCTAATTATTATGAGGATATCGTGATTGAGAAGATTCCGAAGAAATTATGATACTAGGAGCATCTACAAAATATAGTGGTAGGTGGAGTTGGGCTATTGTTGTCACCTTCTCAGAAATTGTTTATTTCTATCTTATTTTTCAAAAATTTTGTGTAAGATGTCTATTAGAATGTCCTTGTGAAGGTATATGAAGGAAGAGTTATTTTCCAGCAGTTATCCATTTTCTGGACTTTCAATTTTTGAGGCTTTCCCTTTTTTGTGTGGGTATTTCAGGTTTTAATGTCCCTCGCATCCCAAGTTCTATCGGGCTCCTAGTTTGTCGATTTCCCACCTTCCCCGCATTATATTGTATTTACTTTGTTTTGTAGGTACTTCGGCTTTGTGGAAAAATCACATCTTAATGTCCTAAGGGCCAAATGTGTGAGTTTATTTTGGCTTACCCAATTTGAATGTATTGTAGACATTTTGGATTTTGATGTCCCACATGTCCCTAGTGCTTCCCAAACTCCTTTTCTCCACAAACTTGTTTTTTACGCATCCCATTCATTACAGACATTTCATCTTCTTGCCACCAACTGTGCGAGTTTCTTCCAGCTTACCCGATTTGAATGTATAGCTAAAATTTTGGCTTCTCACGTCCCATGTCCCTAGTGCTTCCCAACCTCCTTTTCTCCACAAACCTATATTTTATGCATCCTATTCATTGTAGACATTTCAGCTTCTTGCCTCCCAAGTGTCCCGACGTCGCCCAGGCTGGTTGTGCACATTTTCTCTGCCATATCTGCATTCAACTATCTTAGGTCAGTGTAGTGCATTAATTTTTACATTCAATTCCCCCCACCGACCAAAGCAAAATGGAGTATGTATAAATATCTAGGGTAATCGATTTTTTATAATACTCCCTTCATTTGGTGCTTTTTCTTGTTACGTTCTCTCCTCTATTTGTAACTGTGGTAAATTCCCTGTTCTAGTGTTTTTAATTTTTTTTAGGTGCAACGTGTTCTAGCAGAGGTCACATATTGTCGAGAGAAAATTTCAAAGGATCAAGAAGTATGTTGCATGATCTTTCTGCCCTTTCCACAAAATGAATATTCATTATAAAGGGCACGAGTATCTATCTTCATTGGAGACCGCCATACAATAAATTAGAGATAGTGATGCTCAACACCTTGACCTAGATGATTTTTAGGCACGACTTGACTGTAATAACCCTACTCACATTTCTCAATTAATTAAGGAAAGTGGAATTTCTCATGCGGGGGGTTTTCTAGTTTCTATTCAAGGTGCTGATACTATATTAGCTTGTGGCTCCTACTTCAACTTACATATGAAAGATATCATTGATCCTCATGGGCAGGGGGTTGCTCAATTGGATGCTAATTGTATTAGCACTACCCTCAAAATTCATGTAACTAAAGATTTAAACACTCTCACCAAAGCTTAGGCTCAGCTTCTGTTTGATCAGGATAGTGAACAATATAAGAGCAGGGTGGCCAAATCATGGTTTAAAAACCCAAAGAAGGGAGCTTCCAGACTGCCAAAGACTATGTATAGGATTGATTTCAAGGAGGAGATGTTAGACATCATCACCCTCCTTGCTATAATAATGGGAATGCCCTTGACCAATGCGTTCCACTATTGGATGTGTCCTTATATCAATATCATATGTGAAGGAAAAAAAATCTCGAACTAGGGAGAGATAATCTATGATAGTCTTACTAAACAACTTACCAATGTTCAAAGGACTAAGAGTTTCTATATGAATTCCTATTTGATGTAAATTATTGCTGCGTATAGGGAATGGTTGGGGTTCTCTCCTGATGAAAGAAAAAAGATGCCCCTATTTATGAGCATTATCTAGAGTTGAATTTGAATATTAGTAATCACCATTTCAGAAGGGTGAATGATTCCTTCACCATGTATATTGTTAGATTGTTAGAGGACAACACAACCCAGAGATTCTCAGAGGAAGTTAAAAATTTGATTGATGTTTATGGTAGTTATTACACTCAATTCATGAAATTTTCTTACATACAGTTGGTTGGATTTGAGGGAGCACCCTTGAAACTCCCTATGTATTATAGTGATAAAATGACCTTAGTTGAAATTTGTAGGTAGTTGGATAAACTTCATAGAACTTGCAAAGACAAGAAGATTACAGGCATCTAGTTTCCAATAACATTGCGTAACTACATTTGTAGGAATGCTTTGGATGCCCAAAATGTGGACAGAACAATTTTTCCCCTCACTCTTGATTATTTCAAACCAAGGAATTTATTTGATATCAATGGATTTATTGCCAATAATTTCAAAATGGGTTTCTATCATCTTTTTGATAGTGAAGACTACTGAGGTGACTGTTCTGATGATTATGAATCCAGAAGAAGGTATTATGGTAGATTGTCCCTGCAACAAATCAAAGATTTTGATGCATAAAAGGTATCAGATGGACTTCAAGATGATGATGAGGAACTACATCCCATTGAATATGAAAGGTCTATTAGACACACTTCCATTGAAACCATTTATTGGTTTGTTAAGGAAAGGGATGATTTTAAGGAACTCATAAATCCTATCTTGGTGAGGACCAAACCTTGGATTGACATAAAAATGAATATGTTTAGAGTAGGTAAGTCCAGGTCTTCCTCCCAAGAGGCCTCCACTCCTCAGAAGGAAATTCCTGTGGCGACCCCTGAGGCACATGGGCAATGTGTTCCCTCTCCACCTGAAAATTCAACTTTGGTATACATGAAGAAAGGAAAGGCTAACAAGGATGAAAAGCATGAATAAGTAATTCAAGAGAGTAAAAAGTTATCTTCTTCATACCAATTAGAAGTAGTACCTAAGGTTGAACCAGTTATAGATCTATGTGATCATGATAGTGAGGAGAAAGAATGAGAAGAACAAGGGAAAGATAATCCTAAAGAAAGTAGTAGAGAGAAAGAAGAAGAAAAAGAGGATCAATTGAAGGATCGGGATTCAAAATCAATGGATGTTTTAGGACCATCTTCCAAAACTATTAAGGAAGTGCTTTCCTCCCAAACTGAAAAATCTGTGTTGGAATTATCTATTGTACAAACTTTGAGTGTAATGGGCACACTTGCACTTGGTCTCATTGCTTCCTCTACTTGTAGTTTTTCTTTTGCTTGGGTATAACTATTGGTGGAAAACATGGAAATAAAATCCAAATCTCATATTTTTTCTCCCAAGTTGGATGATGTGGTATCTCTTCTATAAAATACTCCCTCCTCATCTACAAAGAAAGATAAAATCACATATAGGTTAGTATCTGATTCTCCAAACCAGAAATTCATAGAGATGTCTCAGCCCAAGATTGACAAGGATGAAAAAGACCTCTTGGTAAGTGATTTGGAATTGAAAATAATTCCCCTCAGATAATTTACACCTGAGAGTGAAGAGCATAATTTGAAGGAGACAATGTTGAGAGTAATTGAAAGAGTTGAGAAGGGAAAGCAAACACAAGAGTAGTTGGAAGAACACAATCAAATCCTTTCGAATTTCATTAGGTCCTTATTGGAAGAAGACATGGTACTTGATCCAACTCCCTTAGCCTCAATTCCACCACCCGCTATTCTAACTAGTGATGAGGTTCAAGCTATCAAAGATATTCACAAGCATGCTGCTTATGGGAAGGCAATGAAGGCCTTGGTTGATTATATGATAGTCACATGATTAAAATTCATTAAGGAAGCACACAAGTCATATGATAAATTCACTATCATACAAATTAAATTTACCACAACACTCAGTGGTTTAGATAAAGAATTGAAATTTTGGAGTGAATGTATTCAAGATCTTTGGATGATGAGTGACAAAAATGTGCAGGTTATTTTGGCAAATAAATTATTTGACGATGCAAAGTATAATTTTTCTAAGTGGTGGGTCTTCAACATTGATTGGAAAATAAAAGTCCTTGAGGAAGCCATTGGTGAACTCAGGAATGTGTAGCAGAAGGGAGAATATTTTAAAGCCTATGTTATATCTTCCTTTCAGGATATTAACTGCCAAATCTTCAAGGATAATTCAAGGGACAAGTTCATAGTCCAAGTTATTAAGTCCCATTTTAGGTCATTTGTTAAAGAATATTTTTTCAATCAAGACATTATGTCTAAAGATAAGATGAGAGAAATTTGTACCCTTTAATAAACCATCATGGAGGCCAATAAAGAGTTCATGGAGAATGCAAAATTTGAGAAAAAATGGAGAAATGCCTAGGTAGTTGGACTCATGTAACTACAAATACCACCACACCTCAAGGCATGGACATCGTTGGAGCATTGAAGAGATTTAGGAACCAAGTACTTAAGGTGAAGAGTTCCAAAAACACTCTTTTGAGTGTCCCAACTCCTAGTTCTTAGTTTCTTCTTTTAATTAAAATATTTAATTAAGGTGGCTATTTTATTTCTAGCCATATAATATGTAAGTAAAAGATAGATTGATGTTGTAATGTTTAATTAAATATTAATCTTTTGGTTAAAAGAAGGGAAATTGAAAAGACTCTTTTGCAACCATCCATGAGGTTATTTAAGGATATTTTCTTGTCATTTAGAGGGATCATATTTTTGATGTCTTGGATGTAAAAGCATGAAATTGCTAATCAATATAGAAGAAGTTTCATCTTTTCTTGTGCTCTATCTTTTTCTATTCTCAATTTGATTCATGAGAAGCTATGTATATCTGAAGAATAAATTTGTGTCTTTTAGTTGATGTTGTGCTTAGAAATTTGTGTCTATTGCATATATTTCTTGTGTTTATATATGCATGGTTTAAATTTTGTCACTTTACCAAGCATAAGCAAGATACCATTCTTCAATCTATGTGTCTGAAAGTTCTCCTCTCTTCATTTTCTGAATTCTGATTCTTCTTTTTCCTCTTTCTCTGTATTGAAAATATATGAGATGAAGACATCTAAAGCATCAAAATCCTCATTGAAATATTGATACTTTTTACATTTGTAAATAAGTAGATTTACTTATTTATTGTGTGTTCAATAAGGGAACCTCTCCCATAAAGAGGAGGGACTTCTGTCCCTTAACTGTTACTTGTTTTCAAGGTCAAATAAAACCACCAATAGACGTCGAGGAGCACAAGAAGTGTGGCTCAACCACATCAAGGAGAGGGCAAGAGCAGAGGTGAAGAGGCCGGTAGGTAGATAGAGGGATTTGTCCCACAGGGGTAGTATATTAGGCTCCCTGACATTAAAATTTCTAGTTTTACTCATATCTCTACTTTGAGAGAGCCCCGTTAGAGGGAAATTATGTACTGATACATTTTATTTTGATATATATATATATGTGTGTATATATATATATGTATATATATATATATATGATATATATATATGTATATATATATATATATATATGTATGTATATATATATATATCTATATATATATATATGATATCATTTTTTACAATTTGATATATGTGTATTGTGTAATGTTGAGTATTTTATTTATGATGTTGTTGATATTAATAGTCTATGTGATGATGATGAAGGTTGGTTGCATGCTTGAATTATATTTGATGATAATGGTAAAAGTATAAGATGAAATGATTTACATTTACTTGGATTTTTATATTATGATGTTATATGTGATGTTGTGCTACTTGGGATTTGTATATGCATGGATTATCGATGACGTGAATTTGTTGTATGGTTAATGAGGATTAAGATTACATGTTTCTTTTGAATTTGATCATAGTAATGAAATGAAGGGATATAATGTAATACGAATGTGATTATCAATTAATTTAAGTAAATATTGATGTATTTAGGTTAGATGGATAGATTGATAGGTGATTGGGCATAAAACGTATCAAAATGATGGAAAACTATAGGTATGAAAAATATTACATTGTATCGAGGAATGCATGAAGAAAATATTCCTCTAATTGCATTGGAGGTAAATAAGAGGGGATCCGAATAACATAAGGCATATGCGACCAAAAGATGTGTTAGAATGTAACCAATGTCAGTTAGTTATATCAAAGATCATAAAGAGAAAATGGATGGGATGAACTCATAGAATTGATTTTGACATGACAAATGTGTTTGAGATGTAAATTGTACTTAGGAAGTAGGCTCTCCATTAGCGTTGTTCCCTAAATCTATGCCCTAGCTCTACGAAAGGGAGAAAATAAATGCTAGAAGAAAGATGATAAATGGGGGAAGATTTCTTAGGATGAAAATAAAATGGAAGGCAAATCAATGTGGGAAGCCTTCAATTCCATGATAAAAAAGAGTAGCCATCCTTCAAGGGTATGGTATACTTTATACATATGTAATATAGAATGAAAAATATAACATATATGATAGCCATCCTTCTAGGGATGGGTCTATTTATTTATTTTTTATTTGACTTGTTTTTTTTTACTAAAAAACTATCCTTTGAGGTATTAGTCTATTTTTGAGTGCTTTGAATTTTGATTAGAGCATCCTTTGATTTTGATTTTGACATGGGGAAGAGCTGGGAATAGCTAAGTAGACCATTTAGGATGGGACAATGAATGTACAAGAGACACCCATGGAGCCTTTGAATGGTTCTAATAGGTGAATGAGAGGGTGATGGATATAATGATCATAGAGTTCTCACCAAAAGGGAGAACCTATCCATAAGGAATATGATATGAGTAGATATGTGGTGCTTATATTTAAGGTCACATCTAGGAAAGTGAGAGATGACCACATAATTCCAAATCACTACGATGAGCATGAATGTTGTTTGTTTGTGGTTGATAGTATGGTGAGCATGAATGACATTTTTTTGTGGTTGATCGGTAGATAGGGGGTGATTTTGAAAGGGTTTTTTGAATATGTCAAGATTTTAATTTAGGAGTGAATTTAGATTGTCTAAGTGGAGTTCACCCCTGTCAATCAAATCTTTAAGGACATTGCGGAACATGCGACACATTTTGATGTCATGTTCCTTAACCCTATAGTATTTACAATAATCTTTATCTTGATACCAAGAGGGTTTGGATACATATGTATCGATAGGTCAGATTAGTGGAATAGATATCATGTTTTCAGTGA
This sequence comes from Taxus chinensis, assembly GCA_019776745.2. Lineage (NCBI taxonomy): Eukaryota > Viridiplantae > Streptophyta > Pinopsida > Cupressales > Taxaceae > Taxus > Taxus chinensis. The sequence goes on along the minus strand of CM034153.1, from coordinate 450,708,172 downwards.
GAAACTTGTCAAAGAATGCACTATAAGTTTCTCCTATAGGTGTATAATTATGTTGCCAATGGGAACGTTCAGTAGTGGGATTTTTGTTAGAAGTGGATTTAAACACTACAAATGTTAGTAGATGATTTGAATTTTTTGGGATTGGAAGATGAATTAGATGGGAATTAAGTTCATGGTTTCTTAGGAAAAAGGTAAACACAACCATCTTCTAAAGCTTGCAGTTCTAACTTATGGGCCATAGTAAAGGCTTCATGAAATGTCTAGAAAGATTGAATTTATAGTATTGATGAGATGTATTTGGCACAAGAGTGAATTTTTTTTTCAATCAACTCAGTTCATGGCAATGGGAAGGAAAATTTATTAATTTTACCTTTCCAATGGGCAAAAAAGTTAGAAATAGACTCGTACTCAAATTGTTTGATGGTGTATAAGTCATTGATAGTTATTTTACAGGCTATGTTTATGAAGAAGTGTTCTAAGAAAAGTAGTGTGAATGAGAAAAGGGAGTACTGAGGGATGCTATTGTACCAATCCAAGGAAGGACTAACAAGGGACATGGGGAAAGTTCTCAGCATAAGATATTTGTCATGGGATATTAGATAGAAAGCATGGCTAAAAGCACATATGTGTTGCTGGGGATCTTCCTTCCTGTAAAATTTGATAAACTTTGGAAATTTTCCATGGGGTTGATATGCTTTGTATGACAATGAGGGATGAATGGGATCATTGTAAATTTGTTCGTAAGAGAGGATATTTTTGGGTCCTGATGAGGTAACTTTAAGATTGGCTATGCGGTTCATGAGGGTTTGAAGAGGACCAGGTTGTACTAGTTGCTGCAAAGATGAGCCAGGTTGAAATGAGAACTGGTGAGGTTATGGATATGTCTGATACTGTTGACGAATGTTTTGCTGGTAGGGAATGTTTTGCTATGGGATATTTTTTTATACAAAATGTTTTGTTGAGAGGGAATATTTTTTGAGGAATGAATTGTTGTGGAATATATTATTGAGGGATGTTTTTTTTAGGGATTTTTTTTTAGGAATGTTCTATTATGGAATGTTATAGGTAGGTTGGGACACTAAAGGTTGTGATGATTGAATATACTGATAAATACGGGGGATAGATATGGTGGAAAAAGGTTGTGAATAAGAAGGTGATCACTGAAATTATATTGTAGAGGAAATGAAAGATGGTTCTTATTATGGGATGTTCTGAATAGGAATAGATTATGGCATGGAAATTAAAGGCTGTGATGGTTGTGGAATATGTTGTGAGACAAGGGGTAAAGAGGATTGGGCTGAAACCTGATGAGTGGTGGTGATAGCATTAGTGTTGATTAAAGGAATGGATACGTGAATGGAAATTGTGATGTTTTGGATGGGATTACTGACCAGTTGAGAGTATGGTGGCTGAGATATAATGATATAAGTGGAAATAGAACTTGCTAGTGGTGTTTGGATGGCTAAAGATGCTAGATGGGTAGATGAGGAGGAACTGGTATGACATAGTGGAGGTGTGGAACCAAAAGAAATTTTGGGTGAAGATATGGGTTTTTGGGTAGTTGTGTCTTGAGAGGAGATCATATGGAGACTAAAAACTGAAATGGAAGACATGAAATTGGATGATCTGGGTTGAATGATAGGAATGGAAGACTCAACATTTGATTTTTCATATTGACTTATGGGTGGATATGAATATATTTTCTAGACAACAGGTTGTTGGTGTGAATAAATGAGTTTTTAAATAACATATTAGGGGTGAGGAATGTGTGATTTGGATACAAATGGTTGGAGTTAGAAACCCCTATTTGTAAGATAAGCATTAAGGGAAAAAGGATTTGAATCTAACATCTCTTCAAAAATAGGATCTTCTCTATCACAAAAAGGAGGTCTGGATGATTATGATTGAGAGCTAAGAGAATATGGTTGTTTGGTTTCTTCTTGCTCAGATCCATGGATGATTTGACTATAAATTGACATACAAATTTAAGAGATGTTGTCACATTTATTCAATATATTTCTCCTCTATTTCATCTCAGGCTTGTTGATCATCAGTAAGAGGAGTGGATGTAATTGGTTGATGAAATGGATTTTTTTGTTGTAATGGTGTATAAAATGTTGTAGGTAATGGTGTAATGGAATAGATGATGGGATATGTTGTTGTAATGGTGTAGATAATGGTGTAGGTAATGATGTAGACATGTTTTATTAAGTTTGATTACGAGCTTGCTGCCTAGTAAGTATCATATTAAATAAACTCAAAATCACCTTCAAATGAAAAATAACTAAGTGGGCTGATTACAAATAGCAGAAAAGGTAAGAAAAACAAATTTTTAATATTATCTTAATTTAATTAAGAAAAGTAAAATGTGTAAACTGGCTAATGAGTCCTCAGAAATGACAAGCTATGGTTTATTTTAGGTATGTTTATGGGAGGGGTATTTGATATACCTAAAGGTATGTGAGGATCAACTCTATACTGGTGTCAACACGGGCTTGGTATTGGGGCCTACCCGCTCACTTCATGGTCTCACAACGATAAGGGAGTCAGGTGCTTTGTCAATATATTGAATTACAAGTGTTTATAATCAACTAGAACATCGATTTGGTTTCCATTTTGGGTAATGAAATCCCAATAGTTATTACCTAGGTAGGAATGGTTTAAATGCACTCTTGATGTTTTAAGTGATTTTGTTGTGTGTGTGGGAAAATAAAGTGAATGTAACCAATTAATTTTCCCTAATTAAAACTATATGATTAAGAAGGATGCAATGGTTCATTTTAAGACCCAAAATGAAATGTCATTTTCGATGAGAACAAACAAAAACATAATGCAATACTGAAAACAAAATTAGGTTATAGAACTTACCATGATAAACGCTTCCTTTAATTTTTTTTGCAATTTTAACTTAAAAATAAGAAATCCAACAAGCAAAGCCTCCAGAAAGAGCAACCTGTAAAACTAGGTTAGCAGAAACAGAAGAAAACAAAGAAAAATAGTGGTTAGAAAGTAGATTCCAAAGTAATCAAAAGTATTCAAATAAATCATCAGTGATTGACTGAATCACTGGTGATTCACCTGATCACTAGCGATTACTAAACAAAAAACAAGAAAATGAAAATATGATAATTTGGATGAATAAAATAATAATATAAGGAACTTAGTGTCCCACTGGGCATACCGAGATTTTTGTAAATATTCATACCTCTTTAACTTGAATGTACAAGAAAGAAAATAGAAATAAACTAACCTTGCAAGACACGGGGTTTAACGATACCCATAGATGATGGATGATGATGTTCGATATTGCACTCTATTAAAGGTTGGTACAATACCTATTCCTGAATCTACACTAACCCCTATTTTTTCTGAGTGCAATACAAATTTCTAGAGTGATTTTGAGTGAAAAACATGTTTTTGAGTGGAAATGTAGAGATTTGGACACTATGGCTTCATCAAGCAGGCAACGGAAACCCACTATGGAAGAGGTAGGTCATTTTAACATGTTTTTGTTAATTTTTAGAATTTATGTAGGATTTTTTTTTTCATTTTAGGGGGTGTACAAATGCCCTCATTTCTAAATGTAGGAATATTTAGTGATTCATGCAATCACTAGTGATTGATGTGAATTGCTAGCGATTCAACTATTATGTGGTAGTTTTGAATTTTTGATGATAAAAACATGATTTTTAAGAATTTTTTTCAATGTTTTGTAGTGTTTGTGGTTCCTATTTTATGATTTGATGTTGATGTATTAATATTAATGCTAATGTTTTTAGATACTTAGTAAATGTCAATATTAATTATATATATTTCTTATGATGTTGATGTTGATGTTAATGATATTTTTGATGTTCTAGATGTTGGTGTTTTTAGGTGATGATGTTGATGTTGATTTTTATGTTGATAATAATGATATTTTGATATTTTTTGTGATGATTTTAATGTTTGTTTATATGTGTTTGTTGTTTGTAGGTGGATGCAAAGCTTATGATCCGAGATCATATCCCTCTTATTTTGGATGAGGTGAGAGAGGATGTGAGTAATGAAAATTAGGAGATTATTGAGGCCATTGGTTTTGATGGGATTAGGGATTATAAACATCCACAGAGGTAGGATTTTTATTTTGGCCTTACTAGAGTAGTGGAATCCTTCCACTTGTACTTTTTGGCTACCCACTGGGAATATTACTATTACATTGGAGGATGTTCATTGCATCAAGTGATTACCTATCAGTGGAGATGGTATTTATATTATTAGTGAGGTGGAGAGGCGAAATGTGATGTAGAGGTTATATGGTGATGAGGCACAACATATGAGATATGCATCAAGATTATTTGAGTACTAGGTGTTGTATGTGCCTTAGAGAGATGGTTGTACATGGATGACCATGATGATGATGGCCATCTCATGTTTTTATTTTCTAGATTCAAGAGGTATTAGATTTCCATGGATGATGACTGGGGTTGTGGCAGAGATGATGGAGCACCATACTATGTTTGAGGAGGGCCCCACATTAATTTCTTAGACATTTAGAAAGTTGTGGGTCTGGAAGGCCCATAAATGTTATGGGATCGATGTTATATTTTTATTATAGTATTGGGCATATGAGAATATTGTTATTTCTCATTTGATTGACTTGTCATGGGGTATTGATGAGAGTCATGTGGGCTTTATGAAATGGTGGAAGGAAAAAGGATGGGGAAAAAGAAGAAGAGGGCTGGTCTTTATTGAGATTTTTTAGGACTTCAGGTGGGGGATGTGGTGTGGAGGCCATATTTATATTTTCATGATTGGTCTGAGTATCCTCATGAGTTGATTGGAGTACAAAAAGACATGTGGGTTCAGGGACACATAACAGGAGATCATGAGCTATTAAATTTGATCAAGTGAGGATAAAATTTGGATTGATTGAGGATGTGCCCAAGGAGCCTGTATGAAAGAAAATTAACATGTGACCTTCTTTACACCTGACCTCCCGAGGTCATGCCGGGATAGCCGGTGTAGAATGGAAATGGATATGTGTGTAGTAGTGACGAATAAGCTAATGAGGCAACCTTATGTCTTCAAAACACAATATCATGATCTTCGAGTCCAAGGAAAAGAAAGCCATCCTAAGATGAAGTGGTGTAATTGAATGATTGGATAGAATAACTACTCGGAGGCTCTAGTCAATATCGAGATCTATCGAGATTCTGTCTACTGGTTGTAGAACATGTTGAAAGTGACTTGAGGACACATCATATAGATTTCCATATAAGGTCATGGAAGTGAGAATGAGAGGCATAATGGAACCACATGGCTTACGGGAGGTTTTTCGGTCTAGTCCAAAAATTCTTAGCCTAATCGGCTGCTATGTTCAACACTAAAAGTTGTGCAATGATGTCAGGTGGAAGTGGTGATGATCTGAATACTAGATCATGTAAATTAGTGTCAATTTTTAATTGGTCAGTAGGCCTATTAGGTTGTGGGAACTGGGGATCAAAACGGTGAACTCATGGAGGTTGTGGTCTTTATATGGTCATATTCATAATCAAACCCCATTTCTAGGAGTAGTCCAATAATTGTAGGCTTGATCAACTGTAATTTGTTATGTGTTAAATATCTCTATCTTCTCAGAATACATAACAGGTATGCGTAAAACTAACAAGCGTATACCCGTATCAATTTCAGTCAACAAATTGGGCTCGTTGGGTTTTGCTACAAATGGATCACAACTGGAATTTTTCTCTTATTATGGACCTTTGATGGTCATGCATAATGAATTGATTGATCTTGATAAAGACAACTAACTATCAAAGGAAATTTAAACTATGTTTTTGGTATTTTCACAGTATATCCGAACAAAACAATAGAAGTAAACTAATCTAGCAAAAGTAAATATTTTTGATCTTTTCTAGGATTTTAAACAATGCTTCTAATCTAATAAACAAAATTAAATACAAGTAATTAGCCGGTTGTAGTTAATTACTTGTGCAAGTATGTAAATCTATATATAAAATAACTCACCTAATTTAATCAAAACCCTTTTAACCCTACATCAGAGGTAGAGAAAAAATCATAACTCTAGAAGAGTTATTTTTCCCCCACTACTTCCCTGGTAATGTCAAATAACAAGCTTTCTAATGATTTTCTCTATTTGTAATTGCTTGATTAACTGAAATGAACAATTTTTCTACTCTATTTGATATGTATTTGAAATGAATAGCTCAAAATTGATAACTTGAATAAATGAAGAAAACAAACAAATAATTCTAACTTGGATAAGCAAGAGCTTTGTAAAATATTCTTTTATCTATTGTTGTCCCCTCAGTTTATAATTTTTTTCTCTATGTGTCCATATGAGTCTAAGGAATTGGGAATGTAAAAATGTATGCAGTGTATATGAATGTTAACATAATGATTTTTTTTTTGTGTTTTATAATGTTGATATATGATAATGCAATCACATTGTAATGTTGAACTTTAGTTTCTCTAAGAAAATTTTGGCACTTGGTATTGTTTTGGAAAAATGTGGAGAAAGAGTGATATGATAAGTGAACAAACTTGCCCCATTCCTAACTCCACGCAACTAGTAATATGTGAGGGCTCAACATCAAGAGCCATAAGGGGAAAAAGTTATAGAAATTTGTTGAATGGTAATGATGAGAGAAAGATAAGGATTTAGCAAAAACCAAATTGAGACCCTACAACCTCATTCTACTCAAGTTTTTTTTATAGTTTAAAATTTAAATTTATTTCTAGTTTATCTAGACTTAGATCCATAGATGGCCACTTGGTTGAAAAAATATGGTTTAAGGTTTTAAATTCTCTTAGAATTTGAATATCTAACTCAATTTGTTTTGATTTATGATTTCACAACATTTGAATGAACTGTTTCTAACTCTCAAGTTTGTCAAAGAGACCCCCTACACCTTGCCCCATGCTACTAGTAGGAAGTATGGGCTCATTACCATGGAAAAGTCATAGGTGAGTAAGGGAACTTCTCTCCTTTCCCAACCCTACATCACTAGTAAGAAACGTAGGCTCAACACCAAAGCCTGGTAGGGAAAAGAAATGTGTAAAATAAAAAAATTTCTATGGATTTACATTAGACTTATTTATCTAGGAAAAATGTCTAGGATGTTCTTATTTCCAAAGAGATGTTTATGGGAGAGATGTGACACCATGAAGTTTATAGAATAGAATATAGGAAAGGAAACCTAATATAAAAGAAACTATGAGTAGAACCAAGTATGCAGGCCTTTGTATGGTTACTATTAAAGCTCTGTCTTGCTTGAATTTATGAAATGATTAGGAAATAATTGATGATACCATGTGAATTTGAAGAGACATGATTTGAATGCTTTCCCAATGTTTTCATAGGTTTTTAGGAATTGATATAAGAATAAGTCCCTTGATCACAAATTTTATGAAAAGAACCAACATATGAAAATGTAATGTGGATGTAGTAATATATATGGAAATGCTAATAGATCATGCATAGTATCTTTTTAGGTGAAGAGGATTTACAGATATGCTAAACTCCTCACCCTTTAGTGTACACATGTGAAATGCCCCCTTTTTATAGTCTTTTATTACTCAATATGGACCCAACCACCTGCACCTGAATTTCCTTCCATCGCCAATATTTTTTTCTATTCAGCTGTCGAGTCTTAAAACAAAATCTCCCTCATATAACTCATGCTCATAGAATTTCTTGTTGTATTTCTGAGCCATTTAGTTAGATTAAATGCTATGCTGTTGTTCAGCATTGAGTCTAGCTTCATCAAATATTTATAATTAAGAGAGTTGTGCCTCTTGATAGCCTTCTTCTCCCAGAATTCCTTGTAATGAGATACGAAGACTAGGTAATTCAACCTCAAGTGGTAAAACCGCTTCTACACCAAATACCAAAGAAAAGGGGGTTGCCCCCATCAGCATTCTTACTGATGTTTGATGTGCCCACAAGGCCATAAAGATATTTAAGTTCCAATATCATTTATTCTCCTTGATAGTCTTAAGGAGAATGGATTTTAATGTCTTGTTTGTAGCCTCATCCTGTCCATTGGCCTGAGGATAATAGAGAGAAGCCATATGGTGATTTATTTTGAAATTTTCACACAATTGATGTACTTCCTCCTTTTTGAAAGATGTGCCATTATTAGAGATAATGACTTATGGGACCCCGTACCTACAAATGATTTGGTTCAGAATGAACTTAGTGATTACACATCCAGGCACGATGGTAAGAGGTATGGCCTTTACCCACTTAGTAAAGTATTTTGTGGCCATGATTATGAAGTTATGACCATTTATTGATGAGAGAGAGAATTTCCCTATCAAATCAAGGCCCCACGTGGAAAAGCACCATGGTGTTGCAATTGGTTGCAGAGCCTGTGCCAGTATGTGGATCTCATGGGAGAACTCTTGACATTTATGGCATTTGCGCACAAAATCTACCGTGTCATGTTCTAATGTAGGCTATAAGTATCCCTTCTGATGTATTTTCCAAGAAATGGCGTGGCCTCCAAAGTGACCTCCACATACTCCACTATGCAATTCACAAAGAATCTTCATGTATTCTTCTTCATCAACCAATCTTAACAACATTCCATCAAAGGCTCTATGATAGATAACTTGTTCCAAGATAACGTACTTAGCGGTTATAACATGTAACTATATTATTTGTTGCAATGTCACCCCTTTTGGATATGTATGATCCACTATGAAATTAATAATGCCAGTGTACCATGGGAACATAGAAATGGGAGGCTTGGTTTCAACAAAAATACACACATTTGTCGAGGAAGTCTAGATTTACTAGATCACCTCCATCTAATGGGTTATCGACCAACCAGTATTCAATGATTTGTACTTTGATGGATTCATGATTAACAAACATTAACTCAAACTCACCCATAAGAGTTATGAAGTGTCTAACTTTATTAGATAAGGAGCCTTGTGTGAGAAATGTTTGTAGATGATTCGATTTAACAATGACCCTTGTTTCTTGATTTAGCATGTAATGTCTCAAGCGCTTTATTATGAAAACTATGGAAAGGCATTCCTTTTCTTCTTGTGTGTAACTAGTCTCATAGTCAAGAAATGTTTGAATAATAAAATAGATTACATGTTCTCATTTATCATCATCCTCTTGAGCTAACATGTAGGCTAATGAGACATATGTATCTCATGAATACAGAATTAAGGGGCACTATGACTTAGGCATTATGAGTGTGGGAGGAGATAGTAATAACCATTTTACTGACTCAAATGCCTCATTTCACTCTTCCATCCAATCAATGCAGTAATAATTTTTTAATAATTATTGATTGGGTGAATAAAAAAGGTTATATCAGGGATAAACCTTTGGATTACACTGATTTTTCCAAAAAAAGATTTGATACCAGACTTGTATGACAGTGGAATCATTTACAGTATGACTCATATTTTGGCTAGGTCTACATAAATCCCTCATGAAGATATGATGTATCCTAAAAAATTACCTCTCATTACCCTGAATACGCATTTTTTTTGGATTTAACGTGATGTCGTATTCGATTAAGCAAGAAAGGATGATATGAAGCACCTAAAGGTAATTGTAACATTTTTTGGCCTTAGCCAGAATATCATCCATGTAGGATTCCATAATCTTATGGATAAGATCATGGAATATATAAGTCACCACCCATTGGTATGTGGCACTAGTGTTATTAAGTCTGAATGACATGACAACATAATAATACGTTCCCCAAGGAGTGATACATGTAGTTTTGGTATGATCCTCCTTGGAGATTCTGATTTGGTTATATCCAAAGAACCCATCAATGAGAGATAAAAACTCATAACCAGGTGTTGCATCATTAAAAACATCGATGGATGGTAACGAGAAATCATCTTTGGGATAACCCTTGTTGATATCCTGAAAGTCTATGCAAATGTGGATTTTTCTATTCTTTTTTAGAATGGGGATGATATTAGATACCCATTGTGAATAATCAACTAGCTTAATGAACCCCACCCATAAAAATTTTCATTACTTCTTCTTTCACCACGAGGACCACCTTTGGCTTCATGGGTCTTGAATTTTATTTAATTGGCTTAGCATTTGGCTGAGTGACGAGGTTGTGAACTGCAACGTGTGGCACAATTCCCATCATTTCCTTATATCTAAATGTGGAATATTTCTTATTCTCCTTGAGGATTTGGGTGTGTATTTATATCTCCTTTGGAATTAGAGAGGATCCCAGCTTCAAGATTTTTTGTTCCTCCTCCGTCTCGATGTTTATATCAATAGTTCCTTCGATTAAAGAGGTGTTACCCTATTCAAATTTATATGAGGCTGGAGGTAGCTCTAAGTATCCTACCTCTTCTACTTCATATACCTCAAGACATTCCATAGAGGAAGGATCTATCATAGAATCTCCAAAGTAAGAGGAAGAGTGTGGGATGAGAGAAAATATGATCTTATGATGAGTGAGATGAAAATATGTGTAGGCATTCAAATACCCTAGGATTGTTTCATTGTTTTCAACATAATATAAGGTGATAAAATCATTCTCAACTTCCACATAAGCTATAATGAGGGTTGTTGGTATCTTGTGAATCAAAGGCTCAACACAAATTGAAACCGTAAAGCTAGTGTCTTCTAACTTGGTGCTTAGAGTAAAATGAGAAGCAGAAGTTGTTATAGAGTCAGCAAGGAGGTTTTTCTCTCTAGGTATAGCTTTGATTGAAATGAAATGAAAAACTTTACTTAACTCAAGGATGATAGTATTTTAGAGCTACAGATGTTCATCCCTAGTCTTGTATACTTTAGACACTTTATTTACAACTAGTTGCAAAATACCTAGCACCCTAATATTAAAATTACCCATCCTTTTGGCTATAATGAGACCAAGAAGGAGAGCCTCGTATTAAGCTCAATTATTAGTGCATTCAAAATTCAATTTAAAGGTGAAGGGCATGACCCTTCCCTAAGGGTTGGTAAGTATCACACCTTCCCCAACACCAAAGTGACACTTTGATCCATCGTTATCCAAGGTCCAATAGTCATATGGTAAGATTGAAGTTGGATTATTTATTGTATTATATTCCCGTGCTTCCGAGACCTCTACCATATATACATAATCATCTGGGAGAGATCCAAGTCCCAGGGCATGTCCTATACCCATGGAATCAAAAAAAAGAAGAAGGGGTAGGTCATTCTCCAACAACTTGACTATATTTTGTGTCATTCTTATTGAGACTGTCTCAACAATTACAATTTCTTCCTTTATGACAAGAGCTCCCTCAATCAAACCCATAGTTTATAGTTCCATTGTAGGAACCAAATTTTCTTCTGGCATTGAGCTTTTAGGTTTGTTTAACTAGTTTGTAGGAAGCTCAAACTCAGAATGAACACCTGACCTCTTCTTTAGATTAGCTAGATGTATGTCAAAGGGTTTTGGGTCACCCCACACAATGAATACCTTCCCTAAATGCAACAAAGTGGAAGGAATTTGCTTCATGTGATGAATCCAAGGATGTCTAAGGATCATAATATAGTTGGTTTCCTGATCTATTACATAAAATTTAGTTAGAACCGTCTTAGGTCCAAGGGTATCTGAAAACACTATAGTTCTAGTTGACGTTTCTTTGAGGCTGTCATTTCCTCTCAATGTGTTTTATGTTGAGGATTAATTAGTCTCTCCATAACCTAAATTTTGAAGGAAGGAGAAGGGGAATATGTTGACCACTGCTCCATCATCAATCATCACACATTATACATAGTTATTATAGATCCAAACTTGTAAAAACAAGTCCAAGTCACCTCTAGGAGCTATTTTAGCATCCGTGGGCATCTTGCTGATGTCAAATACTAATCCAACATATCTTTCAGGCTTCCCTAGAGGATAAGAATCAAATTCTATATGGTTTATCTGTGATTTTGGAGGAGGGGTGACATTAATCAAATACCCAAGATCTAGTGCTTCTAATAAAGTGGTTATGTGAGCATGAGATTCCTTAATAGATCCAAGAAGGAAATGTGATAGAAGGTTTTGGTTAGGTCATTGATCAAGTCATAAGATCTTATTGGCTTGCCCAGTGTTTCATGAATGTCATCTGATATATTTGGGTAGATTGGGATAGGTTGTGAAGAATAATCTTTGGTTCTAGTGGAAACGTGAATATGAGGTTCCTTTTCTAATTCTACCATTCCCACCATTTTGTTTTGTTGGTGACTATACAAAGGAGGTGCTACTTATGAGTTTGATGAAGTTGAGGCTTTATGATCATTAGTTCTTATTGCAATGCCTTTTCTTTAAACCATTGAGAACTATTCTACTATTTTTTGGGCATATGTGGAGAGGATCACTAAAGATCCCAAGTGGTGTTTTATGTGAGGATACTAATCCCGTGTAAGTGTTCTGAGTCGACACTATTGGGTTTACCAAAAGCATGTCAACATATAATTATCATTGATCCTCTGGAAAAAGTTGTAGATTTTTTTTGCAATCACAACACATTCTAGCGTCATGCCCACGGACCCTATGAAAACCGTAATGAAAATCAAGATTTTAAATGTGAGGTTTTAGGTTTGCATTTTTTTGTGATCCAATATTCTGATCATTGTTTGATTGCTGATTGTTATAATTGAAATTTGGGAACCCCTTCCCTTGATTTTGGAATTATTTCAGATACCTGACTAGGTACTGACTAGGGCCTTGGGTCTGTACTTGTCTTGGTTGTTGAGGTTATTGTTATTGTTTTAGATTTTGAGAATGATTAAAATCCACAACATTGATTGAAGGCAAGAATTTATTATTTATTTGATTATTATCATTGTTGTTGTTGTTACTGGTAGTGTTTGTATTAAGAGAGCTAACAACATTGGGTTTCTTGGGCTGATCAGTAACGTCGTCAGTTATAACCCCATGATTCTTATTAAGGACCTTTGGTCCCTGATTATTTTTCACGTTGTTAGAATAACTGAAGTTACCTTGGTTAGGAGTGACTTACCTCCCATTTGTTCCATAAGTGTTATGAAAACTGTCTATGGTTTCTTGATCAATTCAGAGAGCATCCTCTAGTACCTATTCATAACTCCTTAACAGGAAATTTTATACTTCTTCCTTTGTCTCTCTATTGAGGGAGCGGAGGAATAAATCAAAAATCTTTGTTTGATCCATATTTGGAGCACTTGTAGAGGAATAGAGAACCTATAGCCACCTTTGAATGAAGTGGCCAGCGGGATCGCTGTGCTCTTGTTTGATATGAAGGAATTTTCTTTTTACTATCTTTAGAAGTTTGTTCATATAAAAATCCTTGATAAACTCTGAAAAGAGTTTATTGAAGGAGTGTATCAAAGTCTCCAGTATCCTATAGTACCAATTGAGAGTGATACCTTCTAGTGTCTTAGGGAAAATATTCATAACAACTGCATCCCACGGGATCATCTATCGAATGGTTGTTGTGTAAGCTTTGATGTGTGCATCAGGATCCCCCTACCCTTTAAACTTTGGAATATTAGGAAAGGGTATTGGGAACATGTCAGTCCATATGGAGAAGTCTAGAGGCTCCTTAAGATATTCGGAATAGGTCCCCATTACGTATGTTCTAACCATTGAATATCCTTATTGGGGAGGTGGAGGTTACATCAGTTTCTGAAATGGTACAATGTATACATTTGTTGGGTCATATGGCATCCCATGTGGCTGACCATATGGACCTAGGTAAGTGTACATATCCCCTTATGGCAATTTTGTTATCTCCGTTTTGAGTTTACGACAACACGATTAGATAACCCCTACGAAATTTTTGAAGTTGATTTTGCATTATGGCCTCTTTCAGAGAAATTCGGGTTTTCGGGTTTGTCTGACAGTTCGACATGAGTTTTAACATGCTTTATGTCACCTATTTTCTGAAACCTGAAACCCGCTTCATATTGAGTAAATCAGGTTTTTGGACCTCCGGCGCATCGGAACATGCCTAATTCAAAACATGTTTTGTGTCACCTGTTCCCTGATACCCGAAGTCTGATTTAGTCCTTCGTATCGGGTTTTCGGAGCTGTGAAGCATCTAAACATCTCATGCTTTATGTCTTGTGTTTCCCGAAACTCGAAACCTGAATTACACTAAGCCTCCTTGTGTCAGGTTTTCAGACCTCTCTAACATGCTGACATGGCATTCATGCCGAGTTGTCGGTGAGTTGGCACGTGCCGAGATGAAGTGTATTAATTACAATTTTTCTTATAAATACGCCAATTTCCACGTCATTTTTACCGGACGTATTTTTAACTCGTGGATTTTTCATACATGCTCTTCCAACCTCGAAACCCGAAAGCTCGGCTGTGCCCATTTGAATCACCATTTTTCGATCTTCCCTTTCTCTGGTTGAAGGTATTTCTCTCTCCACTCTTTGTTCCTAGTTTTTATGGATTGATTGCGCGTGAATTCTTCCCATTTTCTTGCTGGGTTTTGAAAGATTTTTATTCTTCTTCTTTCTGGAGTTGTTTTGAAAAAATGGGTTTAGGTTTTAGGGTTTATCTCTTCTAAATTACCATTTGGTGCTATTTCCTCAGAATTTTATTATGTGCCTGGTACATGAATGGTTAAAAGGAGATTGCATGTTTGAAATTCAACGAAAAACCCTATTTTTCTCTTCTCGGGTTTTGAAGGCTGTTATGCAGTGTCGAAGACCCAAAGTATATTGAAGGCTTGGCGTGTCGGAATTTCCAGAGTTCCCGACATCAACACAAGTGTCAGGATTTCTTCCGTTTCCGACATCATCGGTAGTGTCGGGCTTTCCCAAAGTTCTGACATTATCAAACGTATCAGGTTTTTCAGAAGTTCCGACATTTTTAGCGCATCGGGTTTTTAGGATTTTCCTACATCATCTTTGCCAGTGTCGGACTCTTCCATTCTTCCGGCATATCCAGCAGGTCAGAATTCTCACAGTGAGCAGCATCTTATAAGCTTTGAAACTTTCTTCCTTCGACGTCCTTCATGTCGGACCCTGGTCCATCTCAGGAAAAGACCGAGAAGTCAGGTAGAATGAAATACAAGTTTAAAAAGCTGGAATCTCCATCGTATATTGATTGCAACTATGACATTCGAGACACTGAACTCAGAAATATAGACATTGAAGATTTCTGGAGTAGGGTGAGGAGTTCCTCCCAAACTCCATGGATGAAAACTATAGCCGATAGTGGCTTGCCTCTCGCAGCGGGTCTTCCCATGTCTGCTCAGTGTCCAGAATTCATCTTGGCTTGTGCATCTAGTTATGACTCGGCGTCTCGTTCTGTGAGAAGTCAATCAGGTGAAGAAGTGATCAAATTGGATGGAGGTTACTTTGATGATCTCCTAAAACTGCCCAATTTTGACGAGTATGGAGAGTTGGACATCAAGTCAGCTTAGAAAGCCTGGGACAACGATCTGGAAGACTGCATCAAACATGTGAACAAGAAGTTCCTGATCAAGTCCAAACCAGCTATCTCCAGATTTCCAAGGATTATCCCCAGGAGTGATTTCATCCAAGAAATCAATGACATCATCACCCTGCTGAGTCGGGTTTTTGGTTTGCCCGAATCGAATGTATTTCAAGGATGGATGTATCAATTTATGATCACCATCAAGAAGAGTCAGCAAGGGATTGACTGGGGTACTCTCATCAGCAATGAGATTGATTCCCAAATGACAATGGTCTTGTCAACTGGGAAATTTTATATGTCTTCATATGTCACATACGCAGCAGCCAGGATGAGGAACTATCCCAGGCTGGATACCAAGGGAAGCAGAACGGAAAACTAGGTGTATCAATACTTCCCTCAATTGACAAAGAAGGGGTCCAAAGACCATTTCAGGAGGGTGAATGATGCCTTCTTCTATGAAAATATATGCAAGATAAACCCTGAGCTGAGGAAGACAAGAGTCTCAGATGAGGCTTGGGCTGAAGTTTCTAAATGGGGATGTATCTTCTTACAATTCAAGAAGTTTACATATCTTCGAGTGGTCATGTACTTGGGAGATCCTTTTCACCTGCCCCGATATCCAGGGGATAGATTGATATTGATGGAGTTGGTTAGGCAGCTATTGGATTTCCATAAATTCCAACAAAGCAAACATAAGGCTGCTGTATCCTTCCCAATTTCTATTGGGAGATATACTTGCTCAACAGTAGTGAAAGCCAAAAATGTTGTCCACGAACTTCAGGACAAATTGAAGAAGCATATGAAGCCTCGAGATGGTTTTGATATCCGAGGAGTGCTCAGAGCATATGGAACCCAGCATCTGCACAGGCCAAACATAGAGGATATTTGGGTGGATCTACGTAATGAGGTTGCTGTTCGCAGAAAGGATAATAGCAGATTGACTATTGCTGAGATTCAAACATTGGAGCTTGCTGATTTACCAGAAGGTATGGGTGACAATGAAAGTGTTTTGGATCTTTCCTATGATGGACTAAAGGAGGATCAATATGTTTTCCCACCTATCGATTGGTCAGCCAGCGAAAAATCCTCTATTACAGATAGGTCGGCTCTAATACTTTCTCACACCAAAGCATGGCTCTCCTCTTGGGGAATGAATTTTAAAGATGATAAGTTTTCAAAGTTGGCTACTTCAGAGGCGGGGCCCTCCAAAAAGGAAAAGGACAGAAAATCTTCTAGGGAGACTATAAAGGTCAAGATTGTCAAAAAGAGGAAAGAAAGAGAAATCTCTTCAATTGTTTCTCCAGTAGAAATGGTGAATGTGCCAGAATCACCAACACCACCAGAAATAGGAGAAATTAATTTGGAAGAAGGAGGAAGCCAGCTTCTGTCTTCACCATTTGCTGATTGCTCAACTGAAGAGACCTTATCTCTTGCATCCAAGGCTTTGGAGTCTGGATCTGTGCCTCTTTCCACACAACCACTCCTACCTCCTTATTCTCCATCAAATTCTTTAGTAATGGCTAGTATTTTCTCTGGACTTTCACCCCTCTCTGCTGGTACCCAAGTGATCACCAACACGCCCCCTCCTGTGCCTCTTTTTATTGGATCTACTACCACGTTGGTAACTATTCCTCCTCCACTAGTAGAATATTCTCCCCTTGAGGGTATGATACCAGCTTCTGCAACCATGGAAACTCCCTCTGATATGCCGCAATGGCTACTCAAGCAAACTCCGAGGAAGAGGAAGGTGATTGTGCCCCTACCAGCCTTTGATTTCAGCTCACTCAAGGCTCCTACTATGAAATCAGCCAAGAAACCCAAAACAGTTTCAATGGTTCTGGTGGATGCTTCAGGAGATAAGTTCGCAGAGATTGCCACTCCCTCGACTGAAAAAACTAGAGAGGATATAACAGCCTCTGATTATCATGTAAACAGGGTGGCTCTAGGGAAAGTGATAGCAGAAGGGGCACAATAAGATGCACGGGATTCCATAAACGTGTTGTGCCAAAATTTGAAAGAAACAAAGGACAACAGAGATGAGCTTAAGGAAAAAGTGGAGCTGTTGACAGAGGTTTTGATTAAAATCTCAAAACCCCTTGAATCCATACCACCTTCTTCTGTTTCTGTTGGATTCGACTTCTCATCAGTACTTACGATTGAGAAGATTGCTAAAAAAGGAAGGGTGGTTGATGAATGGATCCAAAGGTTGCTCCAATAGGGGAAGGAAGTAATTCAAGACGTGGTGCATGTTCATCAGTCCTTGGGAGACATTCAGAAGGATGGAGAGGAGATGGATGAAGAATTCTCTCAGGAAATTTGACATCTTGATTTGACTTTTGAAGCTCTCCAGGTGTTAAAGCAAATACCAACACATCTCTTGGTAGAAGAAGGTATTCTCCCACATATAGATAAGCATTTCCAGCTGACCAAGGCCATCAGGTTCAGAATAAAGATTCTCAATGAAGCCTACAGTAAGTTGAGAGAATCAAGGGATAAATTGATTGATGGGAAAAGTGATCTGGAAGAAGAATTGTTGAAGATTTGTCCAAAGGTGTCAGTTGGGAACTCAGGTATCCTATCAGCAGATGATCTCTTCAAGCAAATCCAAGAGTCTGTTCAGCATGAACCAATAAGTGGATTTGACCTTGAGATCATGGATCGGTTGGTAAGGGTTGAACATTCTTTGGAGGCCTTAAGAAAGCTCAGCAAAGGATTGAAAAAGCTTCCCGGCAATACCAACGATACTCATGAAACTTGTGAAATTTGGAATGATCATTCCACTGTGCCTGATGAAAATGAAATGCAAGGCATAATTCGGAAGTTCCAGGAATTTCAGAGCAAATAGTCTCAGCTGGAGGAAGGAAAAGAGGAAGGAGAAAAGGATGATGATTCAGATTGAGTCCCAACGTTTCATGTCATTTCAATCTTGAAATCGACATGTCTTTTTTATTTCTGTTTCGTCACATTTTTGAATCATATTTTGACTTGATCTCCTGCGTGAGAATCAAGAAAAACAGAACTCTTGTTAAAACGCTATTTTTTAGGATATTCCCTATTTTATCTCTACTTCTTTTGTTATAAATAAGGAATGCTTATGCATTCCAAAGGGTCGAGATTTTTTGGAATATTTGGGGGCTATTGGAAAGAAGAAAAACTTTGTGTTTTCATTCAATCATTTTGAAGAATAGGAGTTGATATTATTTTATAGACTTTGTGTTGTGGAATATATCTTACTTAAGACAGTGTTCTTATGTTCATGATCTTAAGCTATTCTTTGCATAGCATCTTAGTGTTTCTGATTATTTCAGACATTATATCTGTGATCTAAAGCTCGTATGATTATTTCATGCTCTGTGTTTACTCGAAAGAAAATACGTTTCTCTCATTTCCTTTCTACTGTATTTCTTTCACTGTAACAGTTTCTAACCTATTTCACTTACGAAAGCAATATTCTTGAATCGTGTGAATGTGGATTTCGGGATTTCATCCCAACCCCCAATGGTTAGATTAGTGTGAATATTGTCTATATTATTTACTGTGTTTTAGATTAGCAATAAACAGGCAGCCTCACCTGTCTTTGAGGAGGGATTAAATCTCATGTACTGTGGTTGAACCTCATATTTTGGTTTGACAAAATATCCAACCAACACATGGAGTTAGACATATTTTAGTTTCTTGTATTGCATTTCATTTTGTATGTTTCATGAAGTTTATGTTTTTTGGCGATGGACATTTATTCGTATATGAATTTTCATGTCATATTACACTTTTTTTCATTCTTTTTAATAAGGACGTGATGGGGCAGTCCCAAAGGTGCCCGTCCCAGTAGAGCAAATATCCATGAAAATAAAGTTGCCTGTAAAAGGCACTGGATGCAGATGTCTAGCATCATTCCCCCTATCCTCATTCTCCTTTTTCTATACGGATAGTCCCCTTTTATATCTTGCTTCACATATGAATTCTTGAGTCTTCTGGGAAAGCTCTAATTCTGTCATCTTTAATCGATACATCAATGCCGAGTTCTTCTATCACCCCATTGACAATCGAGGTGGCATCCTCCATTTCTACTCATTGTTGTGAACTTATATCAGGTTCTTGAGGAGTGTGGTATCGCTACTATGAATTGTATGCATAGTTCTACTTTCCCATACAGTGGTATTGTCACTTACGAAACCTGAAAGAGGGGGGTAGTGTTATTGTTTTGGAGCAAGACATGAAGTATGTACTTACAACTTAGTCAAAATACTCCAGGTTTCAACTGATTATATGAAACTTTGTTAATTCCCTATTCTGGTGTATCCATTGCTCATATGCCCATCCACAACACTCTTTCAGGTCGTAATTCCTCCTATAATGCATGCTTATGGGTTGGCTGAATATCTCTCTTATTAGCTAAACATTCATCGTTTCAACCATTCAGAACCTCCCTAGTTCTCTCTAGATCACTTCTATTGGCTTCGTAGGCTATCTATCAGTCACGATTGGTTATCTAGACCCCTTCTAACTCTCAACGAGTCTCTAATCACCTACTAATCAAGTTTAACTAGCCTAAAACCTAGCTAACTAGCCTAAACCAAGCTTAACTAATCTTAAAGCATGTTTATCCTAATATTCCCATCTAGGAAAGAGATTATAGTCCCACATGGTACCCATATGATGGTCCAACACTATTCCAAACCTGAGAAAGGTATGACCATATTCATCATATCCTGACAGGATTTGGGGGGGTCATAATGGTCCTTCTCTCATCAAGCACTTTGGGAGAGAGGCAGATGGATGAAGAAAGTGGAAACATTTAGTGACTAGCTCTTAAGCTATAGAACATTTGGATCTATGGCCATACTCCATTGTATGAGAGCTCCTCAACACTTGCATCCGTCCATTCCAAATATAGTTAGTAGAGGATAAGTTATCTAAATTTTGCTTGGGTGATGTAGACAACTTGGAGAGATTCAGGATCTTCACTGATGTTTGGGCATGTACAACAGACACACACATTTGACCTTCTTATAATCTAACTAGACCTCAATGAGGTCATAGCTTTCAGGAAAGATCGTAGTAGAGTAGCTTTATCGTGTTAGTTTTGTGATGTTTTTGATGACAAAGTTATAATGAGGTCACATGTATAGTCTTCAACTTATTTAGCTCTTATCTCATGGTGCATGGACGAGTCCAAGGCAAAGACTTTGAGATTCTTTAGCCTCATTCCAGTAGCTGTAATTGCAACTGATCCATTGCATACAAACCTCTACTAAGACTTTTTTCAATCCCATATTGAAGCATGTGGTACCGAGATTTCACACAAGTTGTTAGAACACATGGAATAGTAGGATTTCAAGGTGGATGAAATAAATAGATATCCAGACATGCTCCATGGAAGATGAGAATGAGAGGTGTCATCATAGCATAATAAATGTCTTAGCAATATAGATTACTCAAATTTCATGCTCAAAACAGCCTTAGCCTGATCGGCTTATTTGTTCAACAATGAATACGATCATGTAACAATGGTTCAGGGTGGAAAATAGTGATGATCATATAGTTTATTCCTATTTCCACATAGATTACCCTCATATCCTACTTTCCCTTATGTGTGTGTGTGTGTGTGTGTCTATATATATCATATACCATGATACTATATGGATGTATGTATGTATGTATGTATGGTCATGTATGTATAATTTATTTAAATTGCCAGGAGCCGTCCAATAATCGTAGGCTTGATTTTAGTTACAAGATGTTGTCTAGAATAACCCCTAGTTATTTAGACAACAAACAACTCTATTTTGGCTGTGACATTTGTTATAGGTTGTGTGCGCTCTTGGTTTCAATCTCTGTGCCACAACTGGCAGGGCTGCAGTTGGGTTGTGCGCACCAACAGACCCATAATCTTATCATTTTATCTTTTCTTTAGACCTTTGACTGGTCCTGTAGAATGAATTGAATCTTGATCCTCTGATAACACAAAATCCATATCATTGCATTTTCCCTCTACGAGTAATTCTTACACACCCACAATCATTCCAACAACTTTACGCACCCCTTTATGCACAGTTGTGAACTTGCCTTTCATTTTAGCTAAGTTTATAACATGCTTTCCCCGCACATTCCTTTCCTTCATAATTTCCACATTCTCCCTCACATGGACTCATTATACTTACTCAAATATTCCTTCACACATCATGCCTTTGCATCTAGATCTTCTCAAAATGTGTCCTTATCTCATCAAAACCCTGTTTAACCCTTTCTCAGAGGTAGACATATAATGCATACCCTTGCTAATATTCCCTTTTCTTCCCACTTCTCGCACACCCTCTTATGCGCACTCACAGACCTTTACATTATTACCTCTTGCATTTTTAATTGCTTGATTAACTGAAATGAATAACTCAGAATTGATAACTTGAACAAATGAAGCAAACAAACAAATAATTCCAACCTAGATAAGCAAGAGCTTTAACAAATCTAGTTGTATCTATTCTTATCCCCTAAGTTTATCCTTTCTTTCTTTGTGTGTCCATATGAGTCCAAGGAATTGGGAATAAAAAGGTAGAAACAAGAGAAGTCACTTGAGAAATGGAAGCTTGAAGGTAGTCTAGTTGCAATGCAGGTGGAAGAGAGACAACACAAGTAAACAGGGCTTGGCTATGTAATTGCCAATAGGATTGTGGAAGTAATACTATGCAATATACAAAAAATTCTTAGGCCTTTTGTTTGAATACAAGCATTGAATATATAGGAACTGACTGGGATGTTCCTTCATGCACAAAGAAACCTTGGAGTGCCAAATCAATGGGTGAAGAGGAAGTTTAAACTAATTAAATCTATTTAAAAAAAGAAGAGGGAAGGAATACTATGCAATCAAGACTAGTTTTAGGCAATTTGGTTCATAAACGTGCCTTTGAAGTCAAGTTAAGTGAAAGACCGCATGTTAAAGCCACACATGAAGAGTTTGGAAAAAACCCGTAGCACCACTACCCTACGCAGGGTGGCGGTCATGAGACCACCACCCTTCCCAGGTGGTAATTTAAGAACCACCGCCCACATAGGGTGGTGGTCCTGATAATAAAGGCCAAAACATCCACAAAAATGAGTGGGAAGATGGAAGAAAGTATGGAAAAGCTAACTAAGGATGTCTAGGTTAAAAATATACATTGCGAATGGGTTTAGGAACTTGAACACCTTCTGAAAGAACATGAACCATCATTGGGGACTTTTGTAACTATTTTATGACTATGTAGCACATGTAATTTTTGGTGTGTACCAAGCCTGTACAATATAGAGTTGAGGATGGAGATATAAAGACTTTGAGGGTAGTGGTGATGAGGCTTATGATTATTGGTGAGAAGCAGGGGGATATGGTCCCTAATGATGACGGTGAAAAAGTGGCCATTGATGATGCATGAGTCACTCCTAAGTATATAACATGGTGGACTCAAGAACTGAGAGCTTTTGATATAACCCAAGTTATATAGTAGGTGAGTCGGGTTTGTACTTGGGTAGAGGGAGGAGCACAGGTACAGGAAGTGATCCAGGTGTCTGATGATGAAGATGAGGAGTGTGATGATGATGTTGTAGTAGCTATTGGATAGGTGATGAATGAGAATTCTGTGATGGAGGAAGAGATGGATGCAACACAAAGAGAGAGGGATGACCTCTTAGGTGTCTCAGATGCCCTGCTTGCTGAGTGAGACAATGTCGTGACCGATTAAGAGAGTATAGTGATTAAGCAAGATGGGTTCAATATACTATTGGCTTAGGCTATAGTAGAAAAAAATAGATATTGTTAGTAGAGATATCAATTGAGGAAGGCCTTGGGGATTACAAGGTCTTCGGTTTCTGGTGCAGATTTGGCAGCGATGGCCTATGCTATAGGATAGACAGAAAAGGCCAGTGGATAGTTGGGGGCATTTGGCATGGTAAGCACATTTGGCTATCAGTATTTTAGGGCTGAGTTAGCATATTATATGGATATGGTTATACATTATTTTCCAAATGTAGTGTTGTATGTGCACCATCTAGCTCGGAGGGGAGCAGCTCCTAGTGTGAGTGCAGGTAGCATGGGTTACCCTCCTCAGATATTAGAGAGAGGAAGCATTAGCGAGGGAGGAGCTAGTGGTGATGCTAGAGCTGTTGGTGGCATAGATGCCAAAGGAGGAGAGGGTAGCACTATCCATGCAATTTGTTCCCTCGAGGTTTCCAATTTATTAACTCATGATATGTATTAATGATATTTTTGATGTATGACTCATGGAAGCCCTAATTTTTATGACATTGATGATACTTTTGATGTACGGCTCATGGAAGCCTTGATTTGTATGACATTGATGATAGTTTTGACGTACGGCTCATAGAAGCCCTGATTTGTATGAAATTGATGATAGTTTTGATGTACGGCTCATGGAATCCTTGATTTGTATGACATTAATGTATTTGTGCTATGAATTTTGATATTGGAATTGATATATATATATGGTGATGATGATGAGGTTTTATGACCTATATTTATTTTAATTTACATGTGTTGATGGTTTGAATGTATATGGTGATATATATTTTTAATTTGAATGTGTTGGTGTTAGATAAATTTTGATGGATCTATTTGATGTGATGCCAAGAAATATGGTTTATGAATATATTTGATAAAATGTGGTTAAATATTTAATTGATCAAATGACTGAAAAGGTGGTTCAAAATAGATTGTATAAAAAATGTGACTAAATAAAATAGGGTAAAAATGAAATTATTTCCCTATTATGGATTTGATATATACATTATGGGTTTTGATAGTGTGAAAAAACTTGCACTTGTAGCCTTAATAAATGTTAAATAAGATGGTCAATGAGTAGTTAAGTAAGATCTTAGTAAACAAGTGGGATGATGTAATTGTATCTTCTTAGGACATGAAAAAGGTTATGTATGCGTCAATCAATATGGGAAAAGGGTTATCCTTTTCAACAAGTTCATAGGGAAATAATCCACCTTTATATATTGGTTTTGAAGGAAACTGATCAATACGGGAAGTTTTCTATAATGGAAAAGTTGATCAATACGGGAAGATTTCTTGGATGCTTTTGATATTGATATTTTTAAAGGATGATCAATGTGGGAAGCCTTTACATGGGTATCTATCCTTCAAGGGTATGGTTTACATTTTTGACTTTTATAAGATAACCGTCCTTCACGGGATCAGTCTATGATTTTGACTAGTAGCTGTCCTTCAAGGGATTAGTCTAATTTTTACATTTTTGACAATGATTTTATATTTTGAATAAATACCCTTCAAGGGATCAACCTATTGTATTTTTTATTTTGATATGAAGCATCCAATGAATTTACATACATTTTTAAGATGAGGGAAAGTTCCTAATAGACCGTTTTGAGGAGGGGAGAAGATACACATATGACTTACACATAGATGCCCCATGTCACGTTTTTAGTTGGTACAAGGTAGGTGAGTGTAATGATTAAGGGGTTCCTATAAAGAAGGAAATTTTAGATAATGAAATATGTGATGAACAAAGCCATGGTGCTCATATTTAAGGTATATTTAGGATAATGATAGATAACCACATGATTTCAAATCATTAATGTGATAATATGGATGGTTTGATGGAGTGAAAAGATCTTAGATGTAACTATTGTCATAACGATCAATAGTTTGATAGTAGAAAGACCACAAGTACAAGGTATTCAAAGGTTCCTTTTCAGGTTCATTGTCAAGGGAAGCGAGATGATACATTCCTGACCCATAGTTGTGAGTGATGATGTATGGAATAATCCAATTAGAGGAAAAATTTCCACGTTTACTCCATTCTAATTGAGTGACATTTGGATTTTCTTTAATCAAAAGATCACCAATTTTATGTTAGGTTGTGGAGATTGTTTTCATGTGAGAAAGTGTTGAATATTTTACACTAAGAGTACTATACAATTTACACATTTTCTTGCCAAGGTTCGGGGCTGAGTCAGGCCCTAAGTGGGGGTATGGGGGCGCAACCCCTGAAATTTTCTTTTGGTCCTTAAAACATGCCCGATTATCAAGAAACGTGATTTTCTCATATGGGTGGGTTTTTTGACCCATAGGTTTATGGGACGGTTTTGGCCCATGGTTTTGATACCCAGGGTTTTGTAAAACTGCTTAAGCAGTTGTCTATTTATATGGTTTTGTGCATATGGTAGACATAATGAAACATTATAGATGTGTTTTGAATTCGGGTGTGAATTCTATAGAGTTTGTTGAGCATAGCTCCAAAAATATCTAGGTATTGTATTGAGAGAGTGGTGGATTGTAATAAAATATGAGCAAGTGATTCTTGGTGGACGTAGCCCAAATTATGTGAACCATGTTAAATACTATCTCTTCGTGATGTGTTATTTTATTCTATAACTTTATTTGAGATCTGTAATATTTTCAGCATATTAGTTTCTACTGTTGTGATTCTGTGAGGGATTATTCCACATATTTTATCCCTTATTTCCTAACATTTTAAATTCATGCTCTTTGATATGTTTTTTTATAATATCTTTTGATGTGTTCATGATAAACTTGATGATGTTCAAGGGCCATTAGACATTGTTCATCTAAAAATTCAAGTTGTGTTAAGAGTTCTTGGTGATATTATTTGTATGGGATAAAATCTTTAAGTGATACATGAAGTGATGGAATTTGGCCTTTAAGAGGTAGGAAAACTTCAAAACCATAGATGATTGAATAGGGCATAGCTTCTGTAGGAGTATAGATGCTAATTCGATAAGCCTAGATGGAAAACGAGATTTGGAGATGCCAATTCTTGCTCGCTTCATCTACTATTTTCATAAGGATTTTATTAATTATTTTATTTGAGGCTATAGACTATCCATTTTCTTGAGGATAATAGTTTGATGAAAAGCTAGGTTTAATGTTGAAGGTGTCACAAAGACTTTTGAGTTCTTTATTTTAAAAAGATTTTCCATTGTCAGTAATAATTTTATATGGAACACCAAAAAAGAATATAATGTATTGATATATGAAATTGGCGATAGGTATTGATTTAGTTGAGGTTAAAGGGATAAATTCAACCCATTTAGTGAAACACTTAGTAGCTATAATAATGGAGTGATGTTGTTGAGATGATTTAGGATTAATAGAGTGAATGATATCTAACCCCCACTGAGAGAAAGGCCATAAGCCCTGAGCGGGTTGTAATGCTTGACTAGGGAGATGAATAAGGTCTGAATGGAGTTATCATTTGACACATTTCTTGACATATGCACAAAAATATTTAGTGACAATAGGCCAATAATACCCTACTTGTATGACACGTTTAATGACAAAATTTCCACTGAAATGTCCTCCACAAATACCATCATGGAATTCTTCAATTGCTTTGATTGATTCATGTGATTTAAGGCACCTTAACAAGATACCATAAAAACTAAGTTTATAAAGGACACTTCCTATGATGATAAAGTGAGTGGTGTGTTGAAGAAATGATCTTTTAGCATTACATGAAAAGTTGGATGAGATTTTAGAATCGGCAAGGTAGTTGTAGATTTGAGTATACCATAAATCAATTGGATCATCATTAACAACGTTGATATGAGGGAGTTCATTTTGAGGTGAGGGGTAATCTAATTGTTGAATGAACACAAATACTTTAGTGTTATATTTTGTCTCTTCAATTTCTAATGGGATGAGGGCTCCTAAAGAGGCCATTGTATTTGAAAATTTGTTAGAGGATCGTGGGATAGTTTGGATGGTGTAATGACCAAAAGGGCCCAGGAGAAAGTCAATGTTGGATTTGCATTTTTGCAAGATTTATTTTTTACAGTGATATTCTCCTTTGACTTAACTAACGATGAGTTATGAGTCTCAATAGATTTCTAAAATGTGAATGCCTAGAAGAATAAAGTTCGTGAGTCCCATGATTAAAGTTTCGTATTCTACCTTGTTATTGGTACATTCGAAGTTGAGTTTGAATGTTAAAAAATGGGAATGCCCAAAGAAGGTATGATAACAACATAGGATCCTCCCCCTTGCTATCATTTAGAACAATAAAAGAAGAGAGTCATTTTGACAGGGATAAATTCATATTCATCAACATTGCTGATGGATTCATCAGGAAAGTATTCATGAGAAATTCGATTGTCAGGAAGGGGAGCGTCAATGAGATCATCTAGAATAGCCTGGCCCTTAATGGATTTTTATGATATAAAATCGAGGTCAAATTTAGTCATAAGTATAATTCATCAAGTGATAATGTCACTATGATATGGTTTAGAGTGCATGGTTTTGAGTGGATTGAAGCTAGTAATGACATAATTTGTTTTATTGAGAAGATAACGATGTAATTTAGAAGTGGCGAAGTATAAAGGAAAACATAGATTTTTAACTTTGGTGTAACGAGCTTCATATTCATGGAGTGTTCAGATGATATAGTATATGGTCTGTTCATGACCCTGGCTATCATGATGAGTGAGCATGGCTCCTAGAGTGTGTTTTAAAGCAAATATGTATTAGATAAAATGGATCTCCCTTGCAAGGTGGGGTAAGAATAGGTGGTGATAGGAGATACTGTTTAATTTCATCAAAGGATTTCTGATAATAAGAATACTAGTGAAATTATGTGTCCTTGCGAAGGAGATAATGAAATAGATAAATGATAAGGCCAAAATATGCCTCCTCAATGTGTAATGAATGATCTCATTTTACTCTCCTTTTAATCAAGTTTGACTGCATTTTGTGGATTTTGTTTGATCTAGTATAAGTTAGGATTTAATTTCCCATATTTTGTTTGATTTAGTTCTAATGTCTAAAAACTCTGTAATTCCTAACAAAGTGTGTGGAAATTCAGTTTTTGGAATAAAATAGGTCACATTCGGTAAGATAAGCAAAGTATGAAGCAAGAAACACCTATTTGAGGACATTGGCTTTAATGTGGCTTAGCTATGGAACCTTCAGGATTATTTCTGGAACTCTATCACTTAGCTTTGGAACCTTCAGAATTAGTTCCAGAACTCCTCTGCTTAGCTCCAGAACTTTCGTAGTTAGTTCCATAATGTTTCCCTTTGGTTCCAGAACTTCTCCAAAGTTCTGGAATCAATGCGAATCTATTTATTTTGACAAAATTTGGTGATAGAGAAATTAATGGGCCCTCTAATTAAGAACAAATAAATGAATTGCTGATTCTTCACACTCCAGAAATACTTATGTAAGACCAAATAGTTGTATGTCTAACAAGGTTTCTAAATTTCACATCTACTTTGAGCACTATTTTTTTTCACTATAACCTATAGGTGGATAGAAAACTATTGAACACCTATGATTGTAAATGCATCTTTGGATGATGAAATCTATATAAAGACCTGAAGATAGATATATATGATATAGATATACATACATATACAAGTTTTGTAATACAAAAAAATTCAGTAATAAGATAGCCATTTAATTTTGAGAATATCATACTTTGTCAACTCCTGATTCAAGGGGGAGCAAGGGACCAATCCTCCAAGAAACACAATCCTTTTTTTATTGGCATTTATATCTTTAAAATTTTTGTATAAATCTGTTCTCTAGTAATTATGTAAGTACTTTTGGTTCTTCAGTTGAAATCTGTTACGTAATTGTTCCTGCAGGTGTTGTAGCTTAAACTCTTATTTCCTTGCAAGCATTTTTAACAAAATTTTCAAATTTGTGTTTATTTCCAACCAATGTGTTTTATTCTGCAATATATGTTTACTTCTAAGAAGTGTGTTTAATTCTGCAATGTATATTTATTTCCAGTAATTTGTTTCATTCTACAAAGAGTGTTTATTTCCAGCAGTAGGTTTAATTCTGGAAAATTTATTTATTTCAACAATGTGTGTTTATTTCAGCAAGTTTCTTATAGTTTAGATTTGATAAGGATTTGGCCAGGAAATCTTAAAGACACTTTAAAATTCCCCAGAAAATAAAAATAATAAATATCTACAATCAATTACTAGTTCACTAATATTCTTCTTGTTACATATAGCTTCAGACACACCCCTAGTTTGAATATGACATCAATTAGGAGTTGATTAAATGAAGGGAATAAAGTCACCCATTAATGACAACGATCAGAAAGTTAGAATATAAAACATCAACTGGACTGCAGTTTACCTTAAAGGATACAAAATTGTTTAAGATATAAGGGATGAGGCATTTTAATGATGGATTTAACCTTTGTTGGGTCAACTTTAATACCTTGAATATATATGATGAATCCTAAAAGTTTTCCAATGAGGACACCAAAAAAATACTTTACAGGATTGAGACAAAGATAAATCTATATAAGACAAGTAAAAATTGATTCAAGGACATCGAGGTGATCTTTGTGTTGTTTGGATTTTCCCAAGATATCATTGACGTGGTATTTGACTATTTTATGGCTGAGATCATGAAAAATGTAGGTCATGGCATGTTGGTAAGCAGATCTTGCATTTTTAATACTGTTCGACATAACACGGTAACAGAAGGTTCCCCAAGGGGTGATGAAATATGTTTTATGTTCATCTTTGGTGGTGATAAGAATTTTATTATAAATAGAAAATCCATCCATAAGGGAGAGAATTTCATGGCTGGCTATCAAGTCAACGTGCTGATCTATATTTGGAAGAGGGAAATCATTTTTAGGAAAAGCAAGATTAAGACCCCTGAAATCTATGTAGATGCATAACTTTCCGAAGGCTTTGGCTATGGGAATGATGTTAGATACCCATTGTGGATAATCAATGGGTATGATGAAATTAGTAGATAAAATGCGTTGTAATTGTTCTTTAACTAGGAGAGCTATGCAAGGATGCATCTTACGAAGTTTTTGTTTAACGAGATTAGCATCAGGATAGGTGGCAGTGTTGTGTATGAAAATGTTAGGATCAATTATGAGCATATCACTATATGACTAGGTGAAGGCTTGATAATATTTTGTTAAAAATGAGGTGAATTCATCTAGTTCTTGCGAATTAAGTGATTGAATGACCTTGACTATGTACAGATCTTGAGGGGTTCCTAAGTTTATGTCAATGAAGAATTCGTTAAGGAGAGTTGGTGTAATAGATGACGGGGATTTTTTAAGGAAGTTATCCTCAACTCCCATATGGAAAAGGATGTCTTGGTCATCATGACATTGAAGGATTTCTATAGTGGGTAAGTATTATTCAACCATTTTTGGCCAAATAAGAGGAAGTTGTTTAGTGGTGTGGTTGGATTGATAAGTTAAAAGACCTAAGAAAATAGTGTTGACTAAATTTTTTTAGGAGGGATGAATACAATGTCATATATGTCCATAATATATTTAGGGGTTGCATCTATGTCCATAGAATCTATAGGGGTTGTGGGTGATGATGGTTATAGTTCAATGATATGCACGGATGTAGTGAGTTTGGATGGGATGGAGCCAGGTTTCTCATAACCAAAGCCATATTTATCATAAGTTTTAAGGGAGCATTAGACAATCAAGTCATGTGTTCCATGTTTGTAATGGCCAAGGTCAAAACCTTTCCACGCACAGTGGTGAAGGTACATATAAGTGAAATATGGATTATCTAGGGATTTTAAATCTAATGTGAAAGGAATGACATGGTGCTGATTGATAGAATAAGATGAAGAATGATCACGACCCCCATAAACAAGGTTTTTTAAAGATTAGCAAGACCATAAGGGATAACATATCCTATATTAGGCTTGTACATGGGTTGCTTATCAGGGTGACCATAAGGCTTAGGTGAAGGGATGGAGTTAATCATGAGAAGGTGGTACTCCCTCAGCGTGAGGCATTATACAATGTCAATAAGAGAGGAATCATTTGGTAGTTTAGAGGAAGGGATGGACGTGATGGTAGATGCTTCATCAGATGATTCTGATGTGGATTTAGGTACAAGTATGTCATTTGTGTGATATGTCATATAATAGTTAGTGAAAGGATTTGGATCTGTGGGGACTGTAAATGTTTGACCTTCATATTCATATTTAAGACAATGATGGAGTGTAGAAGGAACACACCACATACTGCATATCCAAGGGCATCCTAACATCATGTTATATTGGAAATATCCTTCTATAATGTAGAAGAGTTCATGTAAGGCCTTAATACTAAATTTAAGTGGTAAGATAACAATACCTAATGTAGGTGCGATAGTCTCGTTCAAGGACCTTACTAAAACTAGAGTTTGACCAACAACGTAAGGGGATAATTTAAGTTGATTGAAAGTAATGGATGATATAATGTTGATGGTTGTGCCCCCATTAATCATGACCCTTTTGATGAGGACATCATTTATTTTAGCGGTGATAAAGAGTAGTAAATCATGCTCTTCTGGCCTAAGTGAGGGAATCTCAGATGGCTCGAATGATATGGTTGTGGACGCTTTAAGGGCCCCTACAAAATCTGTGAAAGATAAAGGGTTATATATCAGTAATGTTATTGATTTGAGGGCTTCAATCATGAATTTATTATAAGAAGGTGATGTTTACACCAGCTCGTAAAGTTACATTTTTATGGGAGCTTGGTGTAATTGTTTAATGATGACCTTCTATATTGAGGTAGATGATGAGGGTGGTGTAGTGAGTATTGAAACCTTGGCTTTGGGTGACATTTTTTATTAGGCTTCATGAGCTATGGACATAGATACTTTAGGCTTATCAGAAGAAGTAGATAAATCATGAGGTGGAGGTATGGCTATGAAAGTTTTATCTTTCTAAAGTTTAGATGGATCTGTGTTGTAGTTGTGTAAACGTGTGGCAATGTGAATGACATCAACCTGATGGGAAGATAGTTTGGACATAGGATCTTTAGATTTATATGAAGATGATAATGTTTTATGTGGTTCAGAAGAAGGAAAGGTCGAGTTACCAAGTTTTTGAGAGATTAGATGAAAGGCCTTACAATCCTTTATAGAATGACCTCATGTCCTATGATAATCACAAGATACAACAAATTCATACCATGTAGGTTTCCATCCTCTTGGGTATGATGGTTTGAGAGGTGGTAAAGTTATAAGTGATTTCTAAATGAGGTCATCTAGAATAGCTACATAATTCCCCTTAGGTGCAAATGCAGGTGATAATGAAGTTTTGGGAATCTTATCTTCCGATGGAAGCAAGACTTTGATTGCGGGTTATTTTTCACTAAGGAGTATTATATGATATTATAGATGAAGGATGGTGTCCTGATGTGGAGGTGTGGTAGGTAGGCCTTGGTCTTGACATAACAAGATGATTACTAGGAGTGGAAATGACCTTTCTAGGAGGAGGTGGAAGAAAAGGCAGAGGACCATGAAAATGATATTGCTCAGGGAAGGTATAATAAGGGATTTAAAAAAATTGAACAACTTGTTTGTGAGGTCCTTTTGTGATTTTTGATGAGATAGATGTGGTTATTGAAGTAGGTGTTGGTGAAAGAAGAGGGGTTTGAATGATGTGATTGATGTGATCTAAATGATTTGTATATTTTAATTATTTCAGATTGGTTTGTGTAGAGGTAATTGGTTTTGTAGATGGGGGACAAATACATTTCATGGTTGCCTTAGGCGGAGGTGTTTATGTCATGAATTTTTTGAGAGGTATCATAGTTATATTTTTAAATTGATATGTAGACATAGGTGTGGTTATAATAGAGGATATGATTGGTGTGGAAGTGGACTCAGTAATAACATGTGACGAGGATGGGAGAATGGTTTAAGTTACATTGCTAGTAGACGAGGACTCAGTGGATGTTGATGTAGATTCAATAGATGTTCATATTGGTTCAATAGGTGTTGATGTAGGTTTAGTAGATGTTGATATTGTTTCTGTAGGTGTGGATGCTGGTTCAATAGGTGATGGTGTAGATTTGGGAATAGGTAATGTTTTAGTGATGGTGAACATGAATGACATTTGTTTGTGGTTCATCGGTAAATAGGGGGTGATTTGGAAAGGGTTGTTTGAATATTGATGAGGGTCATAAATCCTCGCAATTAATAATGTCAATTTGGGTTGGTGTTTTAAGGCTATATGCATTAAGAGAAGAAAATCTTAGAAAACAACTCCTTTAAACACAAACCAAACTTGCATAAAAAAATCACACTTACGGAAATTGAAGGGCACACTTGAAGAAATAAAGTTTGCATGAAAGAAACACACTTGCATGGATTGAAAGGCACACTTGTAGAAATAAAGTTTGCATGAAAGAAACACACTTGCATGAATTGAAAGACACACTTGCATAAATTGATATTACTGAATTAAAAATAAACATAATTGAACAAAACACTTGTAGGTTCACAACAGATTACAATTTCACAATACAAGGATAAAAACAATACAACAGAATGAATTACATATAAATGAATAAACATAAACATAAATACACAGATCCATATTCCTTGGAATTAGTGGCCAGCTTATTCCTTGGAAGAGGATTTAAATCATACTTCTGAGATCTTAAAAGTACATAATATTTGAGAGGAAAGAATAGATCTTTATTTCTTGGGAGAAAAAAATACATATCTCAGTGTAGAAGGTTGCATTTATAATTTATGCGTCCAACCAACTCCTTATTTTGGGAGATATAATTTGATCTTATCTTTATTCTAATCCTAACAACTAAGATCTCCATCTCAACAAAATATGGAGAGAGATATTATCGGAGTCAAAGTCTTATCTCATTTATTTTAGGAAGATTTGATCCCAAATCTTCTCCTTGCTTTTCGGTAATAAGAATCATAATGATTTTATTCTTCTACATTATTGGAAGAAGAATTTTTCTCAAAATATGATTTTGATCAAATACCTTTCTCAGATTTTCTATTTGACGTTGATGTTTTTGACTGTGGAACTTTTGATGCTTGTCTAATACACTTTTTTCCTTAGACTGCAGTTCACCAAAAGTTAGATTTATCTTTATTGGTAAAAATTGTAGAAAATATGAATGAAGTTTTTGTTAAACACATTTTCATGAACAAAACCTCTCTTAGATTTTTCATTTGAATTTTTATGTTTTTGTTTATGAAACCTTTAGTGCTCGTCTGATACACTTTTCCTCAGACTGTAGCTAACTAAAAGTTAGATCTCTCTTTATTGGTAAAACCTGTAGTAAATATGAATGAGATTTTTATCAAACACATTTCTATGAACAAAAAACTCTCTCATATTTTCCATTTGAATTTTTTGTTTCTGTTTATGGAACTTTTAGTGCTCATTTGATACATTTTTCCTCGGTCTGTAGCTCACTAAAAGTTATATCTCTCTTTATTGGTAATATCTGTAACAAATATGAAAGAGGTTTTTGTTAATAACATTGCTATGAACAAAAACCTCTCTCAAATTTTCCATTAGATTCTCTGATCTTTCACAATTCCTCAAAAACTGGAAAAAAATTACTTAGTTCTGGAACTAAGTCTGCAAGTTCCGGAACCAAGTCTGTGAGTTCTGGAGCTAAGTCTGCGAGTTCTGGAACTATGCCTATGAGTTTCAGAACTAACTCTGTGAGTTTTGGAACTAAGCCTGTGATTTCTGGAACTAAGGCTGTGAGTTCCAGAGTGAACTTAAAACAACTATAACTTTTGCATACGATCTTGGATTGAGATGATTCTTTTTTTAAACTTGCATAATTTTTTGAGAGGAATATAAATATGAAATCAGATTTGAGTTTAGATATACCATCTATGATCAATTAAACTTTTCTCAATACTAGCATTATCTTTCCTTTATGACTTACATATGCAAGACTTTGCATCTTTTCCCAAATAATCAATAGGATTAGTCAACAAAATAGATAACAAAATATTTCTAAAGAATGAAAAAGATATATATCCTATATTCTATCTTAAGAAAAATATAAGTGTTAGATTACATTAAATCCACTTTCAAAGGTAACTTGGAAGGACAAAATAATGGTAATTTATGGCTAATTTATGGCCCCATCATTGCCCCACAGTTAATCTTATGCATGTCCTCATGCATAATATTATTATATCCTCTTCTTAGAGTCTTCTCCACATTGAGCTTATGCATGTATGCATTCCATATATAGTTCAAAGATAGGTTCTTGTGGATATCTTTTTGTTGTTTTTAATTTACTGTCTTTTACAACAGGTTCTTGTGTGGATCTCCTTCTGTTATTTTTTATTTTTTTCTTGTATCAAAAATTCTTACGTGGATCTCCTTCTGCTATTTTTTATTTTATTTCTTGTACCACAGGTTCTTGTGTGGTTATCCTTCTACTATTTTTTATTTTCTTTCTTGTACAACAAGTTCTTGTGTGGATCTCCTTTTGTTGTTTTTTATTTTCTTTCTTTTGTAATAGGTTCTTATGTGGAGATCCTTCTGCTACTTTTGATTTCATATATTGTACAATATGTTCTTATGTGGAGATCCTTCTACTACTTTTGATTTCCTTTCTTGTACAATGGGTTCTTGTGTGGATCTCCTTTTAGTGTGTCTCATATCTAAAATCAAAATGTATACCTCATGCTTCTCCTTCTAGATCTCCTTCTGTTGTGTTTGATTTTCATTCTTTTGCAAAAAGTTCTTGTGTGGAGATCCTTTTGCTGCTTTTGATTTTCTTTCTTGTACAGTAGGTTCTTGTGTGGAGCTCCTTCTACAGCTTTTGATTTCCTTTCTTATACAATAGGTTCTTGTGTGGATCTCCTTCTACTGTGTCTCATATCTAAAATCAAAATGCATACCTCGTGCTTCTCCTTCTCTCTCGTACTTAAGCTCATGAATGTCCTCATGCATGTTTTTTTATTCATGAATGCCCATAAATTAGACTCTAAAATTTTGATTGCGAAGAGGTGCACATATTTTTTGTATAAGTAGGGTAGATATGAATTTTATCTTGTCTTCCTTAGAGATTTTAAAAGTGGATCTAGCTGTAATAAAAAACTTACAATAAATCTTAAAAAAATAGTAGAACAAAATAACTTGATCATACCTTTAGTTGTCCTTGTCATCCTATTGTTAACATGGTCAAATAGTGTCAAGAAAGAAGCCATCACGTACCAATTGATTGCTTTTGAAGAAGAGCTGCCCTTTATTGTCTTTAATTGGCCAGTAAGCTAGTTTTCTAATCAAATTTGTTTTTTTGCCTTTGATTGGCCAACAAGCTGGTTTTCCAATCAAAGCTTTTTGATTTTTTTTACCTTTGATTGGCTAGCAAGCTGGTTTTCCAATCAAATCTTTTTTATTTTTTTTACCTTTGATTGGCTAGTAAGCTAGTTTTCCAATCAAATCTTTTTTATTCTTTTTTTTGCCTTTGATTGGCAAGAGAGCTGATTTTCCAATAAAAGATTTTTTATTTTTGATTTTTATTTTTTGTCTTTGATTGGCCAACAAGCTGGTTTTCTAATCAAATCTTTTGAGTTTTTTTTTTCTAAAATGATAGCTTGAGAAGGATTAGAGAAAAATTTGATCCATCATCAGACTATATTCATAAAAGTACAACTTGTGTAAAATAGGAAGCAATGTCTGAGATCTCATAAAAAACCTTTTGCATACTTGGTAACTCCAAGAAGATTTCCAAAAATTGTGTAGACAATTTCTAGGTCTTTAGAGCCCATCTTGAATTGTTCATTATTGGAATCACCATAGTAATCTTCAAAGCCTGGACTAGTGATATCAGGAGATGAATAGTTGTTAAAAGAGAGAGTGAAGGTATCCATGTGTCCCTTCAAAATCTGCATGCTGGTATTAAGAACAACTCTAGAAATTCCTATAGATCTAGTCCTCAGATGTTAGTATGCAAAAATGTCTTTCATTGATATTCACCATAATTGCTTCTTAATGTTATACAAGCATACACAAAAATGAACAAATTGAAAGCATGATTTTTTTTTTCTAATGGATATGGTTCAAGGTTTGAATTTTATTATGGGATGAAAAATATTTTGGATGAGTGAATTTATTATGAGTGATTTTTTATTTTGGGCTCTAATAAAATCCCTGAATATGGATGGAGTTAACTAGAAATGCTACCACTTCATTATTACAAATTGGATAAGCCAGTTTTTTACTAAGGTTATGTGTAATAAGATCATTGAGCTATTAGTTGATACAAGGGGAAATGGTGGTGGTTATCAAGAATGGCATATGATATTTCATCAACTAGATCTACTTCCAGATTCAATATCATATTCTACCATTTCCATATTTGAATTCTTTGTTCATACCATTATACCTTCTTGATCAAACATCACAATCATTTTCTTATACACAGAGTTAGTTTGTGGGGAGATAAATATTTACAATCTAATATTCCTAATTGCAAAAATGAAATTTTAATATACTTATGGGGAATAAAATTCTAAAGAAACTACTTACCAAATACTTCCTATCACAGAATTTGCTTAAAAGGTATTCTACTGTCACTAGAATATTCTTTTAGAGAACTCTGAATTTCCTAATAACACTGTGTTCCCTGCCAACGACATCAAAATGATGAGGGTCATCAATCCTCTCCATTAATAATGTCAATTTGGGTTGGTGTCTTAAGGTTGTATGCATTAAGAGAAGAAAATCATGGAAAACGACTCCTTTAAACACAAACGAAACTTGCATAAAATAAATCACACTTGCAAAAATTGAAAGACACGCTTGTAAAAATAAAGTTTGTATGAAAGAAACACACTTGCATGAATTGAAAGGAACACTTGTATAAATTTTGGAAATAAACACACTTGCATGAATTGAAAGACACACTTGCATAAATTGAAATTGCTGAATTAGAAATAAACATAATTGAACAAAACACCTGCAGGTTCACAACAAACTACATTTTCACAATACAGGGATAAAAACAATATAACAGAATGAATTACATATAAATGAATAAGAATAAACATAAATACACAGATCCATATTCCTTGGCATGAGCGACCAGATCATTCCTTGGAAGAGGATTTAAATCATACTTCTGAGATCTCAAAAGTACAGAATATTTGAGAGGAAAGAATAGATCTTTATT
This sequence comes from Taxus chinensis, assembly GCA_019776745.2. Classification (NCBI taxonomy): domain Eukaryota; kingdom Viridiplantae; phylum Streptophyta; class Pinopsida; order Cupressales; family Taxaceae; genus Taxus; species Taxus chinensis. The sequence continues at coordinate 450,669,831 of CM034153.1, read as the reverse complement.
TCTTGGGAGAAAAACATTACATATCTAAGTGTGGAAGGTTGCATTTATAATTTATGTGTCCAACCAACTCCTTATTTTGGGAGATACAATCTGATCTTATCTTTATTCTAATCCTAACAACTAAGATCTCCATCTCCACAAAATATGGAGAGAGATATCATTGGAATATTTGCTCCCAAATCTTCTCCTTGCTTTTTGGTAATAAAAATCATAATGATTTTATTCTTCTACATTATTAGAAGGAGGTTTTTTCTCAAAATATGATTTTGACAAAATACCTTTCTTGGATTTTCCATTTGAATTTGATGTTTTTGACTGTGGAACTTTTGACGCTTGTCTGATACATTTTTTCCCTCGAATTATAGTTCACTAAAAGTTAGATTTATCTTCATTGGTAAAACCTGTAGCAAATATGAATGAGGTTTTTGTTAAACACATTGTTATGAACAAAACCTCTCTCAAATTTTTCATTTGAATTTTTTTGTTTCTGTTTATGGAGCTTTTAGTTCTCGTTTGATACACTTTTCCTCAAACTATAGCTCACTAAAAGTTAGATATCTATTTATTGGTAAAACCTGTAGCAAATCTGAATGAGTTTTTTGTTAAAAACATTGCTATGAACAAAAACCTCTCTCATATTTTCTATTTAAATTTTTTGTTTCTATTTATGGAACTTTTAGCGCTCGTCTGATACACTTTTCCTTGGACTGCAACTCACTAAAAGTTAGATATTTATTTATTGGTAATACCTGTAGTAAATATGAATGAGGAGTTTGTTAATCATATTGCTATGAACAAAAACCTCTCTCATATTTTCCGTTAAATTCTTTGATCTTTCAAAATTCCTCAAAAACTGTCAAAATCTACTTAGTTCTGAAGCTAAGTCTACGAGTTCTAGAACTAAGCTTGCGAGTTCCAGAACTAACTCTGTGAGTTCCAAAACTAAGTCTACGAGTTCCAGAAACTAATCCTGTGAGTTCCATAACTAAGCCTGTGAGTTTAGAAGCTAACTTAAAACAACTATAATGTTTGTATACGATCTCGGATTGAGATGATTCTTTTTTTGAACTTGCATAATTTTTTGAGAGGAATCTGAATATGAAATCAGATTTGAGTTTAGATATACCATCCATGATAAATTCCACTTTTCTAAATACTAGCATTATCTTTTCTTTATGGCCTGTATACACAAGACTTTGCATCTTTTCCCAAATAATCAATAGGATTATTCAACAAAATAGATAACAAAAGATTTAAAAGAATTAACAAGATATATATCCTATATTCTATCTTAAGAAAACTATAAGTTCCTAGATTACATTTAAATCCACTTTTAAAGGTAACTTAGAAGGACAAAATAATTGTAATTTATGGCCAATTTATGACCTCATCAAATATGTCAAGACTTTGATTTGGGACTACATTTGGAATGTCTAAGTGGAGTTCACCCCTTTTAATAAAATATTGAAGGACATTGCGAAAGATGTGACACCTTTTGATTTCATGTCCCTTAACCCTATGGTATCTACAATAATCATTATCTCAATACTAAGAAGGTTTGGATACATATGTATCGATAGGTCAAATTGGTGGAAGAGATATCATGTTTTCAGTGAGAAACTTATCAAAGACTGTACTATAAGTTTCTCCTATAGGTGTATAATTACGTTGATGATGAGAACATTCAGTAGTGGGATTTTCCTTAGGAGTGGATTTGAGTACTATGGCTTTAGCAAATGATTTGGATTTTTCAGGATTGGAAGATGAATTAGATGGGAATTCAGTTCGTGGTTTCTTAGGATGAAGTTTAACATGACTGTCTTCTAGAGCTCATACTTGTAACTTATGGGCCATAGTGAAGGATTGATCAAATGTCTAGAAAGATTGGATTTACAGTGTTGATGAGATGTGTTTGGCACAAGACCGATAGAAAATTTAAATCAACTCAGTTTGTGGCAATGAGAAGAATAGTTGATTAATTATACCCCTCCAATGGAAAAAAAAGTTGGCAATGTACTTGTCCTCAAATTGTTTGATGGTGTATAATTCATTGATAGTGATTTTATGAGATATGTTTATGGAGAAGTGTTATAGGAAAATTTGTGTGAATGAGAAAAGGGAGTACTGAGGGATGCTATTGCACCAATTCAAGGTAGGACTGACAAGAGACATGGGGAAATTTCTCAACATGAGATCTTGGTCATGAGTTATTAGATAACAGGCATGGTGGAAAGCATAGATGTGTTGCTGAGGATCTTCCTTGCTATAAAATTTGATAATTTTTAGAAGTTCCCAATGGGGTGGATATGCTTTGTATGAATTGAGGGATGAATTAGATCATTGGAAATTTAGTCGTAAGAGAGGACATTTTTAGGTCTTGATGAGGAAACTTCAAGATTGGATATGTGGTTTATGAGGGATTGAAGAGGATTACATTGTGTTGGTTATTGCAAATATGAGCTAGGTTGAAATGAGAACTAGATAGGTTATGGATATGGTTGATACTGCCGAGGAATGTTATGCTGGTAGGGAATGTTTTGTTGTGGGATATTTTGTTGATACAAAATGTTTTGTTAAGAGGGAATGCTTTGTTGAGGTATGTTTTGCTGAGGGATGTTTTGTTGAGGAATGTTCTGTTGTGGAATGTTATAGGTAGGTTGGGAGACTAAAGGTTGTGATGGCTGAATATACTGATAAGGATGTGGGATAGATGTGGTGGTAAAAAGTTGTGAATAAGGAAGTGGTTGGTGAAAGTATATTGCAGAGGAAGTGGAAGATGGTTCTCATTGTGGGATGTTCTGAATAGGAATAGATTATGGTATTGAAATTAATGGATGTGATGGTTGTGTAATATGTTGTAAGACAAGGGGTATACATGATTGGACTAACACATGATGAGTGGTGGTGATAACACTAGTTTTGATTTAAGGAATGGATGCATGAATAGACATTGTGATGTTTTGGACAAGATTACTAACCAGTTGAAAGTATGGTGGCTGAGATACAATGAAAAAAGTAGTAATAGAACTTGTTGGTGGTGTTTGGATGACTGAAGATGGTGGAGGGGTATATGAGGAGGAATTGGTATTACTTAAGGGAGGTGTGGAACCAATAGAAGGTTCAGGTGAAGATGTGGGTTATTGGGTAGTTGTTTCTTGAGAGGAGATCATATGGAGACTAAAAATAGGAACAAAATACATAACACTGGATGTTTCAAGTTAACTGATAGGAATGGAAGACTCAACATTTGATTTTTTAGATTGACATATGGGTGGTTATGAATATATTTGCTAGACAACAAGTTTTTTGTTTAAATCAATGAGTTGTACAATATTAGATGAAGGGTGAGAAATGTTTAGTTTGGATATAAATAGTTGGAGTTGGACACCCCTAGTTGCAAGATAAGCATTAAGGGAAATGATATTTGAATCTAACATCTCTTCGAAAATAGGGTCTCCTCTATCAAAGAAAGGAGGTTTAGATGATTCTTATTAAGAGCTTGGAAAATATGGTTGTTTAGTTTCTTCTTGCTTAGATCCATGGAAGATTTGACTATGAAATTGACGTGAAAGTGTAAGAGATGTCATATTTCTTCATTATATTTCTCCTCTATTTCATCACGATCGTTGATCATCAGTAAGAGGAGTGGATGTAATTGGTTGACGAAATGATTTTTTTAATTGTAATGGTGTAGAAAATATTGTAGGTAATGGTTTAGATAATTGAATAGATGATGGGGTATGTTGTTGTAATGGTGCATGTAATGATGTAAACATATTTTCTGAAGTTTTATTACGGGATTTTTGTCTAGTAAGCACCATAGTAAGTAAACAAAAAATCACATACAAATGAAAAATAACTAAGTGGGTTGATTACAAACAACATACAACGTAAGCAATTTTTTTAAAAGATTATCTTGATTTAATTAAGAAAATTAAAATGTGTAAAATGGTTAATGGGTCCTTGGAATGGCAAGCTATGCCTAGTTTCAAGTATGTTTATGGTTGGCATCCTCAATATATCCAAAGGTATGTGAGGCTCAACTCTATATTGGTATTAATACATGTTTGGTATTGGGGCCTACCCCGTTACTTCACGGTCCCAAAGCAATAAGGGAGTTGGGTGATTTGCTAATATACTGATAAACAAGTGTTTATACTCGGCCATAACACTGAGTCAGTTTCCCTATTGGGTGATGAAATACCAATATTTATTACCTGGGTGAGAATTTTTTAAATGCATTTTTTATGTTTTAAGTGATTTGGTTGCGCGTGGGGGAAAATAAAGTGACTGCAACTGATTAATTTTCTCTAATTAAAACTATATGATCAAAAAGGATGCAACAGTTCATTTTAAGACCCAAAATGAAATTTTATTTTTGATTAGAACAAACAAGAACATAAAGCAATATTGAAAGAAAATTCAGGTTTTAGAACTTACTGTGATAAATGATTCCTTTTAATTTTTATTTTTTTGCTATTTTAATTTAATAATAAGCAATCCCACAAGCAAAGCCTCCAAAAATTTTAATATACAAAACTAGGTTAGAAGAAATAGAAGAAAATAGTAGAAAACAAAGGTTAGAAAGGAGATTGCAAAGTAATAAAAAGTATTTAGAGAAATCTTTGGCGATTGACTGAATCGCTAGTGATTCACCCGATCGTTAGAGATTGACCAAATCGTAGTCAATTACTAAACACAAAAACATAAAATGAAAAATATGATAAGTTGGATGAATAAAACAATAAAATTAGGGACTCAGTGTCCCACCAGGCATGATAAGATGTTTAGAAATATTCTTATCTCTTCAACTTTAATTTACAAGCAAGAAAATAGAAATAACTAATCTCAGAAGACACAAGGTTTAGCAATACCTATAGATTATGGATGATGATGTTCGATGTTATGTTCCATGAAAGGTTAGTAAAATACCTATTCTTGAATCTACACCAACATATATTGAATCGACACCTATTTTTACCAAGTGCAATATGAATTTCTACAGTGAGTTTGAGTGAAAAACATGTTTTTGAGCAGAAACGTAGAGATTTGGACATTTTGGCTTCATCAAGTAGGCACCAAAAACCCACTATGGAAGAGGTAGGTCATTTAAACCTGTTTTTGTGTGTTTTTGTTGAGTTTTTAGTAGTTTTTAGGATTTTTTTTCATTTTGGCGGGCGTAAATGCCCTAATTTTGAAATGTAGGAAGCGTTAGCGATTCAACTCTTATATGGAAGTTATGAATTTTTGATGATAAAAACATGATTTTTAAGCAATGTTTTCAATGTTTCGTGGTGTTTATGGTTCCAATTTTGTGATTTTATGTTGATGTATTAATATTAATGCTAATATTTTCATATACTTAGTACATGTCGTTAATAATTATATCATTTTTTATGATGTTGATGTTGATGTTGATGATATTTTTAATGTTTTAGATGCTATTGATGTTTTTAGGTGATGATGTTGATGTTGATATGAATGATATTTTGATATGTTGTGGATGATATTTTTAGCGATGATTTTAATGTTTTTTTACATGTGTTTGTTGTTTATAGGTGGATGTGAATCTTATGATCCAAGATTGTATCCCTCTTATTTTGGATGAGGTGATAGAGGATATGACTGATGATGATTGGGAGCATATTGAGGCTATTGGTTTCAGTGGCATTAGGTATTATAAACATATTCATAGATGCATGAGTTTGATGTTGTCCTTACTAGAGTGGTGGATTCCTTCCACATGTACTTTTTAGTTGCCCATTGGGGAGATTTATATTACTTTGGAGGATGTTCATTGCATCATGTGATTGCCTATCTGTGGAGAGGGTATTTATATTATCAATGAGGTGGAGAGGCCAGATGTGATGCAGTGATTATATGGTGATGAGGAATAACATGTGAGATATGCATCAGGAAAATTTGGGTGTTACGCATTGTATAAGCCTCAGAGAGAGGGTTGTACACAGATGACCATGATGCTCTCATGTTATGTTATGCCAAATTCAGGAGGTGGTAGATTTTTGAGGATGATGACTGGGGTTGTGGTAGAGATGATGGAGCATCGTACCATGTTTGAGGAGGGGTCCACATTACTTGCATAAACACTTAGAGAGTTGTGGGCCTGGTAGGCCCACAAACATCATGAGATTGATGTTGAATTTTTATTATAGTATTGGGTGTATGAGCATATTGCTATTTCTCATCTGTTGGGCCTTCCATGGGGTAGTGATGAGAGTCATGCGGGATTTATGAGATGACATAAGGAAAAGGGACATATGAAGAAGAAGAAAAGGGATGGTTTTTATAGAGATTTGTAAGTAGGACTACAAGTGGGGGATGTGGTGTGGAGGTCATATTTATATTTTATGCTTGGCCTGAGTATCCTAATGAGTTGATTGGCTTACAACAAGACATGTGGGTCTAGGGCCGTAAAGAAGGATATGATGAGCTATTAGGTTTTGATCGAGTGAGGTTTGGATTAATTCAAGATGTTCCAGAGGAGATAGTATATTATAGAATTAAATATGGAGATAGAAAGACTCTAAGGGCAGTAGTGATGAGGCCTATGATTATTGGTGAGCAACAAGGGGCTATAGTACTTAATAATGAGGGTGAGATATTGCCCATTGATGACGTGGGAGTCACTCATGAGTATATAACATAGTGACCCCAAGAACTAAGATCTATTAATAGGACCCAAGTTGTACAACAAGTGAGATGGGTTTGTGCTCAGGTAGAGCGAGGAGCACAGGTACAAGATGTGATCTAGGTGTGTTATGATGAGAATGAGAAGGAGGAGGTTGATGATGATGTGTTAGTATTTATTATAGAGGTGACAAATGAGAAGGCCATGGTGGAGGGAGAGAGGGATGCAACACCTAGAGAGATATATGACCTCTTAGGTGTCCCAAATGCCCTAATTGCTGAGAAAGATAGTGTAGTGACGCAACGAGATAGTGTAGTGACTGAGCAAGGTGGGCTCAGTATATAGTTGGCTCAAGCTACTATAGAGAGAGATATATATCATCAGAAGAGAGATGGAATGAGGAAGGCCTTGGGGATTACAAATTATTCTCTTTCTAGTGTAGAGTTGATAGCAATGGCCCATGCTAGTGGATAGAGGGAACACATCAATGGACAATTTGGGGCATCTTGCATGGTCAGCATAGCTCACTATCAGTCTTTGAGGGCTAAGTTGGCGTATTATATGGATATGGTTATACATGATTTTCCGAATGTAGTGTTGTATGCAAACCATCTAGCTCAGAGGGGAGAAACTCTTAGTTTGAGTGTAGGTTGTGTGGGTCACCCTCCTTAGAGATCAAAGAGAGGAGGCGATAGTGAGGGATGAGCTAATAGCGATGCTGGAGCTGTTGGTGGCATAGGTTCCTAGGGAGGAGAGGGTAGAATTGTCTCTCCTAGTGATTTTCTTAGAGGTTTCAAGTTTACTGACTCATGATATGTATTGATGATAATTTTTATGTACGGATCATGAAAGCCATGATTTATATGACATTGATGATATTTTTTATGTACCGCTCATGGAAGCCCTGATTTGTATGACATTGATGTATTTGTGCTATGAATTTTGATATTGGAATTAATTTATATATGATGATGATGAGGTTTTATGACTTATATTTATTTTAATTTACATGTGTTGATGGTTTCAATGCATATGGTGATGTATATTTTTAATTTGAATGTGCTAGTGTTAGATGGATTTTGATGGATGTATTTGATGTGATGCCAAGAAATATGGTTTGTGAATATATTTGATAAAATGTAGTTAAATGTGGTTGAATGTTTAACTGATCAAATGAACTAAAAGTTGGTTCAGAATGGATTGTATAAAAAATGTGATGAAGTAAAATAGGGTAAAAATGAAATTATTTTCCTGTTATGGATTTGATAAATACATGATGGGTTTTTATAGTGTGAAAAAACTTCCATTTTTAGCCTTAATAAATGTTAAATAAGATCATCAATGATTAGTTATGTAAGATCTTTATAAACAAGTGGGATGATATAATTATATCTTCTTAGGACATAAAAGAGGTTGTGTATATGTACATCAGTATGGGAAAAGGGTTTTCCTTTTTAAGAGGTTCATAGGGAAATGCCCTAGCTTTACATATTAGTTCTGAAGATAAGTTATCAATACGGGAAGTTTTCTATAATGGGAAAGATGATCAATGTAGGAGGCTTTCTTTGATGATTTTGATATTGATATTTTTGAAGGTTGATAAATGCAGGAATCCTTTACATGGGTAGCCATCCTTCAAGGGTATGGTATACATTTTTGAGTTTTTAAGATAGCCATCCTTCGTGGGATCGGCCTATGATTTTGACTGGTAGCTATCCTTCAAGGGATCAGTCTACTTTTTACATTTTTGATAGTGATTTTATATTTTGAATAGATTTCCTTCAAGGGATCAATCTATTGTATTTTTTATTTTGATATGAAGCATCCAGTGACTTTACATACATTTTTGAGATGAGGGAAAGGCCCTAATAGACCATTTTGAGGAGGGGAGAAGATGTATATATTACTTGCACACACATGCCCCATGTCATGTTTTCAGTTAGTACAGGGTAGGTGAGTGTAATGATTAAGGGGTTCCTATAAAGGAGGAAATTTTTCATATTGAAATATGTGATGATCAGAGTCATGGTACTCATCTTTAAGGTATATTTAAGATAATGACGGATAACCACATACTTTCAAATAATTACTGTGATAAGATGGATAGTTTGATGGAGTGATAAGATCTTAGATGTAACTACTATCATGATGACCAATCATTTAACATTAGAAAGGATGCAAGTACAAGGCATTCAAAGGTTCCTTTTCAAGTTCACCATCAAGGGAAGTGAGATGATACACTCCTGACCCATACTTGTGAGTGATCACGTATGGACCAATATAATTAGGGGAAAATTTTCCATGTTTACTCCATTCTAATTGATTGAAATTTTTATTTTATTTAAACACAAGATCGCCAATTTTAAATTCATGTTCTTTGATATGTTTTTTATAAGATCTTTGATGCGTTCTTGATAAACTTGTTGATGTTTGAGGGTTATTAGATGTTTTTCATCTAACAGTTCAATTTTTGCTAAGTGGTCTTGGTGATTTTTGTCTGGGATAAAGTATTTAAGTGATACATGAAGTGATGGAATTTTAACTTCAAAAGGTAGGACAACTTTGGAGCTATAGATGAGTGAATATGGCATAGCTCCTGTAAGAGTACATATGCTATTTTGATAAGCCTAAAGGGAAAATGATATTTGGAGATTCCAATTCCTTATTGCATCATCTATTGTTTTCATAAGGATTTTATTAAGAATTTTATTAGAGTCTTCAACCTTTCCATTTTCTTGAGGATAATAGGGTGATGAAAAGACGAGTTTAATGTTGAAGGTGTCACAGATATTTTTGAGTTCTTTATTTTTAAAATATTTTCCATTTTCTATAACAAGTTTAGGTGGAACACCAAAATGAAATATAATGTATTGATATATGAAATTAGTGATAGGTCTTGATTTAGTCAAGGTTAAAGGGATAAATTCAACCCATTTAGTGAAATAATCAGTATATACAATAATGGAGTGATGTTGTTGATATGATTTAGGATTGATAACGTGAATGAGGTCTGACCCCAATTGAGAGAAAGGACATAAGTCATGAGAGGGTTGTAATGCTTGACTAGGGACATGAATAAGGTCTGAATGGAGTTGGAATTTGACACATATTTTCACATATGAAAATAAATATATAGTGACAATAGGCTAGTAATACCCTAGCCGTATGATGCGTTTACCGATAAAATCTCCATTGAAATATCCTCCACAAATACCATCATGGACTTCTTCAATTAATTTGATTGATTCATATGATTTAAGGCACCTTAACTAGATACCATCAAATATACATTTATAAAGGACACTATATAGAATAAATCCTACAAGTTTAACTTAATTAAATAAGAAATAAAATAAGACTTACCTAACCTCAAAATGACAAGGTTTAGAGATACCCGCACATGTGTATGAATGATTTTTGATTGTTGTGTTCCTTATATAAAATGATGCAATATCCTTTCTTGAAAATCATAGACACTAAACACAATATGAGTAATAAGATATGAGGCATATTTCCTAGCAAAGGCTAGTCCCCAGAGATCGAAGGATTTCCTGTCAAGGGTGTTAATCTACTTTTACAATAAGTGGGTAGAAAACTAATAAGTGATGTACGATAAATTGTAATAATAAATGTTTCGTTATTTTAAATATAAAGATGATATAAGATAATAAATTATGGTTCTAAATCAGAATCTAAATCAATATTCAAAATTTCGGAGGAAGGAGAAATCTCTTCTCTAGTGGATTCTGGGTCTTCTTCTTTAGAGAAATCTAAATTATCATCTTCGGTATACTCTTCCTTACAGAAATATGAAATATATTCTAGATCTTCTTCTTCCATGTTGTATTAGTACTCAGAATCATAATCTCAATGCTTGTAATTAATTTGATCTTTAGATTTAGTCTCAGAGCTCAAATCTTCTAATTCAGCTTCGTATTGATATTTGAACCAAGCTAAATCAACTCAGATACATAAGATCTCAAAGTTAGCCTCCTAGAATTCATTTGTAGCTTCTCAAATTTGCTGAGTATAATCAAATATGGTTTTAAAATTATCCAAAGGGGCGGAGTGGATGGAACACAACTCAAGGTCATGTAAAATGTCATATTGCTCCTAATGCAATGGGTGATGAATAATAGGTAGAGAGTGGATACTGGTAATTTCATGATTTGGGCCACCTATTTCTATCTAATAGAAGCCATTATAGAAAAAAATATTAGTAGAAAAAAGAGATATAATACAAATTATTGGATATAATTTGATAAATTTGTAAGAAATAAAAAGAAGGAATCACAGGTGATTCTAGTAATCACTAGCAATTACTGGTAAATGAAAAAAAACTGATAAAACAAAGGATTTAACTAATTAATTTGAAATTATGGTCTATGAGGGACTTAGATAATAATGTGGGGTAAAGAAATGAATAGTTAAGAGTACCTAAATGAAACTACAAGATAAAATCTGACCTTAAATGAATATTATGCAAGGATTGATGAAACTAACAGCTGGGTGATGAAAAACTTATCTGCACGGGCTCCAAAACGTCTCCCAAGATGTTTTGAATGTAAAAATGGATGATAACACTATCACGTTGATGAAAAATAACATTGATGAATCCCAACAGAAAACTCATGCTTGAAAATGTCTGTGGATGATCTCAAAAAGAGATTTTAAAATGGGCTTAAGTAATAGCTGATAATTTACCAAATCACTGGTGATTTTGGTATGTTTGAGGTTTGTTTAGTAAATTGTTGGAACAATTTTCTAATTTGATTTTTTTTTCATATTTTCAAGGAATGGGTTTGTTTGGATTGTTTAAATACACCTTTTGTTTATTTTAGATGGTGATAGAATAAGTTAAATCATGCTAATTTAGGTATGTTTTAGGATAAATGTATAGATGATTTTGATGAGTGTGTAAATGATTTTAATGGGTGTATAGGTGGTTATGATAGATGTGTCATGTTAAGGATATAAAAAATGTATTTTAGGGAATAAATACATTTAGGGGGTAGTTAAGAAAATGATTAGGTTAGGTATTATTTAAGAAAATAATGATTTTTCATACGTGGACATATTAATTTGATTAAATGGTGTATATGTTATAAAATATTAAAAGTGGGGGTGTAGTATGTGGTTTCAGACATGTATTTAAATTAATTTATTAATTGAATAAAGATAAAGGATGTTTTCATGAGATGTCAAATGATTAATTAAGAAGAGGGTGCATTTGTATTAAATAATTGTATGTTTAATTAATGATCCAAACTAAGATGATGAAGTGTATATTTTCAGTGTCTATAAACACCACCTATGATGGCAAGGCGAGTGGTGCATTGAAGAAACAATACTTTAGCACTACATGACAAGTCAGATGGGATTTTATATTTGGAAAGGTAATTGTAGAGTTGAGTATACCATAAATCAATTGGATCATCGTTAACAAAATTGATAAGAGGGAGCTCAATTTGATGGGAGGTGTAATCTAATCATTGAACAACCAAGAATACTTTAGTATTATCTTTTAACTCTTCAGTTTCTAATGGGATGAAGGATCCTCAAGAGGCCTTTGTGTCTGCAATTTTTTTAGAGGATTGTAGGATGGTTAGATGGTGTAATGACCAAAAAAATCTAGGAGAAAGTCAACATTGGCTTTGTATTTTTGCAAGATTTTATTTTTACACTAATATTCTCCTTTGACTTGACTAACAATGAGTTGTGAGTCTCCATAGATTTCTAAATTAATGGGGAAAGTCAAATGATGGAGGCCAAAGAGAACACATCCCATAGATGAATGAGTACTCCCAATATTTCACTTGTTCAATTTAATGTTTCAAGGACTAAGGTCCATTAAAAGGTACATTTTGAGATAAAGAGTAATGATTGACATGATTTAGGGAAAAGGAGGGAATAATGGCTAAAATAGGGATGAATCACTAGTAATTGATGAAATTGCCGATGATTAGGGAAATCATTGGATATTTCTCCAAGATAAAATTTGGGCTATAAAAATCCAATTGCGAGTTCATTTCACCCCAGTGTTACTATGGTGAAAATGGATTGGGAGAGAAACTAGGGTGTAAAAAACATGTTTGTGGGTAAAAAGAGGTGAGATTTGGACAAAAATTCATCTTTTATTAGGCAACGCAAGCCCACGATGGTTGAGGTAGGTGATTTAACCCATTTTTTGTTTATATTTTATATTTTTAGAGTTGTTTTTCCGTTTTGGAGGCGTACAGATGCCCTAGTTTTAAATCACAGGAATCACCGAAGATTCATGCAATCACCAGTGATTGAAGTGAATCATCGATGATTCACCTGTAATTTGCATAGTTTGTATTTTTATTATTGACATGATTTTTAAGAGATGCTTCTAGCTTTGTATGGTATTTGTGGCTCCAAATCTAGTCATTTACATTGAATGTATTGATGTAATTGATTTCGATATTGATTTTATTATGTGATGATGTCAATGTTAATGTCTAGGTAATTTTGTATAGTTACTTTTTGTTCACAAATGGAGAATTTAGATTTTGGGCAACGATGTGCCATCGCAACTATTTGATGTTTTAGATGTTATTGGTATTTGTTTGTGTGATGAAGTTGATGTTGATGTATAGAAGTTTTGATATGTTTTGGCTGATGTTTTTGATATTTTTGGAAACGATACTAATATTTGTTTATATATTTTGTGTTTGTAGGTAGATGTTTAGTTGACTATCTACGATCATATACCAATGATCTTGGACGCGTTGAGGGCTAAATTGGAAGATGACGACTGGGAGCATATTAAGGTAGTGGGTTTTGGTGGTATGTCATATTATTGATGGATACACATATGTTGCAGTTTGATGTTGGATTTATTAGAGCAGTGGAATCCTTCCACCTGTACTTTTTAGTTACATACTAGGGAAATTACGATTACTATGGAGGATGTATGTTGAGCAAACATAATTTTTTTTAAGGAGAATACACATAAAAAATACATGTGGAGGAATAAGGTACATTTGAAGGCACAAAAAGAGAGGAAAGGAAACATGCACCAGAACAAGTTGACTTAGGACATAGCCATTTTTATGGATACGTACTATTTTTAGAGATAACGTGCAGAGCACACATCGAGACAGAGACTTGCGTGACACACAAATGGTATTTTGGGAATGAGCAGTTGATAAGCACTATGCATGGTTTAGACTAATAATAGGATTTATTCTATCAGTTAACTATAGAATGTCTATTATTAGCACACTTTCATGTGTGCATGTTATTATAAAGGTGCATGGCTATTATCAGCATGCGACCTATTTTGAGAAGTGCATAGGTGGTGAATAGAAATTCCCCACCTCTATAAGTATGTATTAAATTATGTAGTTTAGGGTGTGTGTGGAGAGACTAAATTATTGTAGAGTTATGTTGTTGGATCTGATGCATGCATAACTTATGGTGATACTTTATAATAAAAGAAGCTTCTATGTTTTATAGTGTTTAATGTAATGGAGTATGTTGGCTGGATAATGGTGTTAAACATGACTGTAACTAGTTCATGTATAGGTAGTCTTATTATAGTTATTGTTTAATTCATGATTCGCTAAGATCTAGATTTGGAATATGCTCTGTGGAATGTTTATGGTTATTTATGGTTCTGAATATGCCTTATCTTCATCACACTAACATACTACATAAGAAACTCTAAAGAGGGGCCTAGTACCTTTACACGGTTCATGTGATCCCTTAGCTCAGGATAGGTGATGTTCCAACATGCTTGGGTTTTATATAGTGGATTCTATGTTGCATCATTGGTTCAGTTACTGGGACCTCTTTTTCAACTATTTTCAGGATGATTTGTGATGATGACATACCAATTGACCTTAGCAAGTGTAGAGGAGTGGATAAAATATTTGGAAGAAGAGTATGCTCAAAGGTTCAACACTAGATCTGAGTTTGACACATGCATATGGGTGGAGCAGAATTTGTATAACTATTTATATGAGATATTCTTTGTTATCTTTCTGATAGAGTTATACGAGTGGTTGGTTACTTATGCATCTAAAAGGAATCATAAGTATCACACACTTGTCTGGACATAGGAATAATTTCAAGACCTTTATGATGTTAATCTGATTTAGACACTAATTGTGGATACTTGGTTCCGTGGTGTTTTGAATGGCTATATTTTAGAGTACTTAATTTCCACTTACTCATTCCCGAAGGTAGCTAAGTTCTAGTTTTTACGTTATCCCAGGGGAACTAATTTTCAAGGCATTCCACTGGTGATCAAAATACTGATGGTAACCCTGAACTTGGAAGAAAATATGCTGGCTAGCTAAACCCTACCACATGCGAGGGAAGGATCAGGTTTGGCGAAGGATGATAGACCTAGCAGAAGAGAGGAAAAGGGAAGAAAGATGGCTTAAGATAATGAGCCACACAATAGGGAGATAAAGAAGCAATGTGATATTACAGAGAGGATGATATTGAGGAGAGAGATGGCTCATGAGAGATTTGGAGCTCACGTAGAAGGCATGGAGCCAGCACATCTCAAACTCCCCCATTTGGGAAAAAATGATAGGGAACCCTCCTTGGCCTCACATGGGAGCGTGCCAGCAAAGACACAATAGGCCATGGGTGCGCATCTTAATCTACGTGGCAACCTAGCTCTTACACTTGGTTTTCTAGTATCTAGTACAACTAATAGTCAACAAGCTAGTTAGGGGAGTAGTAGAAAAGGAGTTAATCAAGTAGAAAGTGCATCTATGGCCAAGAAAATGTCTTATTTATTTTTTGGAGGTACCTTCTTAGGAACATTGTCAGCACAAAAATCAAGCACAAAAAATTTTGGACTCACTTATGGGAATAATACCACCTCAGATATTGTAGGAGTTCAATTTAGTACCACTGTTGGGACACAGGGTAGTATATCCACTAGTTCACTTCCACCTACATGTGGAGGATTAGATGCCATAGGTGGATCTAGTGTTGGTAGATCTGGTGGTTCTAGAGGTAGAGGTAACATAGGAGGTTCTGGATCAGGTGGGTAGGGACCTTATCAACCCTAGAATATTTATATGGATATGTCTCTTTGTCTTCCAGAGTATAGGGGAATAGAAGATGTTGTTGAATAGGTGTACATGTGTGAGATACTATGGTGTGTAAAAGGAATTATGGCTTCTGAGCATAAGGTAAGTTAGTTTATAAATACTTTACAGGGGCACACTCACAGTTGGTACATGAAGTTTTACCTTGATCATACTTGTGTAGATTATGTATCATTATGAGAAGCTTTCCTTAAGGGGTTTTTATATCCCTGAGTTCAAGCATAAGAGTATAAGCATGCTCAATGATATTAAGTAGGGCACTACTAAGAGTGTTCATGAATATGATGCCCGTTTTAAGACACTATTGTCTAAACTTTCAAATGATATCCATGCAAGCCAACATGCACAATGGTTTTTTGGGAGCTTGATCACACCTTTTAGAAGGGTGTTTTTGGTACCCAAATTGGTTCTCCCTTTATGATTGAGTAACACCGTGTTTCAAATAGGATGCTTGGAGGTAGATAAATCAGAGTGTGAGTCATTTTGTAGTCGGGGAGGGATATAGCTGACTCTTCATTCACTTAGGCATGGATGAAATGGATAGCACCATGAACAGGGTTTTACCTACCCTAACTACTTTAGGTTGTGCCTTCAACCAGGGTGAGAGGACCCATTTTGCAACCCGTATTGGTGAAGGATATCAAGAGATCCTTCTTTGCACAATCTTCATGAAAACCTTGATAAAATATGATCAATACAACACAATCTAACTCTCATGAGTTATTACACTAGAGAGTGGAGATGTTTCCTGGACAAGGTTTGGGTTACTAAAGTCAATAATTGAAACTTGATTGTTTCTACATATTTTGGCAGTGGAATTTTTTAAATATTTGTGGATACACAGTACAAATAGGGGTAGTTCATGTAGGATTTTTCATTTGAGAAGTTTTTGGTGGGAAGTTAAGCAAGATAAAGTTGATTATACCAAATATTTGAGAACCTTTACAAACATTGGAACACTCACAGATAAAATTCTTTGAAATAGCCAAAATATTCCTTCAACCAAAAGGTGTGTATTAATGGAGGCCCAAAGATGCTTGATTTCATACACTCTTCAAGATTTCAACACAAAGGCTTGTGTTAAAGACTCAATTAAAATTTAGAAGACCCCTACTATATCATGCTCATGATACACTCACAAACTAAAAAACAATCTGTATCAATGAAATGCAAGCAAAGTGAGTTTAAATAGCTTATTTCATTATGAAATGAAATCTCTCTTCATAACGTAATTTCAAATGCTGTAATACTTATCATGAGGATGAGATTTTGTGTGATTTGAAAGGATTTCTAATGTAAGACTGCAACATGCACATATATAACTATTTGAAAACATTCTGAAATAAAAAAAAACATAATTATGCTCATGATCAATGCAAATTCATTCAAGGTTCATTAGATTCATCAGCAGGGGAAAGTTTCTTCAAAAATCTCAGAGCTTGTCAATGGTTGTAAACTTGCAACCATCTTGATATGATTAAATCTACAAACATAGGAAAATAAACAGGTTTCTCAGATGGTCTCTCAAAAAAATGGTTTTTCTCAAACTTTCTCAGAAAAATTAACCCCCCCTTTTATGCAAGATTATTCTCATTGAATTTATATAATTTCACTCACTCACTCATCCTAAATTTCCCCCCCAAAAGTCTAAATCTTTAAGAGAATATTCCTCTTTATAACATACCATTTAATCATTTTATTCCCTTGAAAATATATTACTTTATGTTGCTAGATGGATAAATCATGAGCTGATCACGTTTCTCAGTTCCTTAACTATGACTGGGATGTCATGTCATGACTTTTGACAGTCTTTTTAATCATTATTTTATTTTGTCTTACAAGAAATATCTTTTTTAATAATTCTCAGGTGGCTCCATATGGCTTGATCTGACAAGAAATTCTTTTCACCTTTGAGAATACACCTTGAGGAATATATACCTACATTCGTGCCTCTTAGAAATGGGTTTCCTCACATGGATTATATCACATATCTTCATTGCGAGTCTGATTAGGCCAAGTATAAAGAGCTGCCAACAAAAGCCTCCATGTGTCTCCTTGGCGTAACTACAAAGGTGAA
Organism: Taxus chinensis; assembly: GCA_019776745.2. NCBI lineage: Eukaryota > Viridiplantae > Streptophyta > Pinopsida > Cupressales > Taxaceae > Taxus > Taxus chinensis. The sequence continues at coordinate 450,652,010 of CM034153.1, read as the reverse complement.
GTCTAGAGGCATGTCCTCAAACAAGCACAGGCCCTCCACATGGTCAAAACTCAAGAGAGTTACATCAGCCGTTGAAAAGTATGAGCATGGGAAGATCCAATGGAAACCTCCAAATGTCTCCTCAACACAACTCCAAATGTAAGATCTAGAGGAGGGACTTCAAATGAGTGCAGGCTCTCCATGTGTCTCTGGCCCAAGAAAGTTTCCTCAGTTGTTGAAAATTCTTAGTATAAAGAAGAGCTAGCGAAAGCCTCCACATGTCTCTTTGGTGCAACTCCAAAGGTAAGACCCAAAGGAGTATCCTCAAATTAGCGTGGGCCCTCCACATGCCTCATGCCTGGAAAAGGTGTACTGGCCGTTGAAAAAGTTTAAGAACCAGTGGAAGGTGCCACGTGCCTAGGGTTCGAGAAAGTTGCATCGGTCGCTTGAAAATTCTAAGCATATGAATATCTAGCAGAGGTCTCCATGTGTCTCTTCAACACTCTTTCAAAAGTAAAATTTAGGGGAAGGTCCCCAAAAAAGCATGGGCCCTCCGCGTGGTCAAAACTTGAGAGAGTTGTATCGAACGTTGAAAATTCTGAGCATGGCCAGAGCCAGTAGAATTCTCCACGTGTCTCTTTGGCGAAACTAAAAAGATCAAAACCAAAGGTGGATCCTCAAATGAGTACAGGTCCTCCACGTGTCCTTTTTTGGGTCTTAGGCATTTACCTTATACTTTCATGCCCTTCAATATAATGCATCAAAATATCAAATAGACCCACCACACTGCATCCAATTAGAAAAGACCACGTATCCATGGATGTTGGGATATGATTTACAAAGGAGACACAATCATGGAAGAAACCCAACAACAAAATTTTTTCTCATGGAGGGAAGATTGTAAATAATACCAAGACTTGATGTGATCCACAGCCCAAGGAAAGGACTTGACAACAACACCCTGGTAAAGGTAAATAATTACGCATCCACACAGGAAGACAGAAAGTGCATCAAACTAGGCGGGCTGAAAATTTTAAACAGAAAAGGGGCAAGATTACAATTGAGCTCCAACAAGTGCTATCACATAAGACGTATACAAATCCATGTGAAGCACTTGAATATTCTTTTCACGTTGAGGTAATCAGAAGTATAGACACTAGAGTGAGCCCATTTTTAGAAGCACAAATTACAACTATGGAAAAGAAGTTGGAGAAATTATCGAAAAATTTGGCATATGAGATGTGGAATGGGATTTGGTGTATAGATTGTGAAGTGGAAGGTCACACTAAGGATAGTTATCCCTACATATCAGTGTGTTCATTATTTCTAGACTGTGAGATATGTCATTTGGACAATGATGTAAGCTACTGTCCATTATTAGAACGTGCGATAAGAAATAATGTATCTTGATATTATAAGATTTTATGGTCTATGACTCACAATACAGAAGACTGCAGGTTGATTGGTCAGATCCATGATGTCATAGATATTGGTGTGTGACAAATAGGAGTATATGATAACTCTAAAGGAAAAAGTGAGCACCATGATCATGACCACGCTCAAGCGCGCTATGATCAGAATGAAGGGATATTTGAAGGAGTTCGTGGAAGAGGTCGAGGATAACATGGTGGATTTTGGGGCTTGAGGCCATGGTGGTAGGTGAGGTGAGTTCCTCACAGAATGTGTTTTACATGCGGATCTCCTTACCACTACAGGAACGTGAATGTCCTCAAAATATTACTTGTTCTTTTTATGGGAAGAATCACAGCTATGAGGAATGCTCAGACTTATATGAGTATCTTAGCAAGCATAACATAAATAAGAGAATAAGGGTGTAGGGATGGTTAGAATACAATTGCACCATGGAAAATTAGTGGATGCCAAAGTTGGCACCGTAACCTGAGGTATCACCTGTGAAGATTACTACACATGCTAGAGAGACGTTACGATAGAATCCTACCATTACTGAGGATGAAGTTTTACAAGCAAGGTACCCATATCCTACACATCATAAGGAGGTTTATGAGGAGATCATGGAGGAATTCAAAAATCTACAGGGTGAAATATGATGTTTAAAGGAATAGTTAGGGAAGTTGGAACAAAAGAAGGTAGTAGAAACAATCCAATCATATGTTGACGATTTGAAAGAGGTATGCAATATGCTGAGCTAGGAGAATATCATTCCATTACTAGGGAATTGGATAGAGGGAAAAACTCTGTGCACAAGTTTTGAAAATAAATGACAGATCCTACATGCTAATATTACCCCTCATAGCTTGGAATATGACTAAGAGATAACTCTAAATGCTATTGTAGATGGGTGTCTATTGATAAATATATTGATTGAGATAGGCGTGGAAGTGAATGTGCTTACTTTAGATGCATGGGTATATATGGGAAGAGCTCTATTGCAGCCATCCTCTAATGTACTGTTCATGGCTAATCAAACTAAGGTCAATCCAATAAGAGTTTTAAAGGATGCATCCATTACTATACAAGGGGCCAAGTTCACAGGGGACTTTGAGCTCTTAGCACTTATAGAAGAATACCAATTCCTAGATCTACTTGGGTGACCTTGGTGTTATGCAAATAATGTTGATCTACAGTTCAACAAGGGGTATATAAGTTTTGAGAACAAGGAAGAAAGAGTGATTATCCCTTTGACAAATGGGAAATATGCACCTTATGTTGAACCTTTGAGTGAGGAAGACCTGAACAAAATTTATGTATGCGCCATTCGGGATCCGAAAGTACTTGAGCCATCTAAGGAAGGAATCCTCCAGTGGGAAGATGCACAGTCTATTAGTGATACTACAAGTATTGCTTGTGATAATTGGGCACATGGCACCTATGAGATGGTTGGGCACAAAGTAAGAAGCAAATTTGTGTGGAGGAGAAAACCTCATTATATTAGGAGGATAGGTAACAAATCGGTACCTCGGTATACTAGAGAAGGAGATCCCATGATATTCTTACGTGCCATGAAGAAGCAATGGACAAATCAAGATGAAAGGAGAAATATGTTAGTGTATACCCTATGTAGGACAATAATGCATTGGTAGATGGTTCACAGGGATAATCTTATAGAATGGAATGAATTCATACTTTCTCTAACCACTCGGTTCTTTAGGAGCAATTCACCTACTCAAATCTACATATATCATGGTAATAAATCTATTCAGCACCACGTTCAGTAGTTTTACAGACTCTAGATAGTGGGGAAGGAAGGTTTACCACCTTCACTTTGGGTGCACAAACCTTATTCCAATTTGCAAGGCTACACACACGTTTGGTATGTTTATGCAGAACTGCATATGGAGACTAGAAATTGACAATACTTGATTATAAGAATGACCCAGAATTTTTAGCACTTCTCTACTAAACCTCTGGTAAGAGAGGCATTATGGGTTATGAAGTGCTTCACTATGGGAGACAGAGAAAATGATGAAGAACTCATTCAGGAATTATTTGGTGAGGAAGAAAAAGGAGCACATTTTGATGAAGTAGATGATATATATATACTAAACTATTTATGTGCACTTGCTTTGAAAAGGAGAAAGGAAAGATGGTCTACATAGTGGATTATGAGGAAGTAGAATATTTTGAAATAGCTCATTTAGTAGGTACACATAAAGTTTTAGACAATGCAAATAAGAATGCATGCACCAATCATGAACCTATGAAGACTAAGAAAGTGAAAATTGGCACAGATGCTAAGCCCAAGGAGGCCACAATTGGAGATTATTGGTCTGATTTTGAAGTAGCAAAGATAATTGAGTTACTATGAATTTTTTCAGGATTTATTCCCTAGGGGCTACCATGAGTTAAAAGGAGTGGATGAGTTATTAGGTGAGATGAAGATTAAGCTAAGGGAAGGAACAAGATTAGTCAGGAAGAGACCTTACAGGATGAACCCAAACCTGCGTGTAATATTTAAAGAAGAAATGGACAAAATGCTGAAATCTGGCATCATTAAGCCCCTAGAGGAGTCACAGTGGGTTATCCCAATGGTAATCAATATAAAGAAATATGGTTGGATTATAATTTTTGTGGATTACATGGAGTTGAATGCTACATGTGTGATTGATCCATTTCCTACACCATTCACCGAGAAAATATTAGAAGGCATTACAGGGCACAAATTTTACTCTATTATAGATGGATGTTCTGGGTATCATCAAGTTAGAATTACATAGGAAGATCGAGAAAAAACAACTTTCACCACTGAATGGGGAAGTTTTGTATATACTATGATGCCCTTTGGTTTGAAAAATGTGCTTGTTGTATTTTTGCGCATATTTGTTCAAGCATTCTAGAATTTTATTCATAAATTCTTGCAGGTTTACTTAGATGATTGGACAGTATATGGGCTTATTAAGGATCATTGTGACAATTTGCGCTAAATGTTTGAAATATGCAAAAACTTAAGTATCTCTTTAAACATCAAGAAGTGTGTGTTTTTTTACCTTTTGGAACTTTGTTAGGGCATATAATTTTCAAGGTTTTTTAGTAGATCCAACTAAGGTTGTAGTTATTGTGGGCCTCGAGGAGCCTACTAGTATAATTGAGGTGCGTGGATTCTTGGCCCATACAAGGTATTACTGAAAATTTATCAAAGGATATGTGAAGATTTCCGCACCCTTGGAAGAGTTACTAAAAGGAAAAGGGACATTCTATTAGGGAGAATCACAGTAGAGCACATTTGAGGCATTGAAGGAGAGACTTACTACAATGCCTATTCTGCATTTTCCCTCATGGAACTAACCATTTCATGTACATGTGGATGCCTCTGGCACAACCATTGGTGCGGTGTTAGCTCAGCCTTGAGAAGGTATTATAGATCATCCTATCTATTTTTCTAGTAGAAATTTGACTCCTGCAGAACATAATTACACCACTATAGAGCACGAGGCCTTATCAATGATATACCTGCTGTATAAATTTAGACCTTATTTGCTAGCAACACCCTTTGTATTTTATACTAATCACATGGCATTAAAATAATTGGTAAATAAGACTATTTTACAGGGGCACATATGTCGATGGGTGCTCTTATTCCAAGAATTTGACTTTACAGTCATGGTAAAACTAGGTAAAAGTAATTATGGCCCATACCAGTTATCACGGATTCAATCAAGGGAGGATGCACAGACAATTAAAGATACAATGTTAGATGAATAGTTGTATAGGTTACATCACACACCTTTAGAATTGGAAGATATTGCTATATTTTTATGCGTAGGTATGGTGGCAAAAGGAATGAAAGCATTAGAGAAGAAACAACTTGCAATTCACGCGACACCCTTCATGTTGATTAATGGAAACTTGTACAAACTAGGTTGAGATGAAGTATTGTGCCGATGTGTATTATAACATGAGAAAACATATATCATGGAATAGGCTCATGACAATATTTCAAGTGGGCATTATGTAGGTGACATCACTGCGCAAAAGATTTTACTTGCCAGATTATGGTGGGATACCCTGTACAAGGATTGTAAAGAGTGTTATAAGGCATGTGATCACTGTTAGCACCTTAGCAAACCTAGGAAAAGAGATGAAATTCCATTGAGGCCTATTACTAGTGCAAATCCATTTGAAAAATGGGAAATAGACTTTATGGGTCCTATTTCCCTAGCCGTGCATAGAACTGGATCATACTACATCATCACTTACATAGATTACCATACAAGTTGGGAAGAAGCAATGCCTACAAAGGATTGTACGATAGCTACAATAGTGAGGTTCCTATGGGAAAATATTCTTACTAGGTAAGGATGTCCATTGAGCTTGACAAGTGATAGGGGCACAAACTTCTTGAATGAAACAATCAGGCTATTGTTGGATGAGTTTATGGTCGTACACCATGAGACTACACCTTATCACCCTCAACAAAATGGGACTATTGAGGCTTTCAACAAGATATTGAGCTAGACCTTGACAAAAATTTGTGATGTTGGAAGGAAAGATTGGGATGATAAAGTTTCTACTATACTTTGGGTGTATAGAACAACCTATAAGAGGTTGAATATGGCCATACCCTTTCAGTTGGTGTTTGGTGTACAAGCAGTTCTTCCTATGGAATTCATGTTACCTTCTTTACGTATTTCTCTCATTGGAGGTCTAGTTAATGACCAGGCATTAGAAGACAAAATTGACAGATTAATATAATTGGATGAGAGGCACACCATAACACATTGGAGTTAGAAGCAGAAAAGGCCAGGCATAAGGAATGGCATGATAGACACATCAAGGATAAGAAGCTTGAGTTTGGACAAATGGTACTTATTTATGATTCTAAGTTTCTGCACCATCTAGAAAATCTTAAGGTGCATTGGTTGGGAACATATGTTATCACTCATATACTTGAATCAGGTGAGATTTCCAGTTAGAGGTTTCTTGATGAAATACATTTACCCATGTTACTTCAATGGGAGTAGGCTTGAAGCCCTATGATAAATAAGTTAGTCTTGGGTTTTTAATAAGGTAGTGGTCCCATTTAGTATAGGTTTCCACTTTCTGTATTTCTTTTATTGTATTTCCTAATTTGTCACTATGTTTTGCCAATTTATTTTGGTGTTTTGTGTAATAAGCGTGTTTGTGCACTGGAAGCTAATTACAATCTGAAATATTTTTATGCACAGAGGAATGAACATACCATTGGTGTGGGGTGGTTGTTATTTTTTGTTCAAAAATGGGTACACATAAGAACATACTATTACAGGTGCTATTTAAAGATGGACGAAAGTTGCTAAAACTAAATTACTCCTAAATAAGACCATAGAAATAAGGATGAATAAATAGTATAACAGGAGGTAAGCAATGGTCATGGAAACTACTAGAAGTGGGCACAATGGAAATTTGTACTTTGGTGTATGGAAGCGTGTAGAAGATAATTTTGTATCTAGAAGGTAGAAAGGAATGCTAGAAGGTTATAGCTGGGGTTCGAAGGTGTACCACAAGGATATTGGTAAAATGGTTAATTAATGAGAGGATTGGTGGTAGGTGAAGGAGTAATAAATGCACTAATGTTTTGAAAATCATATATAAGGACGTGATATGATTTCATTTTAACCTTTTTGATCACAATTATTTGAGCGAGATAAGTATTGACCAAGCCAAGTAAATTGTATTAAGGTGTAGAGAGCTACAAAACTAGACATGGAGAGTAGATTTGTGCATGGAAGTGGCTTGTGTCCCCATTGGTGAAGGGTTTGAGCACATATGCGGAGCATTGAGAAGGATCTAGGGGTTTACTCAGTTTTGAGCTAGGGTTTGCAGTTACTCGATACAGAAGATAAAAGGTGGGATTTTTATAATGGCACCAAAGCAAGCACATGTAGCAAGCATGAAGCGAAAGAAAATGTGGTGGTTGAGGTCAAAGTTACACCCGAGAACAAAGTTTCAGAAATGAAGTACCCAAAAGGAGTGATAGTTAGAGGGGATTGGGATTCCCACATTCACTGATGAAAAGTAAGTGATTATAACCAACACACCACCAACAATAGGGAAGAATTGGATGTGTTGTTGAATAATAAGAATATAAAGGTTCTACTGTACTTTGGGTGTATAGAACAACCTATAAGAGGTGTAATACGGCCATACCCTTTCAGTTGGTGTTTGGTGTACAAGCATTTCTTCCTATGGAATTCATGTTACCTTCTTTGTGTATTTCTCTCGTTGGAGGTCTAGTTAATGATCAGGCATTAGAAGACAAAATTGACAGATTAATATAGTGATTGGATGAGAGGCACACCATAACAGCATTGGAGTCAGAAGTAGAAAAGGCCAGGCAAAAGGAATGGCATGATAGACACACCAAGGATAAGAAGCTTGAGGTTGGACAAATGGTACTTATTTATGATTCTAAGTTTCTGCACCATCCAGAAAAGCTTAAGGTGCATTGGTTGGGAACATATGTTATCACTCATATACTTGAATCAGGTGTTTTCCAGTTAGAGGCGCTTGATGAAATACAATTACTTGGTTACTTCAATGGGAGTATGTTGAAGCCCTATGATAAATAAGTTATCTTAGTGTTTTTAATAAGGTAGTGGTCCCATTTAGTATAGGTTTCCCTTTCTGTATTTCCTTTATTGTATTTCCTACTTTGTCGTTATGCTTTGCCAATTTATTTTGGTGTTTTGTGTAATAAGCGTGTTTGTGCGCTAGAAGCTAATTAGAATCTGAAGTATTTTTATGCACAGAGGAATGAACATACCATTGGTGTGGGGTGGTTGTTATTTTTTGTTCAAAAATGGGTACACATAATAACATATTCTATTACAGGTGCTATTTAAAGATGAATGAAAGCTAGGATTCTAAAACTAAATTGCTCCTAAATAAGACCATATTTAGAAATAAGGTGAATAAATAGTATAACATGAGGTAAGCAACGGTCATGGAAACTACTAGAAGTGGGCACAATGGAAAGGTACTTTGGTGTATGGAAGCGTGTAGAAGATAATTTTGTATCTAGAAGGTAGAAAGGAATGCTAGAAGGTTATAGCTAGGGTGCGAAGGTGTACCACAAGGATATTGGTAAAATGGTTAATTAATGAGAGGATTGGTGGTAGGTGAAGGAGTAATAAATGCACTAATGTTTTGAAAATATATATAAGGACGTGATGTGGGTTCATTTTTACCTTTGCGATCACAAGTATTTGAGCGAGATAAGTATGACCAAGCCAAGTAAATTGTATTAAGATGTAGAGAGCTACAAAACTAGACATGGAGAGTAGATTTGTGCATGGAAGTGGCTTGTGTCCCCATTGGTGAAGGGTTTGAGCATAATATAAGCATTGAGAAGGATCTAGGGCACTCAGTTTTGAGCTAGGGTTTGCAGTTACTCGATACAGAAGATAAAAGGTGGGATTTTTATAATGGCACCAAAGCAAGCACATGTAGCAGGCATGAAGCGAAAGAAAATGTGGTGGTTGAGGTCAAAGTTACACCCGAGAACAAAGTTTCAGAAATGAAGTACCCAAAAGGAGTGATAGTTAGAGGGGATTGGGATTCCCACATTCACTGATGAAAAGTAAGTGATTATAACCAACACACCACCAACAATAGGGAAGAATTGGATGTGTTGTTGAATAAGAATATAAAGGTTCTACTGTACTTTGGGTGTATAGAACAACCTATAAGAGGTGTAATACGGCCATACCCTTTCAGTTGGTGTTTGGTGTACAAGCATTTCTTCCTATGGAATTCATGTTACCTTCTTTGTGTATTTCTCTCGTTGGAGGTCTAGTTAATGATCAGGCATTAGAAGACAAAATTGACAGATTAATATAATTGGATGAGAGGCACACCATAACACATTGGAGTCAGAAGTAGAAAAGGCCAGGCAAAAGGAATGGCATGATAGACACACCAAGGATAAGAAGCTTGAGGTTGGACAAATGGTACTTATTTATGATTCTAAGTTTCTGCACCATCCAGAAAAGCTTAAGGTGCATTGGTTGGGAACATATGTTATCACTCATATACTTGAATCAGGTGTTTTCCAGTTAGAGGTGCTTGATGAAATATAGTTACTTGGTTACTTCAATGGGAGTAGGCTGAAGCCCTATGATAAATAATTCATCTTGGTGTTTTTAATAAGGTAGTGGTCCCATTTAGTATAGGTTTCCCTTTCTGTATTTCTTTTATTGTATTTCCTACTTTGTCGTTATGATTTGCCAATTTATTTTGGTGTTTTGTGTAATAAGCGTGTTTGTGCGCTAGAAGCTAATTACAATCTGAAGTATTTTTATGCACAGAGGAATGAACATACCATTGGTGTGGGGTGGTTGTTATTTTTTGTTCAAAAATGGGTACACATAAGAACATACTATTACAGGTGCTATTTAAAGATGAATGAAAGCTACTAAAACTAAATTGCTCCTAAATAAGACCATATTTGGAAATAAGGTGAATAAATAGTATAACACGAGGTAAGCAACGGTCATGGAAACTACTAGAAGTGGGCACAATGGAAAGGTACTTTGGTGTATGGAAGCGTGTAGAAGATAATTTTGTATCTAGAAGGTAGAAAGGAATGCTAGAAGGTTATAGCTGGGGTGCGAAGGTGTACCACAAGGATATTGGTAAAATGGTTAATTAATGAGAGGATTGGTGGTAGGTGAAGGAGTAATAAATGCACTAATGTTTTGAAAATATATATAAGGACGTGATGTGGGTTCATTTTTACCTTTGCGATCACAAGTATTTGAGCGAGATAAGTATGACCAAGCCAAGTAAATTGTATTAAGATGTAGAGAGCTACAAAACTAGACATGGAGAGTAGATTTGTGCATGGAAGTGGCTTGTGTCCCCATTGGTGAAGGGTTTGAGCACAATATAAGCATTGAGAAGGATCTAGGGCACTCAATTTTGAGCTAGGGTTTGCAGTTACTCGATACAGAAGATAAAAGGTGGGATTTTTATAATGGCACCAAAGCAAGCACATGTAGCAGGCATGAAGTGAAAGAAAAAGGTGGAGGTTGAGGTCAAAGTTACACCCAAGAACAAATTTTCAGAAATGCAGTACCCAAAAGGAGTGATAGTTAGAGGGGATTGGGATTCCCACATTCACTAATGAAAAGTAAGTGATTATAACCAAACACACCACCAACAATAGGGGAGAATTGGATGTGTTGTTGAACAAGAAGATAAAAAAGCGCACGATGGACGATATGCCAGTATATGATGTTGTTGGGGAGAATTTTTTTAAGAAGGTAGGGGTTTATCATTTATATGAAATCCCATATTTTTGAAAACTAGAGCTTTATACCAATAGCTGATGAGCAGAGTCCATGAGGAATTTTTCTATTTTGCTAGATGGAGGGTAAGGATCTTAGCAGCCCTGATTGCCACATTGACATGATTGAAGGGAATAGGGACAAATATTATGAGTGATCTAACTAATAAGGCATATTTTATAGCCAACAGAAAGGAGTTAGGATACTCCAAAGGTCCACATAGAATGGACATAGACAAACTAAAGAAATATTTTGTACTACAAGCAACCGTGCATCTACTCAAAAATTTAAATGATCAAGAGAGATGGTCACATGTAAATATAATGTTCCTACATATTACAAAGAAAATGACAGAGGGATAAATCTATAACTTGGCTGGCTACATTGTGGAACCAATTAATGAGGAAGTGCGCACATGTGAGAAGATAAGTTTTGGTGCTGTCCTACTATCTTTTATGTTTGTAGAAATTAGAGTGCCTGATGGGCCAAAGAACAAAATCTGGGAATATCTCACATACAAGAAGTCCCTAGTGGAGAGGTTCAAGAAATACTTATGTGAAGGATCAATGAGTGGCCCATTCAAGCAAAGGGAAGAACAATGGTATGACTGAATTCGCATGGTGTTTGAGGAGGAATGGTGCATCGTAAAGGATTTACCTTTAGTAGTGGGAAAGGTAGTATAGTTTATAGTTTGCAATGAAGGATGGGACATGGATTCCATGGTGAAAAATACCCTATGCCTTCAAAATGTGATACTTCTAGGCCTCAGTTCACAAATTTACTAATGTGCGTTAGTTGACGTTCAATGCAGACAAGGTAGATTATGACTACCATACTCTCAAAAAAACATATGTTTATCCAAGTCGGTCTGCCTACATTAAGAGTCTTATTTTAGATGTTATAAATATGAATCCGGTAATTTTGGATATTGAGGAAAGTGAAGCCATGCTCATATATATTCAACTCAAACCTAGTTTGGAGAATAACAAGTATGTGGAGAATGACTTCATGCTACCAGGAATGCCTAAGGGAAAACACACACTTAAAAATGTGGTAGCTCCAAAGCCTTCCACGACCATATAGATAGAAGAGGAAGAATAACATGAGGATAGTGGAGGCTTGGACCATAGAGTCCAGAGGTAACCCATAGATAGAGTGGAGGTTGAGCACGCGGATACTCCACCAAAGGTGTAAGAAGGAGAGGAGGAATTAGATGAGGATGGAATCCCTGATTAGTGCCAATTTTAAAGGGTACTCAAAAGAACAAGGACCCAAGGCATAGGAACATCATAGCCTTTAAGAATATCACCTCAACTCTCCCCTCATAAATAAGCACCTGAGAAGAAAAGAAGAAGAAAGATGAAGCTTAGTGTGGAGGCAGAGGAGTTCAAAGAGAGTGCACTTGGAACTCTAGTACAAAAAAAATATGTGAAGGATAACCGAGATGAAGAAATGAGAGATGAAGATGAATGGGTGAAAGAAATAGAAGAAATTGTGCATGAGAAGACCAAGACACTAGCTGCAACTTAGGTAGGAAAAGGGCCAACTCACCAGGTTCCTAAGGTGACAAGGACGAGGAGAATTGAAGAATATGTTATGCCAAGTATGGGATACACTGAGGACACAAGAAAAATTATCCATGCCTAGTTTCAGAGCATAGTGGACCTTAAGGAGTTATATGGGTGGGAGCTGATAGACCCAGATATGCCTACTACATGTGCAAAGAAACATTGTAGAGTTGTGTTGTTGGATTTGATGCATGCATGATTTATGGTGATACTTTATAATGTAAGAAACTTCTATTTTTTACAATGTTTAATGTTATGGAGTATGTTGGTTGGATAATGGTGTTAAACATGAATGAAACTAGTTCTTGTATGGTTAGTCTTATTATAGTTATTGTTTAATTCATGATTCTCTAAGATCTAGATCTAGAATATGCTCTATGGAATTTTATGGTTATTTATGGTTCTAAAATGCCTTATCTTCATCACACTGACATGTTGCACAAATAACTCTAAAAATAGGCTTGATACCTTTGTGTGCTTCAGGTGATCACTCAGCTCAGGCTGGGTGATGTGTCAATGTGCTTGGGTCTTATATAGTGGATTCCAGGATGCATCAATGTACACTGCATCCTAAGAGTGTCTATCTAAGGAAAGAGTGTATATATCATTACTGAGGTAGAGAGGTCCAGTGTGATGACTAGATTATATGGATAGGATGTAGAGTATGTCAGATATGAGTCAAGGGATTTTGCTTATGGAATATTATATTTATTTGAGAGAGATGGTTGTACCCATATGACTATGATGATGATGGCTATTATTTATTTCACATTTCTAGATTCTAGAGGTGGCCATTTTCCTTATATGGTGATAGGACTATTTACTGAGATGATGGAGCACCACACGGTGTTTAAGTGGGGTCATACCCTACTTACACAGACATTTAAAGATATGTGGGCCTGGAAGCCCACAAGTGTTATGGTATTGATGTGGATTTCCTTCTACAAGATTTCACTTTTGAGAGCATTGCCATTGCTCTTCCAGAGGGGTTGCCATCGAGGATTGATGATGGGCATAGTAGTTTCATGAGGTCGAGATCGGATAGGGCTCATGTGGGGAAGAGGAGGACATGATACTATCAAGAGTTACTATCTAGATTACAGGTGGGGGATGTAGTATGGAGGCCTTATCAATATTTTCCTATTTGGCTTGAGTTTTCACATGAGTTGTTAGGTTTTCAGTAGGCTAGGTGGCTTCAGGTGTTAGGAAATAAGGGATAAAAAATGTGGAATAATCCCTCACAAAATCGCAATAGTAAAAACTAATATGCAGAAAATATTACAGTTCTCAAATAAAAGTGCAGAATAAAATAACACAACACAAAGAGATAGTATTTAATGTGGTTCACCCAATTTGGGCTACGTCCACCAAGAATCACTTGCTCAGATTTTATTACAAGCCACCGCTCTCTCAATACAATACCTAGATCTATTTGGAGCTATGCTCAACAAACTCTACAAAATTCACACCTGAATTCAAAACACATCTGCAATGTTACATTATACCTACCATATGCATAAAACCATATAAGTAGACAACTGCTTAAGTAGTTTTACAAAACCATGGGTATTAAAACCATGGGCCAAAACTGTCCCATAAACCTATGGGTCAAAAATCCCACCCATATGAGAAAATCACATTTCTTGATATATCGAGCATGTTTTAAGGCCAAAAATAAATTCGAGGGCTATGCCCCTAAACCTCTGCTACCGGGGGCTACCACCCCTGGACCCCTGTTCAGGGCCCGGCCCAACCCTGAACCCCGGTGAGACAATTGTGGAAAGTGTACATTACTCTTAGTGTACAGTCTTCAACACTTTCTCACATGAAAATAGGCTCCACAACCTAACAATCTCCCACTTGGAGACTAGTTTTCCTCTGAGCAAGCTTCTCAACCCTTCACTAGTTTCCATGAAGACCAACCAAAGCTGAACACAGCTTCAGTTTTTCCCTTGTGACCACCTTGGTCATCATGTCTACAGGATTATGACTAGTATGAATCTTCTCTAGCTTCAACTTCTCTTCCTCTAAAGTTGTCTTGATGAAATGGTACCTTAACTGTATATGCTTTATCCTAGAGTGGAAAGTAAAGTTCTTAGCTAGGTGTATAACACTCTGACTATCATTATGCAACTTTCCTTCCTCTTGCTTATGCCCCAACTCCTCAAGAAATTGTTGCAACAAAATCATTTATTTTCTTGCCTCTGTGGCAACAACATACATAGCCTTTATGGTTGACAAAGCCACCAACTTCTATAGTCATGAAATCTAGCTCACTATTGTCCCACCTACAGTGTAAACATAACATGTCATGCTCCTTCTACTGTCTACATCTCCAGCCATATCTAAATCTACATAACCACAAAAGTGGTGTCTGATCCACTGTAGCACAAAACTATCCCCATGGTCCCTCTCAAATACCAAAGGATCCACTTTACTACCTGTCAGTGATCTCTACCTAGATCACTCATAAATCTACTCACCGCTCCCACTGCATGGGAAATATTAGGCCTGGTGCACACCATGGCATACATCAAACTACCAACCACTAATGAGTAAGGTAACTTGGACATCTGGTTTCTCTCCTGCTCTGTCTTGGGACACTACTCCTTTGATAACTTGAAATGGCCTGCCAAAGGAGTCCCAACCGGTTTAGCATCCTGCATATTAAACCTCTCCAAGACCTTCTTAATGTACTCTTCCTGAGATAAATTCAGCTTTCCTTCCTTCCTATCTCGAGATATCCTCATACCAAGGATTTGTTTGGCTGCCCCCAAATCCTTCATAGAAAAGGATTCACTTAGTTGTTTCTTGAGTACTTTTATTTCCTGCATGTTTTTACCTGCAACCAACATGTCATCCACATACAGACAAAGGATAATATAACTACCATCCTCAAATTTCTTTGTATACACGCAATGGTCAAAATGACATCTAATATAACCTTGCTCCATCATGAAGCTATCAAATTTCTTATACCATTGACGTGGAGCTTGTTTCAAGCCATACAAGCTCTTCTTCAGTTTGCACACCATCTCCTCTTTACCTTTGACCTCATAGCCCTCTGGTTGCTACATATATAGTTCCTCCTCCAAATCACCATGGAGAAATGCAATCTTTACATCAAGCTGCTCTAAGTGCAAGTCTTCTGCTGCAACTATTCCAAGAATAGTTCTAATAGAAGTCATTTTTACTACAGGAGAAAAAATCTCATCAAAATCTATACCTTTTTTCTGTGCAAACCCCTTGACCACCAATCGGGCCTTGTATCTTTTCTTTCCTCCTTCCTCTTTGACTTTGAACACCCACTTGTTCTGTAATGCTCTTTTACCTTTGGGTAGCTTCACCAAATCCCATGTCTGGTTCTCCATGAGAGCCTGATGCTCCTCATCCATGGCTTGCTCCCACTTCTTCCTAGCATCTACTTGCATTGCTTCATCAAATCTCTCTGGCTCTCCACTATCAGTGAGTAATAAATAATAAAGAGAAGGAGAAAAAAATTCAGGTTCTCTTCTTACCCTAGAAGACCTCCTCAATATAGGAGTTTGGGGTTCCTGTTGAGGAGGTTCCTGAACTGATTCATGTGTCACTTTTCCATCCAGAAGATCCTCTACCATTGCATATTCTTTCTTGGATTCTTCCCTATTTTCCTGCAACTGCTGCTTATACATGACTTTCTCATTAAAGACCACATCCCTAGATCGAATGATTTTCTTGTCCTTAATACTCCAACATTTATATCCAAAGTCATCACCACCATAACCAATGAAAGTACATTTTTTTGATTTAGCCTCTAGTTTGGTCCTATCATCCTTGTCTATATGGACAAACACCTCACATCCAAAGACTCTAAGAAATGAATAATCAACTTTCTTACCATACCAAGCCTCCTCAGGTATGCCTCCATCCAAGGCACTTGAGGGTCCTCTGTTTATCAAGTACATAGTTGTGCTCACTTCTTCTGCCCAAAAAGAAAGAGGCAGTCCTACATGTAACCTCATGCTCCTAGCATGTTCCATTATTGTTCTGTTCATCCTTTCTGACACCCCATTCTACTACGGAGTTCTTGGAACCATATTTTTCCTGTGGATTCCATTCTTAGAACAATAATCATCAAATTCATTGCTGCAATACTCCCCTCCATTATCTGACCTGAGACATTTTAGCTTAAGACCTATTTCATTCTCTACCAAGGCTTTCCATTTAACAAAAGTGTCAAATACATCAGATTTGTTTCTAATACAATAAACCCAAACTTTCCTTGTTGCATCATCAATAAAAGTAACATAATAACTTGAACCCCCAAGAGATGATACCTGAGCCGGCCCCCACACATCAGAATGCACCAGCTCTAACTTACTCTCTTTCTTTGTAGGTCCAACCTTGAGAAACCTTACTCACTTTTGTTTCCCATATATGCAGTCCTCACAGAACTCCAAACCTATTTTTGTATATCTAGGGAAAATCCTTCTTTATGATCTCCATGCCCTTATGGCTCATATGACCGAGCCTATAGTGCCACAATGTTGTATCTACTTCTGAAGCCACAAGATTACAAACATTAGTGCTATATGTGGTTAAATACAAGGTTCCAACCTTCTTACCTCTTGCCACCACAAGAGCACCCTTGGTAACCTTCCAAGAGTCCACTGTAAATATCACAGTACAACCATCACTTCCCAACTACCCTGCCGATATCAAATTTCATCTTAATGTAGGCACATGTCTAACATCCTTCAATAGCCAAGTATTCCCATTCTGCATCTTAACCTAAACAAAACCTTTTCCAACTATGCTGCAAGGCTCATCATCACCAAGAAAAACATGCCCAAAATCTCCTTGAACATAATCAACAAAATAATGCCTATGTGGAGTAGCATGGAAAGAAGCCCCCGAATCTAAAACCCAAGATTCAATAATATTGTGCAAAGAAAGAATCAAAGCATCTTGACATACATTACTCGTTGCCACATTTGCCTCCTTGTTTTCTTCCTGTTGTTTCTTCTTGTCCCGAAGCTCCCAACAATCCTTCTTTGCATGCCCAGACTTTCCATAGTGCCAGCATACTATCTTGCTTTTGGATTTTGACCTTACCCGATCCTTTGATTTTCCACGGCTTCCTCTATTCTTTTGTCTCCCTCTAGTTTCCACTATCAAAGCATTCCCTGAAGTAGAAGATTCCCCAAAGGTTTTTCTTCACATTTCCTCGCTTAGAATCACCCCTACAACATCCTCAAACTTCAACTTTGAGTTAGCTGGAACTGAGTTGCTTACCGCCATTACCAGGCTATTCCAACTCTCAGGTAAAGAGCACATAACTAATAAAGCCCTAACTTCTTCATCAAATTCTATTGTAACCGAAGCTAGCATATTTACAACCATATTAAAATCATTTAAATGATCTGCTACTGAACCATTCTCAGACATATTCATATTAAACAACTTTTTCATTAAAAATATCTTATTAGAGGCAGAGGGTTTTTCATACAACTTCCCTAATGCATCCATCAATTCTTTTGTAGTCTTTTCCTTTGAAACATTAAATAATACCGAAGATGCAAGACACATCCAGATTGTCCCAAGTGCCTTCCTATCTAGCAAATCCCATTCCACATCCGTCATGCTCAAGGGTTTTGTTCACCTTCTCAGATAGTGGAATATAAAGATCCTTCTGATAAAGGTAATCTTCCATCTGCATCTTCCAAAGACTGAAATTCTACCCGTTGAATTTATCAACCCTTGATCTTCCATCATCTACCATAGCTCCCACTCAAGATAAAAATTTCCCTGTGATTCAACACTTCAGCAAACCAAACCAGGCTCTGATACCAATTGTTAGGAAATAAGGGATAAAATATGCGGAATAATCCCTCACAGAATCGCAACAGTAGAAACTAATATGCAGAAAATATTACAGATCTCAAATAAAAGTGCAGAATAAAATAACACAACACAAAGAGACAATATTTAACGTGGTTCACCCAATTTGGGCTACGTCCACCAAGAATCACTTGCTCAGATT
This sequence comes from Taxus chinensis, assembly GCA_019776745.2. Taxonomy (NCBI): domain Eukaryota; kingdom Viridiplantae; phylum Streptophyta; class Pinopsida; order Cupressales; family Taxaceae; genus Taxus; species Taxus chinensis. Next base: position 450,633,696 of record CM034153.1, on the reverse strand, counting down.
TTATTATAAGCCACCACTCTCTCAATACAATACCCAGATCTGTTTGGAGCTATGCTCAACAAACTCTACAGAATTCACACCTGAATTCAAAGCACATTTGCAATGTTACATTATACCTACCATATGCATAAAACCATATAAGTAGACAACTGCTTAAGTAGTTTTACAAAACCATGGGTATCAAAACCATGGGCCAAAACCATCCCATAAACCTATGGGTCAAAATCCCTCCTATATGAGAAAAACACGTGTTTCCCGATATATCAGCATGTTTTAAGGCCCAAAAAAAAACTTCAAGGGGCTGTGCACCCCTGAATCGGGGGATGTGCCCCCCGGGACCCCTGGGGCTCGAGACAACTATGGAAAGTGTACAGTACTCTTAGTGTACAGTCTTCAACACTTTCTCACATGAAAATAGGGACTTGAGTATCACATAGAGTAGTACCAAATGTCAAATGGATACCTACTCAGGCAAAGGGAGGAGCACCAATAGAGGAGGCAGTGCAGGGTTCAAATGATGATAGTGAGGAGGAGGGTCATAATGATTTAGATGTAGATATTACAATGGTGATGAACGATAAGGCCATAGTAGAGGAGGAGAGAGATGTGATTAGGAGAGAGAGAGAGAGAGAGAGATGATCTCCTTGGAGTTTAGGATACATTAATTGTTGAGCGGGATGGTTTGATTACTAAGCGAGATGGACTTAGATCATAACTAGCTCAGGTTATTACAGATAGTAAAAAATATCATGAGAAGAGAAAGGGTCTAAGGAAGGCCTTATGGATCACTGGGCCTTTTGTTTCTAGTGTAAATTTGATGGAGATGGCACATACCAGTAGATAGAGAGCATGAGCTAGTGGACAGAGGTTAGAGGCTAGAGGTTTGAGAACACATGCCAGTTGATTGAGGAGAGCATATACAATACCCAGGATGGTTTCAGTGACACATTATTAGTCATTACAAGCTAAGCTAGAGTACTACATTGATATGGGGTCTCACTATTTTTCATACGGGGTATTGTATGCAAATAATTTGGCTACTAAGGTGGTAGACCCTAGTACCAGTTCAACAAGTATGGGCCACCCACCTTGGATACCAGAGTGAAGAGGTGATAACAAGAGAGGAGATAGTGGAGATGTTGGAGCCGTTGGTGATGTCAATGATTAGGGAGGAGAGTGTAGTATAACCCTTCTTAGCCATTCCCTTGGAGGTTATCAGTTTACTAGCTGATGACACTTCTGATGTATTTGATATACAGCTCATAGAAGCCCATTTTTTTATGTCATTGATATGATATATTTTGATGTACAACTTATAGAATCCCATTTTTGTATGTCATTGATATGATATATGTTTATGCTAATCATGATGTATATGGGATTTATTGATATATATGATGACAATGATGAGGTTTGGACCTATATTTTTACTTTCATATGTTAATGTATGTTTTTATTTTGAATGTATTAGTGTTAGATGGATTTTGATGGATGCATTAATTGTGATATTTGGTTTTTTAATATGTTTTATTAAATGTTGAACTATTTAATTAATCAAATGACTTTAAAATGTGATTTTATTAGAAATATGTAAAATGAAATGATTTCCCCATAATGGATTTTATACATACATGATGGGTTTTGAAAGCTTGAACATGCTTGCACTTGTAGCCTTAACAAAAATGTTAAATAAAATTATCAATCGGTAGTTACTCAAGAACTCAGGGAAAATGTAGAATAAAATAAATGTACCTTCCTAGGTCATAAAAGGGGTTTTAACATGTGTAGGTTGAGATAGGAATAAGGTTATCCTTTTCCACAAGCTCATAGAGAAATTCCCCAACTTTATTTGATTATAAAGCAAACTGATCAATGCGGGAAGTTTTCTATGAGGGGAAAGCTAATTAATACGGGAATCTTTCCTGGATGCTTTTGATATTGATGTATTTGTTTTGAAGGATGATTAATGTGGGAATCCTTTTTTCATGAGTATCCTTCCTTCAAAGGTATGGTCTACATTTTTAACTTTTGATTTTAAAGATATTCATTCTTTGAGGGATCGGTCTATGACTTTGATGGGTAGCTTTCCTTTGAGGGATACGTCTATGTTTTGATTTTTAACAATTATTCTTGATATTTTGAATAACTATCCTTTGAGGGATCAGTCTATTGTATTTTTTATTTTTGAGAAATGCATCCAAAGGATTTTCATACATATATTTCTCTAAGCTGAGGGAAAGGTGCAAATAAACTATTTCAAGGAGGGGATAAGATGCATATATGATCTACACATTCATGCCCCATGTTAGTTGGTATAATGTAGATGTGTGTGATGATTTAAGGGGTTCCTGCAAAGGAGGAAAATTTCCCATGATGGATGCAATGAATAGAGCTGTGGTGCTCACCTTTAAGGTATATTTAGGATAATGATGGATAACCACATGCTTTTAAATCATTAATATGGAAAAATGGAAGTTTAATGAGGTGATAATGTTTTATATGCAACTACTGTCATGAAAATAAAGCATTTAACAGTAGAATGGCCACAAGTGCAAGACATTTAGAGGTTCCTTTTATGGTTCACTATCAAGGGAAGTGATATGATACATTCCTGACCCATATTTGTGAGTGATGATGTATGGAATGATCCAATCAGGGGAAATTTTTCCATGTTTACTCCATTCTAATTGAGTGAAATTTTGATTTTATATAGTGAAATTTTGATTTTATTTAAGTATAAAACCACCACTATTAAATTCATGTTCTTTGACATGTTTTTTTATAGGCTTATTTGATGCAATTTTGATAAAATTGATGACGTTTAAGGGCTATTAGATATTTTTCATCTAACAGTTCAAGTTGTGCTAAATGATCTTGTCGAGAATATTCATTGGGGATAAAAATTTTAAGTGACACACAAAGTGATGGGATTCTAACTTCTAGTGGTAGGACATCTTTAGATCTGTAGACAAGTGAAAAATGTGTAACACCTATAGGGGTAGAGATACTAGTTTGATAGGCCTAGAGAGAAAATGGGATTTGGAGATGCCAATTCCTGTCATAAATAATTTACTATTTTCATGAGGATTATATTAAGTGTTTTATTTGATGCCTCATCCTGTCAATTTTCTTGAGTGATAATTTGGTGATGAAAATATGAGTTTGATGTTAAAGGTATCATATATCTTTTTGACTTCTTTATTATTAAAGGATATTTTCCATTATCTATGATAAGTTTATATGGGATGCCGAAAGTGAAATATAATGTATTGATATATGCTATTGATAATAGGTATTGACTTAGTGGATGTTAAAGGGATAAATTAAACCCATTTAGTGAAGTACTTCAGTTGCTATGCGATAATGGAGTGATGTTATTGAGATGTTTTAGGATTAATAACATCATTGAGGTCTAACCCCCACTGGAGAGAAAGGCCATAGTTTCATGAGCACGTTATAATTCTATGACTGGGGACATGTATGAGATCTGAATGAACTATACATTTAACACAATTCTTAACATATTCACAACAATATTTAGTGATAGTAGGCCATTAATATCCTAACCATATGACACATTTGATGATGGAATTTCCACTAAAATGTCCTCCATAAACTCCATCATGGACTTCTTCGATTGCTTTAGCCGACTCATGTTATTTAAGGCACCATAATAGGATACCATCAAAACTACATTTGTAAAGGATACCATTGATAATGACAAAGTGAGTGGCACATTGAAGAAATGATCCTTTAGCATTACATGATAAGTCAGAGGGACTTTTTGATTTGGCTAAGAGAATCGTATATCTGAGTATACCACAAATTAGCTAGGATTATCCTCAACGATGTTGATAGGAGGAAGCTTCATTTTGATTTGAAGGGTGATCTAATCATTGAATGACGATAAATAATTTAGTGTTGTCTTTTGACTCTTCCTAGTTTCTAATGGGATAAGGGCTCCTGAAGAAGCCATTGTATCTATAAGCTTATTCAGAGGATCATGTTTGATGGTTTGGATAGTGTAGTGATCAAAACAACTGAGGATAAAGTCAACGTTGGCTTTATATTTTTGTAATATTTCATTTTTATGCTAATATTATCCTTTGAATTAACTGATAACAAGTTATAAATATCCATAGATATCTAGGATGTGAAGACCTAGGAGAATAACATGTGTAAGACCCATGATTAAAGATTTATATTTTACCATATTATTAGTGCACTTAAAGTTAAGTTTTAATGATAATGGAATGGGGATGCCCCAAGGAGGTATGATAACAATACCAACTCCTTGCCACTTGCTGGAATTTAGATCCATCAAAGAAGAGATTCATCTTGATAGGGATTAATTCATATTTTTTGACATTGTTGATGGATTTTTTTGGAAAATATTCATGAGGAATTCAAATTTTCAAGAAAGCGGAGCGTCAGTGAGCTATGGTCTACAATGCCCAATCCTTTAATAAATTTTTGTGATATGAAACTCAAGGTAAAAATAAGTCATAAGCATAAGCCATCGGGTGATACGGTCACTATGATATGGTTTAGAGTGCATGGTATTAAGTGGATTGAAGGCTAGTGACAACATACAGTTTTTGTGATTAAGAAGATAATGATGCACAACTTGGATGTGGTGAAGTATAAATCACAACATAGATTTTTAACTTAAGTGTAACTGAGTTTCATACTCATTGAGTGTGCAGATGATATCAGTATATAGTCTTGTTCTCGACCCTGATTATCATCGGTGAGTGAGTATGGCTCCAAGGGCATGTTATAAAGCATATATATATAGGTAAAATGGATATCCCCTTCACTGAGGTGGAGTAAGCATCAAGTGGTGATAGAAGATATTGTTTAATTTCATCAAAGGCTTTCTGATACAGTCAGAATCCAAATGAAAATCTGATGTCTTTACTCAGAAGATGATGAAATGGCTGACAACAATCAGAAATTTGTGATATAAAACGTTAGATGGATTGTAATTTACCTGTGAAGACTACGTACAATTGTGTAAGATTAGATGAGTGGAGGAATTTCAATGATAGACCTCAACCTTTGCTAGGTTCAACTTTTAATACCTTAGATAGATATGATGAATCCTAAAAGCTATTCTAGTAAGGACACTCAAAAACACATTTTTTGCGAGATTAAGATGAAGACAATATTAAATGAGACAAGTGAATGTGTATTTAATAGTTTTTCAAGATGATCTTTGTCATTGTCTTAGAGTTTCCTAAAAGGTAATCAACATAATCTTTGATTGTTTTATGGATGAGCTCATGAAAAATGTAAGTCATGGCATGTTGATAAGAAGCTCTTGTATTTTTAAGGCCAAATGGCATGACATGGTAGTATAAGGTTCCCCAAGGCAGTAATGAAAGAGGTTTTATGTTGGTCATCGATGGTGATAAGAATTGTATCATAACATAGAAAATACATCCACAAGAGAAAGTATTTCATGGCTGAGCTATTAGGTCAAGCAAGCTGATCTATGTCTTGGAAGAGGGAAATCATCTTTAGGACATGCAAGATTGAGATCCCTAAAGTATGTGATAGATACATAACTTAACTTAGGATTTGGTCATAGTGAACAATGTTAGAGAACCATTGCGGATAATCAATGGGTATAATGAATTTTTCAGATAAAAGACATTGTAACTCTTCTTTTACAAGAAGAGCTATATGTGGATGCATATCTTGTGGAGTTTTGTTTAACATGATTAACATATGGATATGTGAAAATATTATGTACCAAAATGTTAGGATATATTCTGAGGGATATTAATATATGACCAGGAAAAATATTGATCATATTTTGATAAAAATGAGGTATAAGTCATCCATTTCCTATGGATTTAATGAATGATCGACTTTAAATATGCAAGGATCCTAAGTGAGTTCCTAAGTTTAGGTCGATGGTGGATTTATTAAGGGGAGTTATTGTATCAGATGGTAGGGATTTTTGAAAGAAATTATCCTCATCTCCTATATGGGAAAGGATGTCCTAATCATCATGACATTGAAGGATGTTTATGGTGGAAAAATATCTGTTCAACCATTTTTGGACAAATAAGAGGAAGTTGTTTAATGGCATGGTCAGACTCATAAGTCAGTGGTCCTGAGGATATGGTATTGCTAAATAAAAAAATGTTTAGGCGGGATGGATATAATGTCATTTACGTCTATATAATCTTCAGGGGCTTGTCGGTGACGACGGTTCTAATTCAGTAATGAGTCATGGATGTAACATGTTTTGATGTAGTGGCTTCAGAATGTTTTGGTTTTGGGTTTCTTATAACATAAACCCTATTTTCCATAAGTTTTGAGGGAATATTGGATATAGCCACATCATATATTCCCTATTCATAATGGCCCAGACCAAAACCTCTCCACGCGCAACAGTGAAGATACGTACGAGATAAATTTTGATTATCTAAAGATTTGAAGTTTAATGTAAAATTCATGACATGGTGTTGATCAATAGTATGAGATGAAGGATAGTCAAGTCACCCATAGAAAATATTTGTTTTGAGATAAGCGGGACCATAAGAGATAACATATCCTATATTAAGAAATGTGATTAAGCATGAGGAGACAATATTCCCCTAACATAAGGTGTTGTACTACATCATTAAGGGAGGAATCATCTGGTAGTTTAGAGGAAGGGATGGACATGCTAGTAGATGCCTCATTAGATGATTCAGATGTGGACTTGGGAACATGTACATCATTCAAATGATACATCATTTAACAATGAGTGAAAGGATTTGGATTTGTAGGAATGGTGAATGTTTAACCTTCATGTTCATATTTAAATCAGCGATGGAGAGTTGACATAACACAACACATAGTGCATATCCATGGGCATACTAATAACATATTATATTTAAACTCTCCTTCTATAATGTAGAAGAGTTATTGTAAGGTTTTAACACCAAATTTAAGTGGTAAAATGACTGTACTTAATGTGGGTGTGATAATGTCATTGAAGAATCATTGAGTGATAACAATATTGGGTAGTTTAAGTTGATCAAAAGAAAGGGAGGATATAATGTTAATAGTGGTAGTGCTATCAATCATGACCCTTTTGATACAGATGTCATTAATTTGAGAAGTAATGAAAAGTGGTGAGTCATGATCTTATGGTTTAAGAGAAGGTATTTCAGATGGTTTGAATGATATGGTGGTAGATGCTTTAAGGGATCCTACAAAGTTTGTAAAAGATGAAGGATCGTGTGAAGGTATTGTTATTGATCGAAGGGCTTCAATCATGGCTTGTTTATGAAGAAGTGATGTTTGTATAAGTTTATATAATGACTTTTTAACAGGAGCTTGGTGTAAATATTTGATGACAACCTTTGCATCATGGTGGATGGTGAAGGTGGTGTAATGAGGATGGAAACCTTATTTCTAGGTGACATTGTTTGACCATATGTTTCAAGAGCTACATGGATGGATACTTTGGGTTTATCTCATGGAGGAGATATTTCTGGAGGTGGAGGTATGGTTATAAAAGTTTTACCTCGCTTAGGCTCAGATGGGTCTTTGTCGTAATTCTGTGAATGAGTAGTGATATGTTTGGAATCAACTTTATGGGAAGAATTTTTAGACATGGGTTCCTTAAATTTTTACAAAGACAATGATGGTGATGATGTTAATATTACATGTGATTCAACAAGAAGGGAAGCCCAGATTTCCCAGCTTCTATGCGATCCGGTGAAAGGATTTACAATTATCAATTGAATGACCTCGTGTTCTATGATAATCACATGAGACTTTGAAATCATACCAAGTGGGTTTCCATCCTCGTGGATCCGATGGCTTTGGTGGTGGTAATGTTATGAGAGATTTTTGAAGGATGTCATCTAGAATGGGTTCATAATGTCCCTTAGCCTTTTAATCTATAATAATACTGTTAATGTTATATTGAGCTTTGCTTTGGAACTACTAGGTGTTAGTTCCTTTAAACTAGCATAATAAATTTAACATGAACACATTTGGCATCCCAGTGGGACTTACTCCACTGTCTCATGCATTTATTTCAATTTTTTGTAGTTTAATTTCCATTTTTTTCTTACTAACCCTCTTTTAGAATTTATTGATAAATATTGTAATTCTTAACTTGTTTTGTTGATTTTGCATGGTTTTAGTGCTCTTTGTAGGAATAAAGGAGGTGAGGTGCTAAAAAAATTGAAATTAATTTGTAAAAAATTGAATTTTTCTGACATTTCTTGTCAAAAATATTGAGTTTTTGGAGACACACAGCAAACCTATGTTTTTTAATCTGAGTGTGCTACCATTAAAAGAGGTACGCTAGTGTGAATGCATGTGATACCATCATAAGGATTTTTCTACCATTTCTTTGCCCATTCTACCATTGTAAAGAAATTTTCCTCTATCAGGTTCACACTAACTTAAACTTGGTTATGCTAGTGCAAGCCTGGTTATGCTAGCATGAGCCTTTTAACACTAGAACATGGTAGTTTAACATAGATGTAGGGCTCTTTTGGAGGTCATAAAATTTTCTCCCAAACTTGAAACTACTCCTTTTTTTTTTGCATTGGAAAGGTATTGAAGCGAGCTACGCAATGAAAACATAAATTTAGGATTTTTGACTTACATAAAATTTATGGTTTCCTTTATTATAAAACTAGTCATTTTCTAACATGTCTAATGCTTTGATGAATGATGTATTTCCATGCTTTACTTTATTTAGACCAAATCTTGTGTATTCTCTTATCTTGCACCTTTTGGTGATCTTGATAATCAAAAATAACTTTGATCTCTATCTTTTTAACATTTGGATTAACTTGGAAATTTCACTATTCATTTTTTTTAAGGGAATGAACCTTTTACAAAAAAAAAATTATAGTCCTTCTATGTGAAGTTTTCCATTTCTATCTAGTTAGGCTAAAATTTGTCTATTCTCTTCTCTTGCACCTTTGGTGATCTTGACAATTAAAAGTAACTTTAGTCTTCTTTTTTAAGCATTTGGATTAAACTTGGAAACTTAATCATTCATTTTTTGCTTAAGGGAATGAAGAATTTATCAAACATTGTTTAAATTCATTAGATTTAAAGTTTTCCTTGGCATTTATCTAGTTGAATCAAATCATTTTGTATGCTCTTCTCTTGCATCCTTGGATAATTTTGAGAATCAAAAGAAACATTGGTTCACTTTCTATTGGAAACTACTAAATATTTTATGTGCATGACCTAAATCTTGTCAAAGACTCGAGATCTAAAAAAAATCTAACTACAAGTGTGTTGTAGGTTGCCAATGGTGTGATAAACCACATTTTAATTAAAACAAAAAAAAACACGCCACTTTATTCAACACATTGTATTTGCATGATTCAGTTAAGAGCTATGGCTTGTCTACTTTAAACTAGGGGAAGTATCTTGGCGTAAGCCATAAAACTCATTTTGAGGATTACCCCAAGAACCCCAAAGTAGTCGACACCTTGAGATAATTGGTGGATGAAATGGTAAGTTCCCAGCTACCCACTTGATTAGTACACCTTTGTGAGATTAACATCAAAATTTTCTTCATGTGACCCAGTGCGATACAAATAAACACAATTTATTGCTCATTGTATCAAAGGGGGTAAAGTAAAGCTAGGATACTCCCTGGATATTCCTAATGGGTTTTTCTTAGTGAACTGTGCTCACAGAGATAGTTTGTGAAATATTTAGGAAGCTATTTGGCATTGGGGCCAACTTGACTATATCCATCATGTTCCAAAGATTTCTCATAAAGCGATAACTTTTTCAGAGTCAAAACCTTGTTATTCGAACAAGGGGAGAGTCCATTGAAGTTGAAGCCACATGTTATTCATCATGAAACTTACAAGGCATTACTTTGTCTTATTTTTTACCTTTTCCTAAGACAAGGAAAAAATATGCCAAAGTTAGTCTAAGTATTTTTCATCACCACTTGGTCTAATCCATTGTTTTATTGTTGCCCATTTGGGAATAAAGAGAGATTATATACATGGTACCACCAAAGTTAATCATGTCCACCACTTTTGTATAATAATTACATGACCATGTCATGGTAGGAATGCAAGTGTTGAAAGTGTGATGATACTTCTTCATGTTTTGGTAAGTCCTTATCTTGATACCCACGTCAAAATTATCTCATTGTAGTTAGGTTGTATCATCATTGACTTCATTTTTATTGTTAAGCTGCCCACATTATATCAATACAGTTGTGATACTTACATCTTGTTTCCTTTGTTAAAATTGATCTAAGTCTCTAATTTGCATTGTTACATTTCTTGCATAAATAAAAACTTCTTGATATACTTAGACTTAGTTTTGATCCTAAAATTTCCTTGAGTTTTGGAAAGTGTTGTTGTTACGCTGCTTTCATTGTGGTAACATAATTTTGATACTAAAATCTTTCTTTGTCTATAAATCCTGATTAAAGTGTCCAAATAGTGTTTTTTCACTGCCCACACTTGTAGCTACCATTTTCAAATATTTGGAATTTGTTTCTATCTAAACTTTTTTTATTTTACCTTGGTTGGAAATCACGTCAACACCATTTTAGTACTTAGGTATTGTTTATCTAAAATTTGATCAAAGTATTGACATTGAGTGTTGTCATTATTTACACCAAAAATATCTTTGACAATGTAGGGAGTATCTATTCTTGTGATTGGATCATAGTCTTGTACTTAATTATTTTTTACTAGATACTTCTTACCATACGATACCCTATATAGGGGTCATTATTTGAATCTTTGATTCCTTGATTCTTTTGTATTCTTTTCCCTGATTCTTTGACATTCATTGTGACATTTGTAGCTATCATGTTGCTTAATTTTTGTGTAGGTTCATTGTATTCCTTGTAGACATTTTTAAAACCTTAGAAAAACCATTTCCTATTAAGAAACTTTTGAAACATTTTGAACATTGGAAATTTTTTCTTTGAAGCCATTATGTTGCTAAATTTTGATCAACCATTTTGACATTTACATTTGTAACTTGTTTCAAAAACCTTGTTTATTTGTCAAAATTGTGTCATCACGATGTCTATTTTCCTTAGATACCCTTCAAAAAATCACAAGAGCATCTCCATACTTACAAAATGTCTAGTTGGTTTCCTATGTTGTTTGAATCGACATGAAACTTCCTTCCATATAGGTATAGGCATTTGGATCCAACAATGCCAACAATGACTATCATATGGTTCCTCATAATTACGACAATAGGGAACCTAGGTTTAGGGATTCACATCAAAATATTCCCATGACGACTAAACCTTGATTGGTTATTCATGCTAGAGAACCAGTTCGGTTACCCCTTTCATTTCATAATTGGTGGTATAATTTTGATAATTCCAAGCCATGTTATTCTTCTAATCCCCCCAGTCTTCTGATGATTCTAATCTAAAATATTATTTGGATTCCCATCAGTATCATGAGCCTCATCTGATCAACTATCTTCTAAGGAATAATTAGAATCTTAAACTATGGGTTCCTCTTCTAAGGATTTGTGTCACCAAAAATTCTCCGAATAAAACATATAATTAAAATCTTGAGTCACAATCCTCCCTTTCTTTGTAGGACCCACTTTATCAGTTTCCTTAATGACATCTTCCACCTTTGAAGATCTGTGTGACTCAAAATTCTTATAATAAATCATCGAAGTCGACCCCTACGTCACACTCTACTGAATTTCTACATGGTCCTCCTTTTTTACCTACACTATGTCATCTTCTAGGAAAACCTATACCCACTGGTTCTAAATCCATATCCTTTTCAACTCGCTAGACATATAAATCCAAATCTACTTCGTCTCTCGAGTCATCTTATTTTATCAATCAAAAATCTTCTAAGTCTTCTAAACCTATTAGACCTATTTCTTCCAATCAACCTGTTGGTGCCCGAAATTACACCCACTTGGGGCTAGGAAAATTTCAACAACTAAGTTGAAAGAATTTGAGGATGACATAATAGAAATGTATGTCATTTGTATCTAGGGAAGAAGTCTGAAATTTTTTGTTTGGACCCGACCTTAGATACATTGGGTGACATGTGAAAAAGGGGATGAACATCCTTACTACTTTTGGTCTTACCTTTGACCAGGGTGAGATGTGGTGCTTGGTTAAAACAACCCACTTAAGACCCATGAACAACCTAGGTTTAGTTAGAAAATTATGGAATAATGTTTTTTTAATAGGAGTTAACAACCAAAGTTAAAAGGAAAAATAAATTCAACTGCTAACTTTTCCCATTATAATGATTATAATTTCCACATATAAAACAACAAATGTAATAAGTCCACACCTAGCTCAAATCTCCTTAGGGATTAATTTAATCACTGATTACATTGACATTAAGCTAAATATTTCCTAATAAAAATTTTAGGGTTAAGGGACTAGAAAAATTAAATACCCAAGGTATTTAATTCCACTAGATCAAAGATAAGAGTAGGGTTTAATTATAGTGAGAAAGGGGATACATAATTAAAATCAATAGAGTAAGGTCTCACTTACCCAGTCCCAGAACTTGATTAGGAGTCTCTACAACCAGGTTGCAAGGCAATAGGTGCCACTAACAGATTCTAAAATAAAACAACTCCCCTAGAACAAAATTTTCTTTGATTACAATTATCAGAGGTCACAAGGTTCAAACTTAAGGGTTAGAAGTTTTAGTTAGGTTCAGGGGGTAAAATATCACCATACCCACTCACTAACAGGATTATAGTTTCAACTTGATTTTTCTCACACTTAACGCATTCCAAAATTTCCCTAAATCATTCCCATTGGATAGGAAATTTTCTCACCTTTCCAATGATATAAAGAAGTCCTCCTAACTCCTTCAGAAACTCAAGATATGGGCAGGTGGACTTTAGGGGTCAAATTTTCCCCAAGGGGACACGTGGTGAGAGGGGAAGAAAACACCATTTCTCAGGATTGGCGGCGGGTCGCGGGGGCTGGAATTTGGAATTTTTCCTTGCATGCAGGAGAAAATTCCACATATTTCTCCCATGCCTCCATGGGTTCTCCAAGGACACGTGGCGGCCTCTGCTTCCAAGCCGAAACGGGGAGAAAGGATGAGGGAAGGGGCGGGTAGAGGAAGTTTTGTGGAAATTTTTGCCAAAGGGGGAGAGAATATCCAATAAATCACTCCATGCTCCCGTGGGTCCACCAGGGACATGTGGAACTCCAACGACCATGGTGGGGAGAAAGAGGGAGAGGGATGGGAGAAGTTTGGAAGTTTCTTCGTTGGGAAATTCAGGGGAAAGTTGGATGCATGGGTCCACGCACCTGCAAAAAGAATTTCCCAAAGTGAGGGTGGGAGTGCGGGGCCGTGGGGACTTTAAAATTTTTTTCCAAAGACAATTTTTTTAAAAGAAATGAAGTTCTCCCTCCTCCGTTGTCACCCCTAAGCTGCCACATGGCACCCTCTAGTTGGTTGCGGACTGGCGGGGTAAAAGTTGAAATTTTTCCCCAAAATTTTTTAAAGGCCCAAGGGCATAAATGATGTCGCACCTCTACCATTTCCCCTTGAGGACACGTAGTGCCCTCTGATTGGCTATGGGCCAACAGAGGGAATTTCAAAAATTTCCCAAACCAAATTTCAAAAAATTTCTAAGGATTTTTAAAGGGAATTTTTTGGACCGTGGGCCCACTAGGGAAAATTTTCCCAAATTTTCCTGCCAATGCAAGAAAACTTCAAAGTGCCATAACTTTTTCTAGAAATCTCAATTTTAGGAAAATGAGGACTTTTTGGAAAGCTCTCGATGCCCTCTTTGCACAAGAAACATAAATTTTACATTTTGGTAAAGTTTAAGGTTCAATTTTCCGAAAAAATGATCTGCAGGCTTTTAATTAGCAAACTGGTAATTTCTAACTTATCAAATTTGATTAAATTGGATCTCCTCCTTCACTCAACATGCCAAATAGACATGGAGGATAGTTCTAGGAAGGATTTAAAGTGTTTTATGAAGGTAAGTTTTCTCAATTGATTTCCAATTAAGTTTTTTTCCAACAATTGACAAAAAATGACTGTGAAAGGGATTGGGCTTCAGATTTTGTAATGTTTTAAATTGTTTTCTTAAGTGTTCTTTGTCAATTTGAGTTCCTTGATGTACATCATACTAAATTTTAACATTTTCTAAGTTGATTATAATGTGTAGGTCCCTGAACTGTACATTTAATTAAATTAATTTTCCATTTTAAATTTACAAGAAAGATCCATTTCTAAGAGATACATCTGTAATCAATTTCATCATATGCAAGTGTGGAATTTCATTTCCAATATAATCTAATACATTCAGTTACTTGTAAACAAACCATTTGGAAGCTAAATTGTAAATACTAAATTTCCATTTTTATATATTTCCAAAAATATACAAAGACAATATAATTCCTTCATACGTGCATTTCTTCTTTTTTTTTGAGATCTAACTATCAGGGATTTCCATCACAATTTGATATTCCAACTTAACACAACAATGCAAATGAGATAAGATTCTTTCAATTCTTTATTAATTCAAAAGGAATACATCTTTACATCCTTCCATTCCTTGAATGTAATTAACAGAATTTTGTTTCTTTCTTTCAATGTACAGAAAAAGAATATAAATATCTTTCACAATTTGAATAAGTAAACTTTCATAATCAAATTACATACATATTTTTTTCACAAAATACATATTACAATTTCATCCACATCAAAGTGGGAAAGGTTACTAATAATTTTTTTTCACAAGGGGCTGGCAAAACTACATTTTCCTTTGCTCCAGAATCAGCAACATGCAAGTTTTCTTTTTCTTCCAAGTTGATCACAACAAAAGTGGGGAAAAGGCAATGCTCTCCACCCAACCAAGACATCCAATGAAAGGAGAAGCCTTCATTCATCATTGGCCCCTGAGCCCCAACCAAAAACAATAAAAGGTGTGATTCAACCCATGGAAACAACTGGCTTCCACAACACACAACATTCTTTCAACATGCATAATTCATATTAAAACACAATTAAACACAAAAAAATAGTTCACAACTACATTTGAAGACATTCCAAAACAAAACTTAGGCTTGATTATACAAGCCAAAGGAGCAAGGTCTATGGGGGAAGCTACTTATGCCTCCAAATTGGGAATTAGGCATCCACCAAAACAAACCACCAAAATAATTCATCACACACATATCCTTATGCCCCCCACAAATCCCTCCTTATGCCCCCAATATATTTCCTTATGACCCCCCACAAAGTAAGAAATGTAAGCTATTTCTTTTCCATGGTGGATCCCAAACCCAAAATCCCTCCATAAAACTCTAATGCCAATGGCATTCCTTATGCCCCCCACATGGATTCCCCATAGCCTTCTCCTACCCCATCCCTATGGCATTCTCTACCCAACTAGCCAATAAATAAAACAAAACATGTACCATTCATCCATACAAAAAATAAAGAGACAACATAAAAGAAGAGTTAAATTCCTACCTTTCCATGGTAGCTTTTGTTTCCAAATAGAAACTTCAAGGCTCAAAACATAGTCCACAATAGAAATATCCATGCATGCAAAGTTTTCTCCAAGCTCCTTCCAAAATAAAGAGCTTCAACACAAGAAAATGCGCCCCAAGGAAGTTGCACAAATGATTCAACAACCCAAAACAAGAAAAGAGTTTGAATTATATAGAAGAGGGAAGAGAATCAGGATGATGTGGATCCATGTAGGATGCCACATCACACATCCTCAAATTCAAACACAAAAGACAAAATTTCATTCTCCCAAGCACAATAAAGAGGTGGGTGAAAATATGACAAGTTACTTGCACACTCCAAAAAGCCCACACCTCAAGGGACTACAAATTAAATAAAATGTAAGAGAGTGCAACATAAAACAAGCAACAAGATTTATAAAATGCATTATAAAAGTCTAAAATCACCCTTCTAACCATAAGTATGGTTGGTAAATTAAATTGAGAGGTATGGGACAAGTTTTACTTGTCCCACAAGCCTCCAAAAATAGCCCACAAGGAAAAATTCGAATTTCCATGGAGGTGGAGTGTTTTTTACTCCAAAATCTGACTTACACAACTCTTACGCAACTTACACATCCCTTATATATTAAATACAAAGAGCCAAAAACTTCCATAATTACTTTCCCATATCCGAATTTGACTTATTTAAATTTTAACTATATGATTTCTCACATTAATCTAACACATTTTAATTAAATAAAAGAAATGAACACATTACTAATAAAATACATACAACAATAAATAAAATTTAACCACATTAATAAAATACACAAACCCATGGTCACATATAAAGGAAATCCCCCCCATGGGAATCCCTAACAAAAATACAACACACACACTCAAGACATGTTGCCATGGTGACCTTGTCGAATTCACCTAGAATTTCATTGTGGTTGGTCTCTAATCCCCCAATGTTTGTTGTGATATTTTAACCTGCAAAACAAAAATACCTCCTTCGGCCTTGTGGCCATATCAGAATGTCCAAAATGAATATATACTATAATCACAAAATCATCTATACATATGAATCACAACAATCATCAAGGCAATCAACAAATCATTTACAATATATATCAACAACTATATCATCATCAAATAATTTCCATTTTCTAGGTTTACTCAAAATATCAAATATCACATGTCTGAACAACATCTACAATATAACCATGTCTAACATCATGTCAACATCTATATAAAATGTCTCCAACAATCATCATGCATCATATATGAATCAGATTCAATAATAATCCAAGATCTGACATCTAACACCATACTAAATCTAAACTATAAGAATGTCCATCATAGAGTCTACAGTATCATGATCAGTATCAACATGTGTCAAAGGGAAGTGGGCACTACATGATTCTAGTCCTTTATTATAGCTTGTATCTTTCATTACACATAATCTATGAATTCACATTTACTAAGTTAAAGTTCAATTTCATTTATGATGAGAATTGACTACACTTAGTCTTAAGTGATACATGGTCGAGCCTTACTCTGACAAAAGGGAACTCATACAAATGGAACAAGTTAACAAGTCTCAAACATAAAACACTTAGGAAAAGGACTTAGGATATTCTAACAAACTAATGTAAGAATCATTTCTACTCCTGCATGGTTACAGAAGGATCACCCCTAATATCCTCAAGGTCTTCTAGATTCCTTAATAGTACATTCTAGAATGATCCATTCGACATGATATCAATTATAATCCTCATTTGTGCAGTGTTATCAGACTTACAACTCCCTTCAGCTTATCCACAATGGGGGACTCTCTAAAACTGATCTATCTTTAGATAACACTACTCACAATATTCATTCAGATAGCATATGACACTTCTGGGGAAATTATACTCATGAACAATTCAGCAAACTTTCTCATTTATATAACACCTCTAAGTAATATTTGCATTCATATGCATGATTCAATTAAGAAAGAAAACTTCAGACAATCGTAATAACAGGCTTATTTTTCTTTTACGTTGAAGTATTTATCCTTCTTATACTCTCTATTCATTTACTTTTCTAAAAAATCACTTTACTTTTGGACATTGGACAACATGATCCACCAACAAATCTATGATTTTCAACAAGTATATCCTCTATAGCATTCCATACAATACCGCCCATAATACGTACATGAGTGACCAAATCTTAGTCACTAAGGATAGGCCTAGTGTATTTTAGAGAAGCAAGAAACACATAATTGTAGTGGAAAATGAAATTGATCAATTAAGTGTTCAATATTAAAAGTCCAAATCATAAAGAAAAAACCCATACATAGAGACAAATTTCATTTTAAATCCATGAAATTCTTGACAAGTTGAATAAGACTTACAACTTATCTCAATGACTTGTTAATGACTATACACTATAATCATCTTAACATTTTCAATTTGAAAGGAGTGCAAAAAACTTTAAAATTACTTCTCAGGAAATGGATAAGAAATGTCACAAAGTAAATATATCGATGTTTTTAGTATTTTACAAAAAAACCTAGCTTCAAGGCAAAAAACCCCCACTTTAGTATGAGTTTGAAATGTACCCCTCATACTTATACTAATATTCTATATAATTCCCCCCCCCCCAAAATATGCATTAGAGATCATTTCAATCCTTGCTTTAGCACGTAATTCAAAATTTGTAGAAGAAGCATCATGTTAACTGAAAATATTCCCTTTTTTCTTGAGTGGGCTAAGTGTGAAAGGAAGAACTATGTAGTTTACACCCTGATGAAACAAAATAAGATAATATTTTAATTTTCTAGTTAAATATATTCAAACACCTCTTTACTACACTTGCTTCTTCTTATGGCTTGATGTGAGATTTCCCCTACCAGGAGTCTTGTAGGTATCCATATTTTTAAACAAACATTTGGGTCACAATCTTCCTTTGTTGAGTCCTGAGTGGTAGTTGATAGATCCTTCATGTTTCATTCTTGTTTCATCAATATCATTAAAGATTTGTTTTTCTTTCTTCAAGATTCCTTATCAACTTGTCAATTGTTTTATTCAATATGATAGCCACTTACGCATGAGAGCTAGATTGAAAGGTATCGTCTTTCTAAAAAATATGTTACCCATAACATATTCTTTTTACAAAATTTTGATCAAGTTGTCAGTGTTATCCATTCTAATTTTTTATCCATTTTTTATCCCAATCAATTTTTCTATTAGAGTATGGAAGATGATTGATAAAATATATTTAAGTTTATGTCTTAACCCTATCAAGAACATTTAAGTGAATCTGATAATATTTCCACTCTTACTTTAGCCATGTTGTAATATTCATGATTAACCCTTAGAATCAGGGGGACAATACCTTCCTCAGCAACCAGGTCATCATCTAAGTTTTTATACCTTCCATTTTAGGTAACATATCAGTCCACATTAATATTCTTCATCCTTGCATTTATCCATTAAAGCCTTGGATTCTTCTATACTTCTCAAAATTACAAGAATACCTTCTTACAAAGTTTACAATTATTGGTTTACCTATAGAAACCAAATCATTTTCCCATTGGATAGTATCCAATCCTCTTCCACTTAAATCACTTAGGCTCTCCTGATATCTTCACTAGTGATTTTTGGGACATCGGTTCATCCTTCCTAATGATTTCTAGTCAATTTTTTGACCAAGTTAGATAGTGCCTCATGTCTTGGCCTTTAAGTCCCTTTTTGTATCTCGAATGAACTCATTAATCCTTTAACCAACACTCCTACTACTAAGGAAAAATAATACTTACATTTATTCAGTAGAAGTGTTTTCCTAGTGAGATCTGGAGACCTAGAAATACAGATGAGGTCCACTTCCCCTTGGGGCACACTAACTTTGGGAGTTGCAATATCTATAAATAATTCTCCTATTTTTCTTAGGGATGTCCTAGAGATGGATTTTTTATTTTTTAGGTGTTCTTTCTGGGGTAAGTAGGGCCAAGATTTGTAAATAATCATCATCTAGTCATATTTCCACCTTCGTATTCTTTGGGAGAGTACTTATGATCCATTCTCTTATAGGAGACTCATGTTTATCAAGTGGTTGGAGAGTTGGGGTCATAGGGACAACTTTAAGGGTCCTCAAGGAAGATGAAGGTATTGACATACTTTCTGAAATTGTGATCTACTGGTTCCTCCTAAAGCATCTTGTTCTATAGATCCACCCTAATTTTCTATTCCCTCCATGGGCTCACAATTGACATTTATATTTCTCCAACTACCAAAGGTTATTGGTTTACAACTTCACTTGTCTTCCTATGTTAAACCCTCATCCATATTCTCACCAGGAACATGAATTTTCTGCCCTAATCCTTGAGGAATAACTATATTCATGGTAATGTGAGATTTAAGAATCCTTGCATTCATTTTATTGTCATGAAGCACCACTGTAATTATGACATCTGGAGTTTCTTCCCATGTGAGGAATTTATCATAATCTCTTCATAATGAGGATTTATACTTAGATTTTCTTCTAGGGTAGTCTCACCATGCTATTGTGGTGTAGGCTAAAACATCAAGTGTAGGAACATTCATGGGAGACTATTCCTTGGTCAGTGGAGCTACTGTAGTTGTCAGAGTAGAAAGGGTTTCCATCATTTGTACATGTTTCTCAATGATTAAATGTTGTAGGAGACTATGTGGTAGTAGATAAGTCAATAGGAACATCAAGATTCATTACATAGACTAGGGGTATCCTCCTCCTCTAAATCAACCCATTCAATAGTTTTAGTTATTTTCTCTTTCGCAACTGGACTTTCTTCTCTTCCTTTGATCCCTAAAAGTTCGGTATGGGGGATCTCAAAAAAAAAATTCCTCCTCATGTATTTTCAAAGTGGTTTCCATTAATTTATCTTTTCCTTTGGCTCCTCAAGCATATGATGGAATGATTTGTAAGGGAGTAACATGAAAAATAAGGCCTTCATTTATACCTTCCTGAAGCATCTCTCTAGTTTTTATTGATGCTTGAAGAAGGGGAGTTTTGAATTTTCTACCCTGAGCACCATCACCTGTGGCTGGAAATGATTCCAACTTCTTAATATTATATCTCCATGAAACATATCTAATGGCATAAACCCTCCGAAATTCAGGAAGAACGTCATCAATGCAGTCGACTACTCCTAGATTCTCTCAACAATGGGGTTTGGTGGTAACTTAATATCCACTCCTTTTGAAAATAACCACCTTATGGAAATTTGGATGGGATGTGCAATATTTTCCAGGTTATATTTCCTTTCATTGAGTTTCCAATTAATTGGTGGAAAAGGTTGAGAAGAAATGTTTGTTTTAGATGTATTCTTCACTAATTATATTGTCCATCATCCTCTAACTCATCAGGAGTTTGGATGACACCAAAATAAATAATCTAAGATAAAGTCATTCTTGAATATTTTATTCATCTGACTTCTTTTTCATCTTCACAGTTCATCTAGAAGTCCTCATAATAAGGCTTGTTGCTTTACCTGAGTGGGCACAATAAAGTGTAAAATATGAATTATATCATAATTCTTTATGTCCTCAAATTTATCTATCATACATTTATTCATTTCTGCTTCGAACATTTTTTTCCTTCTAGATATGAGGATAGGTATAATTTCCTATGACTATGAGAAACTTGATTGGGGATGTTACATGCTTCTAGGAAATGAAATGATGCACTAAGAGAAACTATATGACTAATTCCATTAATACACATTTGTCATTAACACATTTATGTAACAAGTAAGGTTTCCCATCAAAACCATTGACCCTAATATATGAGTAAGTTTTGAAATGGATGAAATAGTAGCCAAACTGAGTAATGAATCTCTTAGCATAAGGGGAAAACCTTTCAATATTCCAATCAGGGTGATATAAGAAAATTGTAGGTGAAAAGAAGTGATTGGAAATATTTATGTAATCATTTCATAACTTACAAATCTTAACTAATAGAAAAAAGCATACACCTTTGAACTATTAAGCTCCCCATCCATCTATAATTCAAGAAAATTTATATGAAAAACAATGTTGTAAACAAGGTAGGAACTCATGAAAAATTCAGTCGTTCTGGGATTCTCTCCTTTAGCAATTTGGGAAGCTCCCATCATTTTTTCATGAATACTATTACTTATAATTTCAGCCCAGTGGAGAGGGTTTTTATTCATGAGTATCACCTGAATGAATTAGAACATCCATTCATGAAAGAAAATATTAGATTCTATACCCATTACTTGGTTTAACAATGTAATTACATCTTCAACCTCCTCTATAAATTCAAAAATTTTTATTCTAGAGGTAGAGGTTCTTGGATTGTTTAACCAATGGTAATTCCTAAATTTTTTCCACTTCTTCAAATGAGATTTCCAATGCTCATGTGATGAATATTTGGTGATTTCCCCCTCTTCTATCTCCAGAGGAAAACCCAACATTCTATCAAACACCTGTTCCTGGAAAGATAAAACTAACTCTCCTCTTCCATCCCAAACTTCTCTGGCTTCATGATTGTAATGTTGGGCACATACCCATACAAGTATTGGGCATGGTGTAGGAGGAGGGAAAGAAGAAGTGAGGTTAATGTAGCTATTTTCCAATTGGGTCATGATATCACTTCTTTCAGGGGAGTTTAACCTTTTTTTGAAATATTCTAAGTCATAGGATGTAACATTAGAATCTGTGATTCTGTCTAGAGGAGAACTAAGGATAGAATTTGTTTTTGAGGGAACTACATTAATCTTCATGATTCTGATCTAATTTTACCAAAACTCTTTTTATGAAAAACCCCAAACTTGTTAAACCAGTTCTAAAAAAGGTAGAGAATATAAGAGCTGATGTACTTACCTTTCCACCAAAAATCCAATAAATACTCAAAACTTGACTGAGGAGGCACTGTAACAAATTATGATCCTTGTTCAATTCTTTCTTTGGTTATTATTTAGTTCTCAAAAACCTTTTTCAAAGTATCAAAACCTGGACTTATCGGCAAAATTCTTTGTAATAAGTTTCCTTATTAACGGCTCATAGATTTATGCATTAATGCCAAAGATTACGTTCATGAAGATATTTTTTGTAATTCACAACCTCTTCTTTTTGTTCAACTATTGCAATATTTTTGCATCTTATCATCCATGTATCTCTCCTACATAATTCCTTTACATTAATGATCTTTACTCCTGTACGGATAGTGCATTAATGAACCACCTCTTTTTCCACCAACAACCTTCAAAATAATTTTGTAAAATGACAGGCACACTAATTACTGTAATATGCAAAATTATTTTCTTTATCCACCCCGACGTATGCTACATACTTGATTCATTTTATCAAGTAATTTAGACTTCAAGTATGTTTTTATCAACTACACACCTCAAGAATCATGAGACTTTTTCCCCTTTTTCTTGAATTTCCTAACTTTTCTCTTCATATATTGCTTTCCTTTTGATTGTTGACTTTGACCGGTGAGATAACATATGTCTTTCTTCGGGTCACAGACTTACAAATTTATCTTACACTTTATTGGGTATAAGGTGCCAACTAAAATAGAGCCCTATTTCCCCACTCCAATAATACCTTTACATGTGTTTTCTTTTGGGGAGAGGGGGGATTTATGCACTTTACATTATACTTTACAAGAACACTCCATGGAATATTTTATCAAACTTTTGAGAACTATTTCATGCCTTGCATATTTACATTACCTCTACATAAATCCAAATTAAGTCTGACATAGTGAAGCAGACCAATAACACATTCACTTGTCTTCGGGTATCGAGGAATAGAACACAAGTTTTCACAAGGATTAACAAAAGATGACATACCAGGAGGCTTATGCAAAGATCAATATGACTATTTTAAAAAAATTGTTTAAAAATTATTTCCGTAAAAAGGGCACGAAAATTCTTTGGAGGAATACTTCAAATGTCATGGGAAAAATTTTAAATGAGCACCAAAATTGGCTCCGAATCAGGGATGGACACCCCCTATGAGTGTCACAAGAACCACACAAATATTTTGGCATACATAAACTGAGTGCCTTAATCCATTGGGCAAACAGATTCATAACAGAAGCACACACATGGCCTTATAAATAGATACACACAACAAATGACTGAAAAAACCAAGAAACTTGGTCACTGTAGACCAAGAAAACACAAAAAGTGAAACAAAAACAACAAAATATAAAAATTGTACACTGTACAAAATTCATACCTGGTCGCCTTTAGTCCAGGAAGTGCTTAAGATGTGTGTCGTTGATAGGAAATTCCAACAAATCTCCATCCAGGTATTTCAAAAAGAAAGCATGCTCACCAATCCTTATATCAATAAAATAGGGACCCATCCATAAGGCATCAAAATTTCCATGTTTTCCTTTATCCTCATGCATGTTGTCCCACGATAAAACAAGATCTCCAAAATTGAAAGTTCTAGGGGTCACCTTCTTATCAAATATTTTCTTAAGCTTCTCCTTGAATTTGAGGTGTCATTGGTGAGATTCCATTCTTTCTTCATCCAATTCCTTTATTTGATGATTCCTTTCTTTGTAGGGATTTAATTTTTCATCCTTAAGATGTTGCATGAATTGGTAGGAAGATAATTACATATGTAGGGGTAAAATAGCCTGAACTCCATAAACTAATTCAAAGGGACTTTTTCCAGTAGCTCTTTTAAGAGTAATCCTATCTACCCATAAAGAAGATTTTAAATGCTTACCTCACTTTCTTTTATTGACTTCCAATGTCCTCCTAATTATTTTGAGAAAATTCTTATTACTTGATTCAGCTTGACCATTCCCCTAAGGATTGTAATTGGATGCATATATTAGATTGATTCCATACTCTTGACACATAGTTACTAGTGGTTTAGCTCTAAAGCTCCTATAGCATTATCAACAACTATTTTTGCAGGTACTCCAAACCTACAAATTATATTGTTCATAATGAAATCCATGACTACTTGGTGAGTTTCCTTCTTAGTGGGGATGGCTTCAACCCATTTGGTGAAATAATATGTGGCTACCAGTATCCATTTATTCCCTACACTTTAGGGATCTGAGATATCTCCAATAAAATCCATCCCCCATTATTTGAAAGGAACTTCTATTGATACTAGTTGCAAGGGTAATAACCTGAAGCTTTCATCCTTCTAAGAAAATCTTTGACAACTTTCACATTTCCTAACCAACAAGGTTACATCTTTAAATAGTGTAGGCCACCAATAACTTGCTCTCAAGATCTTATGAGTAGTCACTCTTCCTGTAAAATGACCTCCACATACTCCCCCATGTAGTTCTGCAATAATTTTGGGAGCTTCTTCTTCTGTGATGCATCTCAAGAGGACCCCCTCAGGATTTTTCCAAGCCAACCCATATTCAATTATAACATATTTTTGGGAAGCCAATTTTAGTGTCCTTCTATGATTTTTATCTAAATGACTTGGTCACTCCAAATTTCTGAGGTAAAATATTATATCTTTATACCATATGGATTTGATTAGATTCTCTTGGACATCCATATGTCCTTCCTCAATTTCATTTATTTCCATTACTTGCTAGTTTCTTTCTGCCATCAACCTTGTAAGGCCCAAACCTCTAACCAAATTGGTGGTCTATATATCCATATCAAATTCTTGTAGCTTATTCACCCAATGACATATTTTTCTAGAAACTTCCATCTTTGATAAAATTTCCTTAACCATAGTGTGGGGAACATAGGCTAAATTATTGAAACTAAAGATGTAAGGTTTGAAAAATTTGGTAGCTCTCACCAAAGAAAATATTTACTTTTCCATAATAGTTTACTTTAACTCAAAGCTTGCAAGGCTTTACTAAAAAATGCAATAGGTCTTTCATTTCCTTCATCATCCTTTTGTAATAACAATTATGCAATGGTATTTTTCAGATGAAAAAGAGAATATCTGAAAAACAGTTTTATAATTAGGAATTTCCAATATTGGGGCATTGTTCAATGCTTATTTTATTTCATTGAAAGCTTGGATGACTCCTTCTTCCCACTTGATGAGTTGGTCCTTTTTCAACATGCTTATTATGGGAATGGTTATCTTAGAAAACTCGGAAATAAACCTCTTGATAAAATCAAATTGACCAAAAAGGATTGAATCCCCTTTTTAGTTTTAGGTATAGGAACCTTACTAATTACTTCTAATCTCTCAGGATATATCATGACACCTTCCCCAGATACTATATATTGCCCCACAACATTATTTCACTTTTTGAACACCAAAATGGAACTTATTGGGATTAAATGAATTCCCAAACTCTCTTCATATAATCAACATCTTTTCCACATGGTTAGGGTGGTCATTTTTATTCCTGGAGAGTACAGTTACATCAGTCTGATATATTGTAGTAAATTCATTAATGTAACCTATAAAGGCAACATTCATTAAACCAAATGGAATTCCCACATATACATACGTACCCCATGGAGTGGTAAAAGTAGTTTTAATTATCTTTCTAGTTCCTTCACAACCACTTGATTATACCCTGAGAATCCATCTAATGTAAAGAGCAACTCAAATCCAGTGACTAGCTGTAGCATATTATCCATGTTAGGAAATGGATAATTATCCTTGATGGAGGCCTTATTTAGATTCCTGAAATCTACACACAACATTATATCTCCATTTTTCTTTCTAACAAGCACAAGATTTTCCACCCATGAAGAATACCTTGTGGGCTGTATTATCCCTCCATCCCTCAATTTTGTTAATTCTTCTTGCATATTTAGTGAGAGAAGTGGGTTGATAGGCCTCTGTTTTTTCTTAAAAGGTTTAGCATTGGGTTCCAAAGGTATTTCATGTTGAAATAAATCTTCCATGTATGCTTTTAATTCTGAGTAAGACCATGCTAAGTAGTCTTGATATTTTGTCAACAATTCAACATAGGACTTATTTTCTTCTTTACTTAAATTTCTCCCTAGCCACACCTTTATATGTTTCTCTTTTGTTCCCAAATTATATTCTTCAAAATCCCTTGAAGTAGAGATGTGCCTATGAACCACCCTATCAACATTATCAAAGTTGGATTCTAAAGAAACCAACCCCCTGGGAATAGTGTTGGTTTTAAATTGAATGATATCCTTGCCAAATAGGGTTTCTTTACCATCACAAACAGAGATACCAATGGTTCCCTGTATTCCATACACTAATTGGTGAATTCTCCTTCATTTTGCAAAAACCTCTGAACCTGGGCATCATATTCAAATACTTTCCAAATTTTCACATTATCTAGTATAGATGGTCTAGATAATATAACAACATCATATTTTCAATAATGAGAGACTATGCAATGTCCAAACCTGGATGCAAGGAAAACCAACTTGTTCAGCTGCAAAATTCTTTTCTTTGTCATAATATAAGATGTTGAAAGAATAAAATAACTCAAGAAAATCCTATATTTCATGTTTGTATTGCTTCATTCTTTGATTCTTCGTATCATACAATTTCCTTACTTATTTCACTACAAGATCTAAATATACCTTAACATTTATATCCTTTATACCATATCTCCAAGAAATCCTCAAACCCAAGAGAAATGTCTCATATTCCATAACATTTTTTGTGCACTAAAACTTCAATTTGAAAGATAAATTAGAAGTCTCTTGACTTGGAGATATAAGTACAACTCAAGCCCCATTTCCCATATTGAAGAAAGCTCCATAAAACATCAAGGTCCAAGGGATACTAAATTGTTCAAAGAACTTACTCTCATTGATCCTATTCTCCTCAATATCTAGATAACCAACAAAATTGTCAACATATATATCTTCATGCAATACTTCATAAGAAGCATTGTTAGGATTTTCAATCAGATGCAACATATTTTTTCTCTTCATATAAATTGACAAGGTTCCCTTTCACTGGTATAGTGGTATATGACATATCCATTTGCAAACTTCCCCCCAAACTAGCAGCACACTTCCTTGACAGTAGCATACCCCATTTTGTAGGGCAGTCAACAATGACTACATTCATAGTTAGATAATTGTCCAGGGTAACCTGCTAATTGCACCACCAAAACCTTTGACATACCCAATTACTAGAACTTATCTTGAATCCACAACAGTGCATTATCCAAAGGCTTCTATTATTTTAATATCTAACGCATTCATCACTTTAAGAGGCATTACATTGCATAAAGCTCCTTGAATCGAACATGCAGTTATGAACACGTCTATATTTAATGATCAAAGTAGTGTAAACAAGGATCAACATCAAGTTGAGGACTTAGCCAAGCCAATTGCCTAAATATACTTAAAGGGATTCCCCAAAACTTTTCAATGCTTGTAGAAATTCCAATTATGAAATAATAGGGGGAAGATCAATATTGTTAACATCCTTTCCTCGGGTCACTACTTCCTCCTTGAATCCTAAATACTCAAATTCTCTTATTCTATGCTTAGGGATCCTTAGTGACTCAAAAATGGGTACAATGAATTTTATTTGACTCAAGGTTTGAGCCATATCATAGGGGGTATACTTGGGTAATGCTGTATTGAGAGGTAGGGTAGCTGCCTTTTCTTGTGGTATGAGGTTCTTCATGGCTTGGGCAAGGAGTGGGGGGTACTAGATTTTTTGGTAATAATTGGGCCTTTGTTTGGCATATATTTCTTATGAGGGTCCTTTGGGATTTTTGTGCAGGAAGGTGAATCTTTGGTTTGGGTTGTATCCCTCCCCCTTTAACGATTCTATTTCTTAGATTGTACTACTTTTCTTTGGAAACCACGACATTCATTAAAAGCTTCTTGTCCTCCTTAGAAGGAATTCCTACATCATACTTCTGAATCATTTATGTTCTAAAGTATTCAAAATCATTATTAGGAAAATCAAAATCCTAAACCATATCAACACCAAGGCTGATAGCAAAAGGGACAAAAATACCCACTGTATACAGTCCCAAAATCCTTCCACAATCCTTGTACTTAGAAACTCGATGGAAGTTGCTCCTTGTTGTGAGCTATTAGTGCATTCCATCATACAAAAATCACCATAAGTGGTACTTTCATCAACCTCCTCACTTTCCTTAGTAGGGTCACATGGGGAATGTGGGAGAAAACACGTATAACACCAGTTAATCACATGATATTCTTCAACTAAGGAAACTCTAGCAGTTAATGGGTCTAGGACCAATTTATTTTCTCTTGATGGTTGTTTCATATTCCCTGATCCCATGGGCCCCTTTCCTCTATCATCCAGCCTATGATCACCTCTAGGATGATTACCAAATTTTTTTATGGATTCTCTCTTCGATTGTCAAGAATATTTCAAGTTCAATCATTTTATGAATTGCTCCCCACCATTAGTGTATTACCAAAAATACTTAGCATTTTTTAGTTACATTAGTCAATTAAGGTTAAGTGTAGTCATTGGAATAACTAGATCTCCTAGAGAGACTACGACTTCTCTAGGATAAAAGAGATAATGTAATTAGGATTAAGGGTTGGATCTTATTATTGTACAAGCACATTTTCCAATTCAATAAATATCATAGATTCAGGAGAAATTTTAGTTATGTGAGTTTCAATTCAAATCCTGATCGAAGGGCAAGAGTAAGGGCCACTCCTACCCAACGAGAAGGGGATTCACAATTATTTACTTTTTATATTCTTTATGAGTTGCAATTTTATAGTTCATTGCATTCCTGAATGAACTTTAGTTTCCAATATTAATGCTTAGTGAATTTTGCAATCAAGATTTTAATTTCAATATTTTATTTCAAGCATTTCAATTTGTAATCATGATCAATTCGTTAGTTTATAGATTTTATTGTTAAACTTGTGTTTAGCATGCATTCCTACAATTCCCTTTGTTGCAAACAACTATGGACATCACCCTGGATTTACATAATAACTTAATTAAAGTATGAGAATTGACGACACTCATCACTTTTTTATGTCATTGCTAGGGAACAAGGTGTTATCAAAGGTTACGGTGCTAGCTAGAGGTACTGATTATTTGTCTTGTAAGTTTCCATTTAGAAATTTCATTTCCATAACTCTTTCTTTTGCAATTATCATATGACCTTGTAGTGACAGCGAGACTCCTCTGAGTTTGAGTATGTGGAACACACATAATTAAGTTTATTACTAATACTTAGGGAACCATTCTTAGTATGATAGGATTGTATGTTTAGACCTAGAGACCATAGAGGTAGATTCATTAGACTAAATCCTCAAAACCAGCATGTGAGACAACTTGCTAACCAAGGAATAATGGCTGAGGAAGTACACAATCCCAATGGTGCAAAAAATGGTGCAAACAATGGGAATCTTCCAATTGGAAGAACATTTACCTACCCTATTGAATTAGATCCTAATGAGGATGCTCCTATGAAAAATATATCCCCATCAATTCTTCCAAATTTTAGGGGAATATTTTTAGAGGACCTTGATCAATTCCTTTTTGAATTCAAAGTTTTATGTCAAACATATCACTACACTTATGATAACCAAAAGCTTAAACTACTTACCTCTACTCTGAAAGATGTAGCTATGAGGTGGTTTATGGGTTTAGGCCCAAATACCATTCATAACTGGGAAGAAATTGAACAAGCCTTCCTAGACAAGTGCCAGGATTACTATAAAGTGAGGGATAGGAAAGAAGATCTCTTCCAAATACAACAAAAGGAAGATGAAAGTGTAGAAGACTATCTAGATCAGTTCCTTTTCCTATACAGAAGGTGTGGAAATGGTTTGGATATTAACCTACTTAAGACTTTATTTCTGAAGGGATTGGATGAAAGACACACAAGAAGCATTCAAATTAATGGGAAAGGGAGATATGAACAAGTTAGAATTCACATATATAATTGATCTCTGTCAAAATTACTTAAGAAATCGCCCCAATTTAAGGAAGCAAAAAAGAAAAATGGCTAATGGGGATATATCCAAATTAAGATAAGAAATTACAAACATAAAAACTGATCTCTTAATTCAACTCAACACTACTATGGATACAGAAAAGGATAGAAATAAAGAGCCCTTGTTCATTTACTGCCCAAGCTGTAGAGATAAACATGGACTTAAGGACTGTCCTTTGGATAAGATAAAGATCTATCTTCTGTGTGAATTTAAGCATGCCACATATCAATGTGGACTACTTCCCTTGCTAAAGAATCATTTAAAACAAAGACAACCAATAGGAGGTTGAGCTGAACTATATGGCTCAAAGGCCAGGAGGAAAATTTCAAGCTAACCAAAATTAGCCCTATATCCCAAGATCACAATGAAATCCAAACCAATGGAAAGCACTATGGCCATACCTGCCACCTTGGATTCAATAAGCCCCACAAGAGTGGATCCCACAGTATGCCCCACCAAATTATTATCAATAACCTTGGGCTCCACCTCATAACATTCTACCGTATCAATAATAGTGGAATGCACCTCAAGGGTCTGGACAACAATATTATAATCAAAGGAGATCACAAGGTCAATAAGCCATGTTGGCTGGACCTAGTAATGTTTGCTAACCTGAAACAACCTGCCCAGCCATAGATACCTACATGAACTATGGCCAATCCTAAGAATGTAAGGTAGGGCAATCCAACATATATGGTAGAAAACAGAGAAGAAGCCCTCTGTGAATTCACTAGATTGTAAGAACATAATGTTGCATTCATGAAAGGTTACATAAAAACCTTCCTCTCCTATTATTGAGGATATTCCTGAAGAACAAGAAGAACCAGAGAAAATACAACCTAGTACAGTTGAAGAAACTCACAACCAAACATTGACATTCCTTACCCATCTAGGCTCTTTGAGAAACAAAGTACTATAGCTCTTGAAAATACTAGAGTTGGACATAATCCAAACATTGAAGAAGCTAAGTATTGGCATTCCCTTACTACAAGCTCTCAAAGATATTCCTGAATTAAATAAAACAATTAAAGAGCTTTGTTTCAAGACTCCATATAGAAGGAAGAATTAACCCAAGACCATTCATGTTGATGGGAAACTTGCTAGCATTTTAGAAGAAAATAATCCTCCTCCAAAGTATGGAGATCTTAGGAGTCCCATTATAACAGTCTGTATAGGGAATGTTCATACTCCTATTGTCCTTATTGATTTAGGAGTTTCCATAAATTTCATGACCATAGACACTCTGTCCACATTGGCACTCCCTAAACCACAATCCACACATATATTCTTACAAATGACAGACTAGTCAGTGAATAAACCCAAGGGAATAATAGATGTTACTTTTACAATTGAATCTTGGGACTATGTGATAGACTTCATGATAATCAAAACAAAAAATAGAAAAATTGGCTACCCTATAATCCTAAGACACCCTTGGTTAGCTAAATTTGTTTCCCTTACCAATTGTATGACATGAAACATGCTCATCACTAATGGTCAAGATTCAAAGAAATTATCATTATACCCTACAGCCAAACCATTCGCTATAGACAACAAATAGTGGTCTAAGGATGATTCTAATGATTTTGAAGATATCATCTCCTCTCTTGCCATGGTAGTAATCCAAGAACACTCAAATCAGATTCAATGTGACTACCATGACATGTGTGTTGTACATAGCTTGAGTCCTACGCCTGATTCATGTGCTAGGTTTAGTTCAAGTCTTGTGCTTTAAACACTTACTGATTCTTATTCTAGTCCTATGCTACAGCTTACTGAAATAAGGAATGATTTCATGGATGAAGATAACATGCCTATTATTTGTCCTTTCTTGAAAATACATAGACCTTACAGATTGCATCTTCCAAAACATAACATTTGTGTACAGATTGCTACTATATAGATGTCCATTAAACACACTTTTGAGAAATTATCCTATGGTAAATTCAATTCATCCAGACATACAAAAAACTATCCATTCTTTCAAGAAAGACATTTACAATAAATAGTTGGTTGACCAATCAAGAGGAAAATACATTGTTCAAATGTCTCTGCTCTCACCCCCAAGCCTTTGCTTGGGAGTATAGAGATATGAAAGGTATACATCCTAGTATTTGTACCCACCACATCTACACCACTGAAGCAAGACCATTTAGGAAACCTCAAAGAAGGATAAACCCCACTCTTAGATTGAAAATCAAGACCAATTAGGCATTGAGATTGAAAAGCTTTTGAATGTATGATTTACCTACCCAATCTCAAATAGTCAATGGGTTTCCCCTTTGATTATAGTGCCAAAAAAGAATGGAAAATGGAGATTTTGTGTCGACTATAGAGAATTGAACAAATCCACTCACAGGGATTACTTCCCATTGCCTTTTATTGGTCAAGTCATAGATAATTTGTCTGGTAAAATATACTTTTCATTTCTTGAGTGGATTTAGTGGATACAATCAGATAACAATGGTTCCTAAAGACCAAGATAAGACAACATTCACCTATCCTTGGGGGGCATTTTCTTACATAGTGATACCTTTTGGGTTATGTAATGCCCTTGCCACTTTCCAAAGAGCTATGTTGGAAATATTTTATAATCTCACCTCATGATTGTGTAGAAATCTACATGGATGATTTTACGGTCTATGGGGAAACATTTCAAGAGGCAATCAATAATCTGGATAATTTTCTTTCTCGTTGTGAAAAACATCAGCTATCCCTGAACCAAGAGAAATGTTTATTTATGATGGAACAAGGTATAGTCTTAGGTCATCATGTTTCAATTGACGGAATTAAGGTTGACCCAGATAAGGTGAACATCATTGTAAAATTTCCATCACCCACCAATCAAACTGAGTTAAGAAATTTTCTTGGTCATGTTGGTTACCACCGTAGGTTCATATCAGATTTTCACAAAATTGATTCTCCATTATTTGCTCTTCTAACTAAGGATTCTGAGTTTAAATGGACATAAGTATGCCAACGAGCCTTCGATGTAATTAAGGACAAACTGATCAGTATGTCGATGTTGAGAGTGTCTTAATTGGGAGTTGCCCTTCCACATCCAAATATATGCCTCAAATAAAGCAATAGGTTTTGTCCTAGGAAAACAAGAGGAGGGAAACCCCATGCACACAATTTACTATATTAGTAAAAATCTTTCCCCTGCTAAGAGAAATTATACAACCAAGAAAGGAATTCCTAGTTATGGTATATGCAATCAACAAGTTTAGACATTATATTATAGGATATGAAGTGATTGTACACACTGACCACTCTGCTATTAAATATCTAATGAATAAACCTCTAGTTCATGGAAAGATTGTTAGGTGGTTATTATTACTACAGGAGTTCAATATCAAAATCATTGACAAACCAAGGAAGTCACAACATTGTAGGTGACTTTCTTTCCAGGATTACCACTTTCAGAAGAAGATGAACAATTCAATGATGACTTTCAAGATGAGCATTTGTTTGAGCTTTCTACTACCTCTCTTTTTTATGCACACATGGCTAAGTACTTAGCCATAGGGAATTTTCCAAAAAAATTCACATCAAAGAAAATGAAGCAATTGATTAAACAGAGTGTAATTTATACTTGGTTGAATGGAATCCTTTTTAAATATGGGCATGATCATGTCTTACGTATGTGTGTAACTAAAAATGAAGTGTTTGACATACTCCGAGCATGCCACGATGAACCATCAGGAGGACACTATTTAGTTTAAAGAACCATCCACAAAATTCTTGGAGTTCGTTATTATTTGCCTTCCTTGTTTAAGGATGTCAAGAAGTATGCATGGAGGTGAGATCAATTCCAAAGGATGGGGAAACCAAAATTTACATCAGAAATGCCCCTCTAACCACACATTTTCCTAGAACCATTTGAGAAATGGGGATTCGATTTCATTGGGCCATTTGACCCAACCTCCCAAGGTAAGGAATACATATTGGTTTGTATTGATTATGTTACTAAATGGGCTAAAGTGTAGGCACTGCCACATGCAAGAGATGAGAAGGTTACATATTTTCTCTATGAATGAATCTTTCAAAGATTTGGAGCACCGAGATCAATTGTGTCAGACCAAGGGCCACAGTTCATGTTCAGGTGTAATCAACTCTTTTATGGAGATATATCAGCTGAGACACAAGAAGTCATCCCCTTATCACCCACAATCAAATGGAAAAGTTGAAGTAACCAACAGAGAGTTGGAGAACATACTCACAAAGACTGTAGACATCTCAAGGAAAAATTGGGCTCAGAAACTACCAGAAGCAGTGTGGGCTTACAACACCACATGGAAGATGACAACATGGTTTACACCATATGAACTAGTCTATGGTAAGAAACCCATATTGTCCATAGAGTTTGAACTTAAAACATTAAAAAAACATGTGAGGTGGACATCAAATTAACAGAAGCACAACATGAAATAATATTTTAATTAAACGAACTGGATGAGATTAGGATTTAAACATTACACCATATTGAAATCATCCAAAAATAAAGGCAGCTTTGGCATGAAAAACAGATAAAGCCAAGAAAATTTCAAAAAGGATACTGGGCCTTGTTGTTTGATTC
Source organism: Taxus chinensis (assembly GCA_019776745.2). Taxonomy (NCBI): domain Eukaryota; kingdom Viridiplantae; phylum Streptophyta; class Pinopsida; order Cupressales; family Taxaceae; genus Taxus; species Taxus chinensis. Next base: position 450,598,761 of record CM034153.1, on the reverse strand, counting down.
AAAATATAAAGACTTCAAAGGGAAACTACAGATGAGATGGATGGGCCCATATCAAATTGCAGAAGTGTTCAATAATGGGACATTTCAATTGGTTCTGATTGATGGAGAAAGGAAGGTAATGTTGGTCAATGGGCACAGACTCCAGGTGTACCATAAACAAACATCTTAGGAAGAATTTCAAAGAGCAATTCAAGAAGATTCAGACCTTAATTGTGTAGGAAAATCTTCTTTTCCTATCACAATTAAGGCTCGAGCAACCATGTGCTAAAAATAAGAGGGAATGGTTGAAAACCAGAAATGGCGATCATCTCCCTCCAGGGTATTGGTTGAAAACAAGAAATGGTGGCCAATACTTCATGAAAAAAAAAGAAAAAAAGAATAAAGCAGAGGATCGAAAACAAGCAATGATGGTCTTTTCTCCTGAATCTGATCAGAAAAATAAAATAAAACGGGGACACAATGTATGCATGGAGCATGATGTCATTATGAAAGATGACGGAGATGTGTCACACTTCAAATTTGAAATGGTGGTAGAGATTGACAAGATTTAATGTCCAGGTATGTGTAATTAATTACTTCTAGTATAGTACAGATTTAAATTCAAAGTTTAATTGTTGTCATTGTGTTTATTAATTGCCCATATTTTCCAATTCACTTCGCATGCTCCTAAAGTTTGCATCAAATCTGCCACCCATTAAATACCATCATGTTCAAATGCGTCCCAGTACTCCCCTCATCACCTCAGGATTTTAGCACAACTTTCCAAATTTGGTTATATACCCTGCATGTTAATTTTGTTCAACATTTTCTTTCCAACTTAGTCACTCTCAATCCTGCTCCATCAGTCTCTTACGCTATCACCCTGAGACTCCTGCATTGTTAGTTCTGTGCCTGTCTATTTTTTATTTTTCTCAAATCTAGCATGGGGCCCAGACTACGACATGAACCCATCAGTTTTGTTGATCTCTTAGTGGACGCAAGTTCAGTGGAGGTCTTTGATAAGGCAGGATGGTTAGATTTTCTATTGGCATACGAAGAGTTCACCATTCCAATGACTGAAGAATTTGCATGGAACATGGAAGAGGGATACTCCATTGTAAATGGTAAGGAAATTCCTTTCTCTCCCACTGTAATCATTTAGTTTTCTAGTATACCTAATGACGGGTTAACTATTATTGAAAGGACAATGTATCATAGGCTAATCAAAAGATTTACAGTAGGGAAGAAAGAAGAATCATAGTTAGTAGTTGACAGTAAGGGAAAGGCAAAAGGGATTAAGAGATTGAGTATACCGAAACATTAGGCTAGAGTAGCCAAGTGGTTAATTAGGTATTTCACATGTGAAGGCCAGTATAAAATTATTATAGTTCTGGTCCTAAGAATTATCATTCATTTGCATCATGGAAAAGCCAAATCCCAGTATAAGGTCAATTTGCCCCAATTCCTTTATTAGGCCATTTGTGTTGCCTCAGAAAAATTTCACTGGGGGGCTTCATATCTCAAAATTTAGGCTTTAATTCACTTAATTTGTAAACAATTTTTTTTGAAAAAGAGGCATGGGACAAGGAAGTGGCTGAAATTTCAAAAATCATACTCCATGAAACTTAAGACTGTTGGGGAAACCACTTCATCCACTTTTGTTAGACCTAGGAAATGGCTTCATACCTCTTGGTCTACCCCTGTCATCCATGAAACCCCAGTTGATAATCCATTGTCACAAGAAGAACAAGAGGTAGCCAAAATTATGCAAACATTGGTTCAAACTCCGCCCGAGTCTCCACCTAAACCAATTTCCCCATATATTCCTGAATAGGCATTAGTCAAAGATAAGGGTAAGACACCAATGGAAGAAGGAGAAAATAGTTCTCCACCAGACCCTAATACTCTTTTACCCCAAGTTCTTTCCTTATCTAAGGTACAGTTTGAGCTACAACTAGCTCAAGAGAGAATTGGCCAACTGCAGTCACTTTTGGGAGATAAGGATGTTAGTTTCTCCCAATAGTTATCTTCCAAGGAAAAAAATATTCAAGAGTTGCGAGAAATGGTATCCCACCAAGAGGAAGCCACTCTCCAAATACATTAGGCTTTAGAAGCAAACAAGTAGCAGATACACTTACTAGAGGCCACCAATTTTGAGCTAAAAACATCATTTACTCAGTTACAGGGAAGCATAAAATAACATGAACAAAAAATTCCTTAGATTATTTTCTTGAAAGGTATGGTTAAATTAATGGAAAAGTGTTATAGGCTTAGAGGAGTGGAGGAAGAAAATAGAAATTTAAAGGAAGAAAATGAATTGTTGAAACAAAATGTGGTCATAGTCAGTCGGTTTTATGATCAGGTAATCTCTTGCATAACCCCTTCCAACTTTTATGCCCTATTTTTAAAGGAATCATTTTTCAAATGGAAGATAACTAGAGCCAGGGAAAATTTGGATATTGAGTTTAAGGATGACCACCAGTTTGTAGGGGTATACACTACCACTAATGATATTGAGAAAAATTTGTTATGTGAGTTTTATGTCCATAAGTTTCTGCTTATAGAGCAGATTGAAATGCCAATCAATTTATACGTGGGGGAAGTCTAACTAAGAGCATTTGTTTCAGCCCTCAAGCATCAAGGTGTGTGGTAGGATCAAAGAGCAATCTTTTTTCAGGAAGAATCCAACATTGGCCTCCTTATGAGGCATGATTTATCAACTCCCCTCAGGTTTTCCAACAGGTTCCATTCACAAGTGTATTCTCTACGTCTGGTAGACAAGTACACAGATATTCTTCAAAATTGTGTCAAAAATTTTAGAGAACGGGTGATACCCACCTTCAATGTCAATTTTCTTGCCTCCTAAGTCTGATATCAGTTGCTTACATATCCATACAAAAGGAAGGAGGTCGTTTCACCAAAAAAAAATGTTGGTGGTTCTTAAAATGAGAAATGGATATTTGCAAGATCATTTTGAGCCTCAAAGAACAATGGATTGGAATGAGATACAGACCCCCTCTGATTCTTACACAAGTACCACGTTGGAATTCAACCAATGATCAATTAGAGGACAGGTATGTGACATGGAGGAAGAATGTTATTGATCATTTTGGTTTTTCTGATACATCTATAGATGAAACTTGGAAAACATTTTCCAATGAGTATAATCATTTTAGGATAGCTGAGCAACTTAATATGTACCAGGAGGACCTGCTAAATCCTTGTTCTAGGGGAGTGATGAACCCCATTTTTGTTATGTTAAACCCTGTTGAATATGTTTAAACCCTATTCAAAATCATTCCAGTTTTGATATCGTTATGCACGATGGACAATAATACTCGTTATATTTAATAATTTACTATGATTATGAAGAAATTATTGTTTATCCTTATGATGTTTTTATCTTGTTGATTTTGTTGCGTAAATGGATTGAAATAAGATTTTCTTGATGAGCATTAAATTCATTTATAGAAATAAGTATATGTTGAGTTGTCTCAGAAAGAACATGACTTAATTCATGAAGAAGCACATGGCTCTATTTGTCGTATTAGCATAGGAATATCATCCACTTAAAAATGGTCTAAAGCAATGCCTCCAGATCATCCAAGTCACTAGTCCAGCTTCTTCAGAACTTAGGGAAACTCACATGCAAATTGGATCTCTGAAGTCATAGTTATTAACACTACACTCTGAATAGGAATCATCGCCACTAATTTAGTATCCATTCAAGCCACACAAGGATGAAATATGACCAAAAGTTGGAGACACATCTTCAATTTTGTTATCTTCAAACCACTAATGATTTAAAGAATCTTCTAGAGGTGATTGACAAATTCATGGAGTCAATCATGGATTCTCTCTTCAGTTATCAAGAATATTTCAAATTCAATCATTTTATGAACTGCTCCCGCCATTAATGTATTACTAAAAATAGTTAGCATTATTTAGTTAGAACAGTCAGTTAAGGTTAGATGTATTCATTGGAATAACTAGATCTCCTAGAGAGACTAAGACTTCTCTGGTATAAAAGATATTTTGTAATTAGGATTAATGGTTCAAATCTTATTATTGTACAAGAAAATTTTCCAATTCAAAAAATATCATAGATTTAGGATAAATTTTAGTTGTGTGAGTTTCAGTTAAAATCTTGATTGAAGGGAAGGAGTAAGGGCCACTCCTATCCAACGAAAAGGGGATTCAAAATTATTTACTTTCAGTATTATTTATGAGTTACAATTTTATAGTTCATTACATTCCTAAATGAAATTTAGTTTCTAATATTAATGGTTAGTGAATTTTCCATTCAAGCTTTTGATTTTATTATTTCATTTCAAGCATTTCATTTTTTAATCATGATCAATTCATTAGTTTATAGATTTTATAGTTAAACTTGTGTTGAGCCCGCATTCCTATTGTTCCCTTTCTTGCAAACAACTGTGGACACCACCATAGATTGATAGAATAACTTAATTAAAGTATGAGCATTGATGAAACTCGTCAAGGTTGGTTGTCCCCAACCATTCATCATATTTTCCCTGAATATTGTGTGCTACCCTTTCCAATTTTTGTGTTTCCTTTCTCTATTGTGTGTTTTTTTGTTTCTCTTTATTTATGTTGCTTGTTTGTATTGATTGGTGAAGTGTTGACTCTATTTCCCAATGGATAAGGAATCGGTCTTCTCCTCTATGATATATTTGAATTAATTCATTATCCCTTATGGTATATGTCCTCAAGATAGGTCAAATTTTTTTCATGATAAATGTCTAACATTAGGAATTTAAAATTTATGTCATGAAAACCAAGACCCCACTTGAAAATTTCCTCTCTTGGTCATTGTAAACCCTTCTTCCATCCACCCTATAAAATGTGTCACCCTAATTTTGTTTAAGAAGAATGTTCTAACATGGTTTTCAAGTGTGTTTTATGTGTAGGGAAGTATACCTAGTTTAACTCATGAAGTTATTGAAATCAAAGGTGGAGTAGTCATTCTTGGAGGCATTAAAAGGGATATTTTAAGACATTTTATAGTAAAGGAATAACATCTAAAGGATGATTAAAAGGGCTCAACCAATTTAGGATTTGTGAATAGGAATATGGAATATGTCCAAGGTAGTTTTGAATAATTTTTTGGATTCATATGGTGTCGGGATTCATTCAAGAAAAATAGGGTCGTTACAGGTTTAGGGAATGATAAATCTAACAGAGAAAGTGGACTTGTTCTTAATATTCTAGGAGTTCCGGGAGGATTTGGAAGATTAAAAAATAAGAAATTGAAATCTCTTGGAATTATCCATATGATAAACATAAAAATTTTGGTCCAACTCTTCAAAATATTTCTTGATAGTTTGAGTCACTGTAGTTGCCCCATTTTATAAAAAGAGTGACTATGCCAATAAATAAAATTACAATAATAATTGGATCTTTAAAATGGTTGGAATGATATTATAATTTTTTTTGGATTCAAAATCATATAATTTTTGGCCTCCAAACTCCATGTCTTTCTCCCAAAGTGGAAAAAGCACTTCTGGTGTTCTAAATTGAAGTTAACATGATGACATCAACATGGTTTTCAAGCTTGGGTGCACTTTTCACCCTCATTTGTCCCTTTTCCCTTGGTGTAAAGAGATAACAGGAATAAAACATTGTGCCCCAAATCAAGAAAACAAGGTGCAACTTTCTCCCTAGGTCACTCCACAAGCCAAACTCATGACCCCATGTACCCTTAATGCATTTTTCAAGGTTGTGTGTCCCTTTTCCCTTGGTGTAATGGGATAGCAAGGACACAAAATTTCCCCCCCTTATTTTTTGTGTTTTTTCATTACTTAAAAACTTGCAACTTGATGCTAGGAATGATCAAACTTGGTCTTAGTTCGTCATGTCCCCTCCTCATGTGCGTAATCCTCCGTGGAACATTTTCCATCATTTTTAATCCATTTTCCCTTATCCCATGGTTAAAGGGGATAAAAAGGAAACTAAAATATGCCACCCCTCCTCAGTTATCCCCAAGTCACATGTAGGACCAAGTTGCAGCTCGATGAGACCCTGATTTCAGCCCCTTCCATCTTTCTCACATGAAACCATGTAGTGACACTTGGCATGATCCTATGTAAGGCATAGTTTTGTGTCCCTCTTGTCCCCTTGATTTATATTTTCCCTATGTTTAGGGTGAAACTCTTCTTCCAACCCCTAATTGACCTGGGTTAATCCTAAGTGACTTAATGATGAGTTAAGGTGTGCAAATGGAGTTATATTCCATAATTAACCATTTTTATTTTTAAAAGCTATTTTTTCCCCCAAAAACACATCTCTATGTTACTATACTATTGAAAATTTTCCAAACACCTTCATACACAAAAACAAAAAGTTTCTCATATCTCCGAAACCTCTCATCTGATTTTCATGAGATTTTAACAACAACCTATTCTAAAAAAGTCCTTTGAAACGAGTATAAGTTCATACCCATTGATGCTCTAAATAATTTTTAACAACTAGAAGAAATTTTTAGCCCCTACACCTACCTTTTCATATCTACAAAGTTTTTGTGATTGAAAACCCCTAAAAATGGAGGAAAGGATCCTCATAAAAAACCTAAACTTTTGAGACTTGTTTCATTCCATTCTGACACCCATAGCTCTACCTTCCAAAAATAGTAAGTTGCGACAAGTCTTGTTAGTCCCAAAATAGTAAGTTTCAAAAATAGGAACATTTCAGTGTCACCATCAGTTCTTGCAAGTCAAAAACACTAAAAAGTGACAATTTTGGAAGCTTACTAAATATAGCCATTCAGAATAGGACCTGCTAAAAATAGAAAGTGTTGGAATTAGAGTTGAATCATTCATATCCATTCATACCCCACTTGCTTCACTAACTACCAGTATCTTAAAGGTCAAATACTCATGTTTGGATCTAATTTCTACCTTGAATAATGAATATCCTAATATGGGTGATAGTGATGTGACATGCATGAAACGGAAAGACCTGAAAGAGAGGATGTTAGGTGATCCTTGTGAACCTATGGATGATAATATATTTTCAAGTAGGATATTAATATTAGGTTGTCATCCTATGTCTGTTCAAAGCACTAAACTAGTACTTTCTTGTGCACAATGCTATGATCTAGACTCAAGGATAATCTTGGAAGATGACAATTCTATTCTTTCAGTCCTCACAACAAAAGGTATTTCTCAATGCCTATAAATTCCTACTTGTAATAACATGGTAATAATCACTCAGGATTTTTCCTCATAATAATGGGAAAGAATAGACTCATACTTATGTGGTTTGATAGTTGGTTTGTGGCTTAAATAGTGGAGGAAGCCTTTTTGGATCCCTAATAATTGTTTCTAAAGTGAATTTCATGAAGCATACTCAGATGTAATTTTTCTATTGAATAGAGTGATGGGAGAAGAAGCCATAAGGATTTCCAAGATTGGATGGCTCAATTCATTATGGTGTTCATAAAAGGATATCAAATGATTTATTGGGGTAAATCATAAGCAATAACATTCATTGATAACTATTGTAGTTTCCTACCTTCAATAAGTTCATCCTGACTTCATATATAGTGTATTCCCTCGCATAAACAAGACCTATATGAGGAATCCTCATTACACCTAATGTGCCACAAAATTCACCATCCTATGAAAAATACTCATATCTCACATTTAGGGAAATTAACTAACACTTCTATAAGGTGAATGATGTGTTCACCATGCATGTCATAAGGCTACTTGAATGCAATCATAAACAAAGAATATCATCTCAAAAAACTGAGTTAATTGAGAAGTATGGAAGTCACTTCATTAAATTTCTCACCTTCACCTATCTTAAGGTTATAGGATTTGATCTTGCACCCCATAGGATACCAAGGCACTCAAGTGACAAGATCATCATAATCAAGTTGTGAAACTATTTATCCCATGTTCACACCATGTGCAAGAGTGAAAAAAATAAAGGTGTATCCTTTCCTATTTCTCTATTAATCTACGCATGAAAGAGTATTAAAAACATAACAAACATTTAGTATTTATTTGTAGCTTTCAATTTGTATTCATATGTGTCTCAATATTACAATGACATTTGGAAGAATCATGAAACTTTCATCCTTCCAAGATTTCATCATATTTCAAAAATTAAGTACTATTGGGCTAATTACACTGATGAATTCAAGGATAGGAAATGAGACTACATGAGAATGAAAGTGGATCAGATGAGATACTTCAAGTTTGATGGGTTTTTTGAGAGAATAAAGGATGATGGATCAGACCTATTTTATCCTAAATATCTAGTGTAATCTTCTCCTATTTTTCCCATCTTTTGGAAGACTTGAGATTCTAGTGACATCAAGGAAAGAACCATGGTAGTGATTCAAATGTTAAAATATTAGTTTAGATGGAAGAGGGATTATTTAATTGAATCTTGCAGTCTATTATCTCTATTGAAGTAAGTGTCTCTCACTTCCTCTGTCAAGGTACTTGAAAGGGACACATGGTATGATCATTCAGAGGAATATTCTAAGAGGAAGCTTTTATAAACTAAGTTCACTAAATTTTCTCCCTGGGAGGCTTCACAAGAAGGGAAATTTTAGAGAAAATTATGTGGATCCACTTGAATTAAGGTAAATTGATACATAAAAATCTCCTAGGCATCCCCACAATTGAAGTGTATCCTCCTCATTAGTTAAATAATATCATCTTAGGAAATACATAGTTCCTTACCAAGTTCTTGAGAGTTCTCGTATGACTAAATTTTTCACCACACTATCTTAGACCTTCCCATAGGTACATGAGTTTTCTTGGAGGAGAGTATAGAATGGTGCAACAAGCAACAACACCTAAATTTAAGACCATCTCAAAGTACAACAAAAAAAGCACACCAAGAAGGCACAAACAACTTATCGTTTCATCACTGAGGCATTTGGATCTCAGTATATGGAAGTTGCACATCCAAAATTTGTTAAGCCCATGGGAGAAATGAAACATGATGATTCTGATATGACTAGGATTTCCTTGGGATTGACCACTCACAATGGAGATGTGCACCTATTAAAAGAGTCTTCAACCTAATTACTTGCAAGGAATTAAGAAAATAAGTACATTGTGGAGCAACTATAAGAGCATGTGAGAACCCTCATTTCCTATGTGTAGTCATTCCTAGAACCCAATATGAAGCCCCTTCCCTTGGAAGAGGCTATCTCTCCCATCAACATTTTTTATCCACAAATGATGAAGAGAGATTAAGGGTACACCATATAAGGGAGAGTTAACAAAAAATGGGTGGAGAAGATTGTAGGAAAGGAAAATGCACTATTGTTTGAGGTTATTTATTTATTAAAATTTTCCCTTTCCATTGTTTCTAAGATAAATATGACCAAGGAAGATATTGAGAAGGAAAATTCCCATTGGGATAGTATGTTCCCCTTGGTGTCTGAGATGATTTTTCTCAATTATCACTCCTTAGTGAGAAAGAATGTGTTCACATCTATGTGAGATAGTTTGTTTCCCATTTTTTCACACATAATGATTGCTATGTATATTATGATAAATGATGCTATCTAGAAATTTGAGTCTTATGGAGAGAATGGATCTGAAATATTAGAATATGTTAGCAATAGTGTGTGGAAGCTTGGATCATCTCCACTTAGTGAACAATCATCCTTGGAAGAGATCCTAAAGTCTTTCCAAGATTTTTCCAGAAAGGGGTAGTAGATCCTTTCTCTTTCAATGAAGATACTTTAGGACCCCTCGTGGAAATTAGAGGCTCAATCTCTAATATTGCAATAGATTATCATGTTTGGTTCACATAATGCAAGACCATTTATGGTATTCTTGAGACTTTGATTAGTGCTTGGGGTTATGTTAGCATTCCATGGGCAGAGAAGGTGGCACTCATAATGTCTCATTTAATTAAGGAAGTTAAATTCATGGAGTTCATTCTATGAACATTTCCTCAGAGTTCTCTGAAATCTAGATCTTCGTCACTAGAAGCTTCTTCATCCTCAGACAAACCACTCTCTTCTTATCTCTCTTATTCCCTTTCTCTCTCTCTCTCGATGTTCTAATTATTCATTGGGAATGTAATTTTTGAATTTTTCATCTTATTCACTTAAGTGACCTTTTAATTTGACATCATAAAAGTTCCTTTTCATTGATAAGAAAGGGGCATATTTTTATACATATAGGAATATGAAAGGTCACAAGTGATAGGAATGTGAAAATTCATGTGGGGGAGATAAAGAGACATATTGTACAAATATATATTGGGATGGATTCTCGATTCCAAGGGGTTGATAGCTATTATTCTCTTACTACGAGAAAGAATATATTTATTCTATTTTCTTTTCTATGTTCCTCTACTTCCTACTTCCAACTTTGCAATCATTTTAAGATTGAATAACCAAGAAATATATTTGTATCTTTGATGGAAAAATCAATAGAATTTTGTGTATTTGATTTGGTAATCTTTGTATTGTTTACATGGTTGTTATGTTCTTATTACATGAGGACCTCCTCTGGTTAATATCAGTGAAATTTAAAAGTGCCTATTCATCACATTAACCATCACTCTCTATATTCTTATCTCCCTTTCACCTCTTACAAGAAAATTCCTCCCCATTATCCTATAAAATGTTTCCACATGTTTAGTGGATTATTCCTATGTGATCTCTAGCCTAACAGCCACCACAAATTATTTTTCCCCAATTCGATAAATGGGAGGCTCCCCATTTCCAATAGGAGGGACCATTTTCCCAAAGCATTGGTGAAAACAACTAATTTTACCATGTGAAAAATAATTCTTCCAATACATTGTATTACATATTCATTTATGTAATATTGGATATGAAATATCTGTAAATATTGTATCCTCCCAAATCCATGTAATTTTATTACTACATATTAATAAATTAATCAGGATTTTGTCCATGTTATACATCATAATATCAATAAGTGGGTTTGTTTTTTTTGATATGAAATATCTGTAAATATTGTATCCTCCCAAATCCATGCAATTTTATTACTACATATTAATAAATTAATCAAGATTTTGTCCATGTTCTACATCATAATGTCAATAAGTGGGTTTGTTTTGTTTCTATGCATTTTTTAAGGTTGATATAGTGTCTTTATGTTTTGTAAATGGGAAATATTTTAATTAGTAAATTTTCCAAGTTTTTGAAATGAAGAGTAAGGTGTTTGGCTCTGCATAAATTGAGTTTCAGGTTTGTTTTCTATGTTTGATTTAAGGTTAAATATGCAAACATTTAAATGGGATAAATAAAGTCAAAAAATAGAATTAAACTACTTTTTATATAATAAGTTCTTAAATTTCAATTAATCAATTGAATGTAATTAAGATTGAAAAGTGAAAAGCTTATTTTACTACTCTATTTGAGGGTATGTAAAATGAAACTAATTTTGTTGTTTTGAGGTAATTTTATAAAAATAAAGGGAAACAAACTAATCAAATTTGTAGTTGCAAATAGGAATATTCCCAATTATTTAAAAGACATGAATAATACGAAGTGAAGACTAAAATTCCTTACATGTAATGAGAGATTTCAGATATGACCAAATTCAACACATGAAATACAAGTTCTCTACTCTATAATATTATTTTGACAACAAAAAGAATGAATGAAATAAGATATATAACCTAACATGTAATAGGGTTTTCCTAAGACTAAAGATCTAGCCAAATCTCTGATGTAATATAAGTTACAAGATGGAATTATTCTAATCTAATAAAAAGTCACAATAAGTATAAAGCGAAGATTGATTTTTTATTTTCTAGTCTAAAGATAAAGTATTTGCAATTAAAATTGATCAAAACATAAATATAGATGAATAAAAAAGTAAATGCTAATATAGAAACTAATCCCAACTATGGGAAGATCCTATAGTAAGGTAATATAAAAACCCTAAGATACAACAATATAACATTTAAAATTGGATCTAATTTAAGTTATTTTCCTTTCTCTAACCTAAAACATGCTAACTAAATAAATAAATTGAATGTAATTCTAACCTCTTGCCATAGATAGAAGGGGGATGAACTTGAATTATATTTTCTAAACCCTTAGTAAAAATACTCTAGTTGATACTCAAAATGATAAGTGTGATGGTAGTAATACAATAAAGAGATATTGAAAGTTGAATGTGTGGACAAAGTAGAATAATTAGTTCTATGGCTGGTTTAAGGAGATCAAAATAAGAGTCTAGACCCTTTGTATTATCTTTGTGGATGGTAGCATCAAGAAAGATAATTAGGGGTGTATTATATGGGAACTGTTGTCCAAATAACTCTCCTAGTTATTTGGGTAACTTGTATACACTTTCTGAATTTGATCTCTTCATTGCAAGGTTATGCGTGCACTCAAGATTCACTTGGCACATTCCCTTGGTTGCATTTCCTTATGCACCTCCATTCATTTTCCTCATTCATGCCTTAGTTGCACTTCCCCTTCTTCCCTTCCTTTTCCTTTTCCTCTTTGTGTCCATCTTCCCATTGCACGTATTCCCTATGCACTTCCACTTTCCTCTCAAACGTTGCATCTATCCTACGCATGCGTGTGCCTAACACTTGCTCCAAAAAATAGTTTTCCTTGGTATCCCCACATGCACCATTTTGTCGCACCATCATAGATTACCTTTTAATAATTGTGCCTTAACTATGCATTCTCTTCTTACCATTTTTCCTCATTTCCCTCCCATGCGTTACGTGTTGTGCACGCCTTTGTTTTGCCTTCCTTCTCGTGCCTCAATATTCCATGCGTGCATACCTTTGTGCACCCTCCTCTGTCCCCTTTCTGTACCACATCATTCTATGAAATTCTTGAGTGTGTCAACATGCAACCTAGTCCAAGTGTGCCAATAGGGAACTGAATCCTTGCAACAAATCAATGAATGACATGTGGCAGAAACAAAAAATCAAGATGAGCAGTTGGATTATTTTTTTAGTCAATCCATGTGCGCCGCATGTCTTGTGTGCCTAGATGAATCTAAAATATTCTAACAACCATATATTTTTCTATAGAGCTCTTATCGGTGTGTGCATAGTCTCAGCCAACATTTAAATTATAGAAATTTAAATTCAAATTCTTGGCAGATCTAGTAGGTGAGAAATGGGAAAACATCTTTCTAGGAATTAATTAGTAGATCTGATTTCTCTAACCACCTGATTTGATATGATCCACCATCCTTCCTTCTCCAACACACCAAACAAACTTGGGGAAACATATTTAATAGATTCGAAGGAGGATTTATAGGAATTGAATGCTTCTTGTTGGTGGTTGTATTTCAGATTCAGGTTTTCCCTCCTTCTTCTCTTCTTATTCCATGGATTCAGCTATAAATGTAAGAGTTGGGATCATTTGTTATGTTGGACATTTTTGGATCCTTATGCTTTTGCTAAGAATTTCATATTTTTTTGTATTTTGAGTCGCAGACCTCTAGATCTAGCTCATACATGTGGAAACCAGCCTCTTACACCATTGTAATAGATATGTGTATTTTTGGAAGTAATGGAAGCATCATTTTATGACTATTCTCTGTGTTGAGCATGTTTATATTATTTCTTCTTTCCTTTATTTTACATTGTGTTCTCATTGTGACATTCTACATCCCTTGTAGCTCCCTATTTAGTTGTGTTCCATGAAACTGATCTGGTAAATACATTTTAGTTGTGCTACACATGCCTAGCCTTCTTTCATGCATTTCCCTTCATTTTTCACTTAGAACAGATAGTGTTCATCCCTCTCTTTTTAATGCTATCACCTTTTAGTGTAGTTTCCTTTCATGTTCTCCTTCTATCCTTGGTCTCTTGGCATTATTAGCTTAGTTTTCCCTCTCAACACTAGGAGTAGCAGTAGCAGTTAAAGCAGATAGAGGAACTGGAATTCTCTAGAGATTCGTCCCAAGTGCACAAGGTCCCACAACTTGGTAACGGTTCCATTATTGTCACAAACAACTCAGTTCTTCTAAATCTGAGACACAGTTGCAAATTTTGATAACCAACAATTTATGGCATGCCCAGTGGGATAGGAAATGAAATATTAAATTTCATATTGCTAAGTTCTAGTGTGTGGACTTAGTATTTCAGCCTTTGGAGGCTCGTTTCAACACATTTGGCAACTCCCAACATCTTCAGATATTTGTTTTAGCAACCCTGAGTGCCTTTCATGAGAAGAGTACATAGAAGAAGAAGTGCAGTAGCTAAAGATTCTTTTGAGTACCTCTAGCTATCCCTGAGAATATTTCATTCCAGAAAACCCATGTGTGCATCTCCATCTCTAGCGTGCCCCACCCATTTAACTCCTCACAACAAAAAATCTACACACCCTGTGATGGCGCATTAGCCACCTCCTCCACTAAGGAAATTTGCTAACTTCACTAGAGGAAGTCCCCTGGTTATGGCCACGTAACATGATATTCCAAATGGAACTCTCAAAATTTTTCCATACTTTACTGGTGAGAATCAAGTCACCCCTTAGGATCGTATACAAGATGTAATAAATGTATTTCCACTCTATTTGATCATGCATGACGATGTAGAAGCTAGGATACATGTGAAATCTTTCAAAGGGAAAGCACTTTGATGGTAACAAGGCTTGAGACTTGGATCTATTGCCACCTAGGATTATCTTGGAATAACTCTTTGAAATTATTTTGAAGATGATTCAGATCACCTATCTTTGGTGGAGCAACTGAGAACAACAAGGAGGGCACCCTACAAGTAGATGACTAATTTCAACATAAGATTTCACAAGATTTGGGATAGAATACCTCTTGTGGTAAGACCTACAACCCATCATGTTTTTCAGTATTATCTAAAGGTGCTAAAAAATGATATCTCAGTCATAATTCAATCCATTGGAGGTAGGACTTTACCAGTCGGTTATAATATTGCAGTAAGGGAGGAAAATAGTCTTATTAAGGTAAGAAAGATAGCTCTTAGACTACCTATGACCTTATTCACAAAAATTTCACAAGTACCCCAGCCTTTTATGGCCCCTATTCATATTCCTAAGAAAAGAATGCAACATGTTGCATCAACATCCTACTCTTCAACGTGACAGAAAGAAGATGAAGAATTGAAGACCCTAATTAGAAATTTGTCAAACAAGGTCATACCATTAGAAAAACAACATGCGCAAGCCTATAGAGGTAGTTCTAATCAGGAACATAGACAAAGTATCCATCCTTTGTGGAATCAATATGGAAACTAAAGATACATGCCCAACCAACAGAATGACAGATGTCATGTTAACGCACATCTTCCCTTACAAGTTATTCCTCCTGTGCCCTCTCTTCTAGCACTCAGTGTAAGTTGGTGCTTGTTCAAGTTCATAATAATTTAGCATAGGATTCAGAATGGTACTTCCCTTGAAACATGCCTCATAGTTAATATTATTGTGCCAATGTTGTGCACACACAAGCCTACATGATCCAGAATGCTTCCACCTATGAGCCTTCAACAAGTGCACTTGAAATAGAGAACTAGGAGGGGCATGAGATTCCTCCTGATTCTAATTTGATGTCCTTTCACACTGGTGACTATTGTACAATAAAACAAGCTACAGATGAAACAAACATACTTTGCACCTAAGTTGCAGACAACACAAGATATAAGAAGATAATGCTTGAATCTAGCACGTAGGTCACGATTCCAGCAACAAAGGAAAACCCTCAAAATAAAAAGGAAGCAACCAAGGTATCCAGTAATAAAATCACTCAATTCCCTACACAAGAGGTCCCACAAAAATCTCCTCTTAAAGTGGTTATTGCCCCTCCTTTGGTAGGTCAATCCTTTGTGCCAGCTAAGGTTCTTGCCTCAGTACCTGAGCAACCAATCAAGGATGTTGTTTTTCCTCAAATACGAAAGTCAATGGGTTTTCCATTTAGGATTTTGGACTAGATGAAAAGGAAAAACATAAATGTTACAATGTGGAATGCCCTGACCATTTCATCCTAGTGTGAATTATTGCATGAAGCCCTAACACATCTCTCGCGCACTAATCCATCTATGCAAAAGTTGTGTGCTTCTATCAACATCTACCAAGAAGAAGAGAAGTAAGTAAGTAAAGATGTTAAAACCCAACCCTTCTATATGTCTTTGATCAAAGGAAAATATATTTTCCATAACTGTATGATTGACTCAAGTGCTAGTACTTATGTCATTCCCAAGAAGATTGTTAATGTCTTAGGTCCTAATTATAGCCCCCTGACAAAAGGAGTCCTATAACTCGATGGATAAACTATCACCACCATTAGAATCATCAAGGATGTTCAACTAACCCTCCATGCCTTTCCAAATATAAAAATAACTCAAGATGTGTCAATAATTGATCCACCCCCTCTATTTTCCTTATGTTTGTCAAGAGATTTTATTGCTAAAGTGGGTGGTTACTTGCCTTATGATTGGTCCCATATGTTACTCAAGAAAAGGTATGGTACCCGTTTTACCATACAAGTTGAGCCAATATTTTCATATCATGTAGATTCATATGTCTCACCCCCTCTCCAAGCTGACTACTTGATCCGAGAGGAACAAGCTTCAATTCCTGAATATCAACCTCTTCCACCTTTTATTCATGATCTAGTACTTGATGAGTGGGCAGAGAGGCACCATAAATTTGACCCATATGCTGAAGAATTGGAAGCTTATAAAACTAGGCTTGGTACATACTGCATTCTTGAAGAAGAAGTTATGTTGCCACACGCACTCAAAAAAAGACCAAGTTGAACTTAGTCTATGGAAATTATACTTTGATGGATCTAGAAGAAGAAATAACATGAGAGCAAGAGTGATTCTCATTTCCACTAAGAATGAGAGATTCTTCTTTGTGCACAAGTTGCAGTTCACATGCTCTAATCATGTAGCAGAATATGAAGCATTGGTGCATGGCCTTCTCATTGCTGAGAAAAAAGGGATTAAGGCGTTGTAGATATTCAGGGATATAAAATCAGTTATTCACCAGGTTACCGACAAGTTCCAGGAAAAGAATAAGCTTATAAACATAGAGTTTGGGACCTCCTTAAGAGCTTTGATGCTCTGAACTTGTAAGTAGTACCATGCCAAATGAACAAGGAAGCTAATAAAATGGCCACACTTGGTTCACATTTCTCTCCCTCTAAGGAATTTGTCAAAGGAAACACTCAAAAAATTAAGACAGTGATAATACCATCTATTCCAGAAAACAATACTAGCTGGTAAGTGTTTGATAGTGATGCATAGATAGTCTATTTCATTGAGAATGAAATTGAGTTCTCATCAAGTATGCAAGATAATTTGTATGAAAACTATGGTGACCAAGTAATACACCTTAAGAAAAACAAGTTTCCTAAAGTGTTGGTCACCTTAGAGAAAAAATTTAGCCCTAATGATGAGTTCAAGGGTGAAGAAAATTATATACGCGTTGCGTAAGAAGACTGTTCTCTAGTCATTATTGTGCATGGAAAGGAATTGTTGTTCAGTAAATATTTTACACATGATGAAAAGAAGGCCTTTATCTCTCTCTATTAAAAATACAATGATATATTCTCATGGGATTATGAAGACCTTAAAGGTTTTGATCCAAGTGTTTCTTAACACTCCATTGACCTTGATCCTTGTATTAATTCCATCAGACAAAAGTAGTGACTAGTCAATCTAAAGATAGAGCACCTCATGAGAAAGGAATTATCCAAACTCATTGAGGAAAATATTATTTTTCCCATCAAGTACTTGACTTGGGTCACAAAGCCAGTTCTGGTGTGTAAGAAGGATGGTGAAATCAGACTTTGTGTTGATTTCAAATATTTTAACAAGGCATCTCTGAAGGATCATTACCCTTTTCCTTCAATGGAGAATATTCTGCTTATTATGGTTAGCACGCAAAGATTCTGAATGTTAGATGGGTATTCAGGTTTTAATCAGATCTTGGTTAAGGAAGAGGATCAATTTAAAACAAATTTTACAACCAAGTGGGGAACATATACGTAGTAAAAGATACCCTTTGGTCTGTCAAATGCACACGCAATGTTTTAGCACGCCATGAAAATTTTCTTAAAAGGTTATATCAATGAGTTCATCTTAGTTTACCTCAATGACATTATAGTCTTCTCAAAGTAAAGCACAGATCATATGACACACCTGGAAAAGGTCTTTGATAGATGAAGAAAATTTGTTGTATCCCTTAGCCCCAAGAAGTGAAATTGTTCTGTGGTACAAGGAAAGCTTTTGGGCCATGTGGTTTCAAAGGATGGCATCATAATTGATCTTGAGCACATTTCAACGATCTTGGCTCTTTCTCTTCCAACAAACAAAAAAGCCTTGTAGTACTTCCTTACTAAGATTAATTTTTTTATCCATTTTATTCCTAACTTTATAGGACTGGTAAGCCCAATCACCCTTGTGCTCAAGAAGGACATAGATTTCAGATGGACAACAGAGGGAAAGGAAAGCTTCAAAAAAATCATACAAGATATTTCTTGTGTGCCATCACCCATTAACCCAAATTACTCAAAGGATTTTATCCTTTATGCTTATGGCGTTGATGCAAGTGTTGTTGTTTTCCTAACACAAGAAAATGAACAGGGGTTGGAACAACCAGTGGTTTTCTTCAGCCAGACTCTGAAGGATTATGAATTAAAATATAGTCACATGGAGAAGCATGTTTTCACCATCATGTGCACACTCAATAAATTCAAGAGTTTTCTCTCCACCAATCATATCAAGGTGTTAGTCTGCCACTCTTTTATTAAAGACTTCATAATGGGAGAAAAAATCAGTGAAAAAAGAGTGCGATGGGTGACCAAAATCATGGAATATGATATAACTATAAAATCCAAAAAACTAGTAATAGTTAGCGTGCTCTGTAAAAAAAATTCTTAGGATGCATAGAATGAGCCTAAGACTTCATTATTTCTTGATGAGGCTCTCCCACACATAGAAATTGAGTAGAATACAGATCTTGGTGTGCATGACTGGATGAAGGACATGATCACATTCCTTTCTAAGGGTGCATACCCTCCTGTCTTAAACAAGGCAAATAGAAGACATCTACAGTTACAATATATCCCTTATGTTTTGATTGATGGAATTCTCTTCAAGAAGAATCTTGACGGTGTGTTGTTAATATGTATCAATGATGTGTAGACTAAAAAATGTTGGCATAATTCAATGATGGTTTTTCAGGTGGACACTTTTATGACAAAACTACAGCGGTGAAGATCATAATGGAAGGAATATTTTGGCCTACCCTGATTGTAGATGCACATAAGTGGGTCAAAAAATTCAAGGAATGTGATTTCTTTACCAGAAAGAAAAGATTGGTAGCTCTTCCCCTTTAACCAATCCAAGCGGATCATCCTTTTTTGCAATGGGGTCTCAACTTCATGGGCATGATCAATCCACCATCAAGCATTGGACACAAGTGGGTGTTCACAACTATAGATTACTTCACCAGATGGACAGAAGCTATCGTACTCAAGGAATCAACTGAGTCAGTCATCCTTGACTTTCTCGAAGGTATAGTCATAAGGTTTGGTGTTCCTCAAACCATTATCTCTGATAATGCAAAAGCCTTCCTTGGGACCAAAATCACTGATTGGACTCTAAATCTAGGCATCTATCTAAAGAATTCTTCCAACTATTACCCCCAAGGCAATGGTCTAGTAGAATCAACAAACAAGAACCTAATCAGGATCATGAAATGCATGATGAACATCAGCCAAATACAGTGGCATATAAAGGTCTCGCACACATTCTGGGTGGATAGAATCATAGTTAAAAATGTAATAGGAAATTTTAATTCCAAACTTGTCTATGAAAAGGAGGCCACCCTTCCTTTGATGCTAGATTTGAACTCATTGGTGCTTTCCCAACAGATAGAATTTGAAGGTGCAGAACAAAGAGAAATAGGAATGGAAGAGCTTATTAATCTTGAAGAGTTAAGGAATTATTCCATGATCAGGCTAGAGTGGCATCAACAAGTAACAAAGAAATGGTTTGACAGAAAGGTAGGGCCTTAAAATTTCAAATTTGAGGACTTGGTTTTGAAATGGGATGCTGACTGAGCTAAACTAGGGTGCCATTCAAAGTTTTATGCACTTTGGAGTGGCCCATACATCATCATTTCATGAAAAGAGGCTAAATATTTGAAGCTAACACATCTTGATGGAGGCATGCTATAAATCTTAGTAAATGGGATCTATCTCAAACCATTCCATTAATTTTACCACATCATTTTGTATATATTATAATATTTTCAATTCCTCCAAGTGCGTCATGCACATAATTGTTTTTTTGTACATATTTCTTTCTTCTTGCGTGCTTATTACATGCCCTCTTCTTTTGGTTCCAGGATGCTGAAAATTTTCAAAAGTTTGCAAGATTTTGAATAGAGTCAAGAAATGATCCTTCAAGTATCTTCAAGGGTAGTTCTTCAAAGTTACAAATTAGAATTTCATGATTACATAACAAAATCCATGCCCAATGTATGTTTCAGGCTACTGATCTCCTTCATCTAGCAGGTAGATGGCCCCAAAATTTTCCAAAAGTGTTGTCCAAATAACTCTCATAGTTATTTGGGTAACTTGTATAAACTTTCTAGCTCTGATTTATTCATTGCAAGACTACTCACACTTGAATTCATTTGGCACATTCCCTTGGTTTCATTTCCTCAAGCACCTTGGTGTGCTTCCCCTTCTTCCCTTACTTTTAATTTTCCTCTTTGTTCTATCTTCCCTTACACGCATTCCCTGTGCTTCCACTTTCCTCTCAAACATTACATCCATCTTGTGCACATGCACCTATTAATTTCTCTAAAGATGGTTTTCCTTGGTATCCCCATGTGTCCCTTCCTCACGCCATTGCACATTACCTTTTAATAATCATGCCTTGACTATGCATTCTCTACTCTCTAATTTGTCTCATTTCCCTGCATGCATTGCGTGTGCCTTCCTTCTTCCTCCTTCCCATGCCTCATTCTTCCACATGCATATTTTTATGCCCTCCTTTGCGCCTTTCTTTTCCATGTTATTTTGTCATACTTGAGTGTGCAACACACAACCTATCAAAGCATGCCAAAATGGCTCCGAATCCTGGCAACTAGCCAATGAATGACATGTGGCAAGAATGAAAAACCAAGATGAACAGTTATCTAATTTCTTCAGTTAATCTACGCGCGTCACATGTCTTGCGTGCCTAGAAAGCTCTGACATCTTCTAACAACCATATCTTTTTCTTCAGAGCTCTGATTGGCACATGCCTAGTCTCAACCGATAGTTGTTGACTTAAACTACAATGATAGACATTTAAATTCAAATTCTTGGTAGATCTGGTAGCTGAGAAATGGGAAAACATATTTCTAGGAATTAATGAGAATATCTGATTGCTCCAACCATCTGATTTGATATGATCCACCCTCCTTCTTTCTCCAACAAGCCAAAAATACTTGGGGAAATGTATTTGACAGATTTACAGGTAGATTTATAGGCATTAAATGCTTCTTGTTGTTGGTTGTATTTCAAATTTAGGTTTTCCCTCCTTCTCTTCTTCTTCCATGGATTTATATATAAATATAAGAAGTGGGTTCATTTGTTATGTTGGACATTTTTAGATCCTTACACTTTTTCTAAGGATTTCATATTTTCTATTTTTTTAGTCGCAAACCTCTAGATCTCGCTCTTGCATGTGGACACCGACCTATTTCACCATTATAACAGCTCTGTGTATTTCTAGAAGTAATGGAAGCATCGTTTTGTGACTATTCTCTATCTTGAGATTTTTTATATTATTTCTTCTTTCCTTTCTTTTACATTTTGTGCTTGTTGTGCCATTATGCTCCCCTTACAACTCCTTATTTGGTTTTTTTCTATGAAACTTATTTGGTAAATAAATTTTATTTGTGCTACATGTGCTTAGCCTTCTTTCACTCATTTCCCCTCATTTTCGCTCAAAACAAATAGTGTTCATCCCTTTCTTTCTGCTATTATCGTCCTTTAGTGTAGTTTTCTTTCATGTTATCTTTCTATCCTTGGTATCTTGGAATTATTAGCTTAGTTTTCCCTCTTAACAATAGGAGTAGTAGTAGTAGTATAAGTAGATAGAGGAACTGAAATTCTCTAGAGATCCATCCCAAGCACCCAAAGTTCCACAACTTATGGACGGTTCCATTGTTGTCACAAACGAATCGGTTCTTCAAGATCTGAGACATGGGTGCATGTTTGACGACCAACAGGAACTAATATCTCTTGGTCTTGATTATTTCTCTAGATAAAAAAATGGAAGAAATAACACTATTCTTTAGAAAATCTCAAAAATATGGGGGATAAACAAATGAGCAAAAAACTTTCCTTAAAAGGAAAAAAATCTAACTGATGAAAATTCTAACTTTAGATTAATAAAATATCTATGGATAAGATTAGATCACTAGGTGGTAAACTCAAGTGGAGTGGGGGGTAGGAGAAGTGAAATGGGGTTAAAAAGAAAGAAAAGCATGCACATGAGATAAAATTAGAACAAAACGTTACACACAAAAATTTAAGGGAGAAAAGTACATGGTTTTATGATAGAACCATTAATGTCAACCAAATGTGGTTACATGACATCTGCGGTGGAAATAAAAAATTGACATGGTGTAATACAAAAAATTTATGGTTGTAACCTGAAAAATATGCAAATGGGTTGGAAATAAGGAGCAAAATAAAAAATTTCTCTTCGAATCAATCTAGAATGAGCTAGAATTAGAAAAAGTAATAAAAAATGGGAAATTCTTCACTTGTGTGAGTGATCTGAGCAATTTTATAACATCTTGTCATATTTTTTATATCCATGTAATCATCATTACATATTTTAAATTTTTTTCCATGAAAAATGGGGTGCATACAAACACCCTCACCCTCTTGAGGTGATTATTGATCTTAAGAAGAATATATTTGATGGGGAGTTCATGAAATTTAGATTTCATGTGAGGGATAATTTTTTTAATGAATATGTATCTTTGGGTCTACAATACACAAACTAGACTTACATAGGTTATTCTTAAAATTGTAATTTTTTTCCTAACCATTTTTGAATTAAAAACCCTTATTCCTCATATAGCATGTTATTTTCACTCCCAAGGATGTTATTCTATGTACATTTTGTAATATGGGCTCATTCAGAATGGATTGGTCTCAAATTTCACTTTCATCCTATTTGGTATCCCATTTTTATAAGAGAAAACTAGTGCCTTTGGATATGATGTATAAATCTAAAAAATAGTGTGAGGTGGATAGGGCTAAATTTTGTTTGCTTCCATATTTTCCTATCTATGTATCCAGATATGAATATAGAGAAATATGCCAACATAATTTTGTAGAAATGGTGGATTTTGGTTTGCCTAGGTGATATGTTGCTAATGAGATTTTTCTAGGTGATATAGATGGAGCTTCCTTTTTAGTTATAGATCTAGTGGGTAGGATTGGCTGGTTTAGTTTATATATTTTTTAGAATATAACTTGTATAGATATCCTTATTATCTTATTTGTAATATGAAGAATACACTCTGTTGTAGGTGGATGACCTTATAACCTAGGGCTAGTGGGTTTTTAAGAAAATGTATCAAATTTGTATGGACCTAAGTATGGGATATTTTTATGATAAATATAATTGTGGTTCACATCTCTGACCAAAATTATTTACTGATAAAAAAGTCATGAAGTGATCTAATAAAGTTCTGCCCAAATACTATCCAGTTTATGAAAAATATCATAAAACAATAAGCTCCAATTTGATCATTCAAGATAATAGATTTATGAAACAAACAAAATGGAAACCCTGTTATTTTATTCCTATTAATGAAATAGTTACATGAATAGCCATGACTATCCAAGTTTTTTTAAAGAATATGACATTGTGAGGTATTTTTTGAAGAAAGGTTTTCATTTATATAAGATAAAATATTCATATAGGAAATATTATAGGATTTTTTTATGAAAATAGATAAGATGGTTCAAGAAGTGGGTAGATGCAAAAATTTGGGGTTAAAATCTGTGGCCACTTTTTCCATTTTTTTATAAAGGATCTACACCCTTTATAAATTAATTACTAGAACTATTTTGAATAGGTTTGGGAAATATAAATAAAAAGTGATTATTCCCTTTATAAAGAAAAGGGAATACACCACTTATAGTTAAAAGGGCATATGCCTTTTTAACACAAAGGGTATGTTCCATGTTTACTTCAAAGGGTGTATTCCCTTTGTTTATAATTTAAAAAAATCACAATACTACATAGTTTTCAAACCCGCGACTTGAAGGAAGATGAGTTAGAGCTCATATCCAAATTACATACACCCTTTGCAAAACCTTGTGCCCATTTTACATCAACATGTATGTGCCAATGTGTCTCCCATTGAACTAAGGGAGATTTATTTTTTCAATTTATTTTGTTAATTTGTTATTTGTGATTAATTATGGGTTTTTATATTGAGTGTAATTTTTTTAATTTTGCTTTTCAGAAATATATGTTCATGGATGAAATGTATGAGGGAAATGTGGGAAGGGATGTAGAAAATATTGATAATCTATAAGAAAAATCACCTAAAAATCCTATAAATCCACAAGAGGCCCATAAACAAGAAGAAGATAAATTATTACAATGATATAATGTAAACCAACAATAATTGGAAATAATCATAAATAGTTTGCATGATTCCTCGACAAATAATTCACATAGTGCTCATGAAAATATGTTGGAAAGTGTTTATAATGAAGTAAAAATATTTTAGGGAAATTTGATTTATTGAAAATTTAAAGAGATGCATATAGATAATTGTAGACACTCAAATTTGGAAATTCACACTTTAACAACACTTGATTTTATAATGAAATCTTGTTATGATAAATACCATCTCTCCATTTCTACTTAGAAAATTCAAAGGTATCTTGTTTAGCTTGTTTATCCTTGCACACTGATATCTTGATAAATTCTAATAGCATTATACACAAAATCCATAGTAAGACACCAAGAACCAAGTTACAAACTCTGTTTGGCATATAAAATACCCCAGGGAAGGACCACATAGTTTGGTGAGGATTTTATATCCGGTCTTGGCCAAGTTGCATGGTTTTTCACAAACATGTCTTCCAAATTAGGTTTCAAATGCATGTAATTTTTTTTGGGTCTTCTAATTTGTCTGGGAAAGATTTTATTAGATAAATTATCTACATAGCCCTATATAAACAAGTAAAAACTACCCCATTTTATAACTTTGAGATCATATGTATATGTATTGATATAATCACTTTCTACACTTGAAAAATAAACTCACAACTCTCTAAATATCATAATGACACATCTACAGTCATTAAAGAAGAACCCACACTAGGTTTAATGCTTCTTAACAAGTATATAACATCCCCTCTCATTTATAAGTAGTCAAACATCACTACACCAAGTATTTTAGCAAGATCCAAAGTCAAAATAAGTATTGTCAAAGAAGTTTCCAAATTGGTTTAAGTTATCTAGATATCACATGATAAGAGGAGAATGATATGTGGTTTGAGGCCTCTTCAAAGTAGTTCCAAAATTGGCAATGCAAAGGGATTCCCAAAATCCTAATAATATTTCTTTTGCAAGAATATTGATCTATGGATAGGATTTGAAATTATGTTCAATATTTTAAGATATCCTCATTATATGATCAACAACTAGGGTTTGAAAACAATTGAAAACTCTAGGTAGACAACCAAAAATAAAGTTGCAGAGTTAGAAATAGAGTGGGTTTAAGACCACATGGTATGATCAAAATATATTGTTATAGTCATTCCCTAGGATAGTTTATAGCGATAATTCCATTTCCAAAGATTCTCCAGGTGTAAATCTCCATGTTCCAACATTGCATTTGGTCATAACCTCCCAGAATCCTTTGCAAATAACTAAGTGCACTAATACTATTTTGTTTTTAAGTTTATATATATTTTTTCAAGTATTTAGAATGTTATTATGTTATTATATAATTAACGTTGGAAGTTAATTAATTAAAATATCCCTTTGTATCTAACCCTACATCTACTTAGTGTAAATTTAATTCACTAACGACTTTAGATTAATATTTTTCTTAATATAAAAGGGTGTAAACAATAATTATATGTGGATATATTGTCATATGATGCCATAAAGGGTGTGAAATTATCAACACAAGAAAAAAAATTGTTTCATAATCCTGTAAGAAATGATCCACCACGAATGAGAAGGAAAAATATTAGCACTAATTGGTATATCCATGATGAAATGAAAAGAAATTTTTTATACAACTGGCTAATGGTCTTTGAAAATCCTTCATGTAACAAAAAAAAAGGTTACATTGTATTTTTTTATGAAAACTATATTGTGAGATTGTACTTAATGAGAATCTAAATTACTTTGACTTCAGAGTATCTCAAGGAAGAAGAGGTGGGTCATCATATGAGAGGGTTTGAGCTATGTTAAATCAAAATATATGGAACCATCTCATAAGAGGTAGGAGGAAAAAATTACATGTTATCATCCATTTTGAAATTCATTGTAATACATGTAAGGAGACCATTTAGGCACTTTACAATTTGAAAGATACGTGGACTCCCCATGAGAGGCATATTAGATATTTACAGAGTTCTAAGACTGTAGTGGCTACTAGTGGTAGTGAAATTTTTAGTGCCCCTCATAATTTTGATGGTACAAGTTGTGATACATTTGAATTTTTAGGTGTTGGAACAGGTGGTGGTGCATCTAGGGTAAGTGCATGGAAATGGGGGGCCAAAAGGGGGTAAAAACGGGATAAATTTTTCTTGAAATAAATGAAACCTAAACTTCATCAAATAATTTGGCATACCTATGCTCAAAATTTGACAAAGTGGTAAGAATAAGTACCGTAGATCTCTAAATCTAGTTTTAAAACTATTATTTTTTAAAAATGGTTGAGATTAAGAGGGTCAAATGTGGTGCGCACACAAAGTACATATATTTTTGTGTCAAAAAGATAAGAATATATTGTGTGTGTGCCACCCCCATTTTTTGAGTTCTATAATATTTTTTTTTCAAATACCTTTGGTAGAAAGTTATCTAAGACCATGTATGAGGTCCCATTAATTTTTCATAATTTTTGGATGAATATATAACTTTTTATTAATTTTCAAAGTGCACATATCTCAAAAATGAAATATTTGTGTGTGCACCCCCATAACTTTGAGAAAAAAGATAACTTTTTAGCTTTTTTTTAGTGCATGTAGAATGGAGTTTAGAAAAAACCACTTTTAAAAAAATATTGGATGAAAAAATTGTAAATTATGCACCAAAATGTATGCATAGGTTTTTGCAAGAAAACAAGGCACTAGTAAAATAAATTATAGATGAAAGCCTTAAACTAATTTGATTTTAGAAAGAATTATATCGTTATCAAGATAAAACTGAGATTTACATCGTAGTTTGATTTATTTTAGAGTATTATGTTTTAATGCATGAGATATTGGGGTGTATAAGTGAAATTTTGATTTTTTTTTTGTCAAACATGATTTTAATCACGTAGAAACAGTCCAAACCTTTGGTTTGGAAATCCAAGGAAAATCCAAGCCTATGGATTGGGAATTTCAAACCCAAAAAAGATGAAACTTGAGTGCTTTATAACATGCTCGTGTTTCAATGTGTTATGTGCTATATGTGTTTGTGGCATGCTTCTATTTACAAAAATAAATGTTTAATTTTCTTTTATTATTATTTCTTATACTTTAAATTTATTTTAGTACATATAAGATGTTAGGGTCACTCTTAACCTATATCACAAGCATTGAGAGGGAGAGTGAATTAGGGCTAATCATAAATAAGGTATTTTTAAAAAGTTGTCTTCTTTAGTTAGAAATAACAGCTAAACTATAAGCACAAGAAAGACTTCAAAACACACAACTGTAACACCTCTGTCATCCTTTCATTTGAATTTTCTCATTGGGAAATGTATTACAATGTTAACATCTAATTTTTCTTGAGTTATTGCTCATTGTAACTGAATAAATCTTGTTGCTAGATTAATGATTATCTCATTTGATATTTGTGTAATTAATCATCCTTTAGTTACAAGGTACTCTTGAATTATGATGTTATTTAATTTATTCGTGAAATGAACTAGACATATGCAACTTGTGGAAAGTTTGATTTATGTTCTTGGAACCATTTGGGTAAGCTCGTAATTTGGAGAATTATCCTAAGTCAATGATAATTAATTATTATTATTATTATTGAGAATCACTTAAGAAAATACCTTGGATCAGTTTCATTGATCCAAGGCATTCTCTTAATTTGATATGCAATTATGAATAAAGTAAAAAATTGTAGTTGTTCAATTGTTAGTGGATTATCAATTTATGCTAATTGATCTTAGTGACTTACTACAGTTTACCTATGATTCAATCCTATAGTGAGGGATGGAAAGTGTCGATAGCTGGCTCGAGTAGCACTACTCCATTTGAAAAACATCTCCCTACTGGTAAGGTTTGGTTGTGGCATTTATTAAGCCTAGACTATGACTATTGTTTTGTTAACATTTGAATTTATAGGGCCTTGTGTGCATATTTTCATGCTTAAGCTAAGTTAATGAAAATAAAGACTACCACCTAGTAGTCTTAATTAAAAAGCAAATTCTAAATCACCATCAAGATAAGAGCTAAAAAAGGTTAGAAAATAACATTATTTGCATTTAAAACTTCAAATCATAAAACAAACTAAGCATGCAAATTTATCAAGAACCTATACTCTTTTGATTAACAACAAAATTAAATGGACCTATGTAGGCTCCATGGCAATCAAAGTGGTTGTTTTTTGATATCCAAGAACCTAGGAATGAGAGCCTATCAAAGTTGGGCTACAAGACCCTTTTGACACCTCCCATATGACCCAAGCACTTTGGCTAGAAAAAGAGGCTTAACTCTTCAAGTGGTGAATTCTCAAGAATAACAAAGGAAATCTTTTAGTCTATTTGTTATGTGCTTTGCTTTTGTATTCTCAAGGAATTTAGGTGTAAGTGTAAAGGTAGGAGGAGGGCTCTTTATATAGCCCAATGGATAAAGGAACCGCTACATCCCTTTACGTGTGGGATAATAGGGATGTTGAGTTAGTTATGGATAAGGGGGGTTTAGATATGGTTGAGTTAACTTTAGGAGGATTTGTTTGTCCTTTAGTGACTCATGTGGATAAAGGGGGCCTTTTAATTAATCAAGGTGATTTAATTAATAGATGTGCAAGCTTATAAAAGTTTTTAGAGGAATATTAGCATGATTTAGACTATAGAAGGGGATTAAATCAATTGAATATTGATTTATTGGTTAAATGAAAGGGGATGCTAATTAATTAATAATAATTAATTAGTCTGGATAGTAAGGGAGATTAATTAACGGAAGGTCGTTAATTAGGATATTTGTTGGATAGGTGACTTAATTAATTAGCGTAGTGTAATTAATTAATGATGATAGGAGAGAAGTTGAGTGCCTTTGATGATATGTTGCTAATTTCCAAGAAGGGAGATAATTAGGGCAATTTAAGTATTTAAACTGCTCAGGCATAGTTATGGATGTCTACATTTGCCCCTCTTTGGGGTGGCGTAAGTGACGCCACTTCAAAGATAGTAGACGGATGAAATTTTGAATAGGTAGAAGAAAAATTAGTTGAAGTGAGAGATGCCCCCTCGAGTGTCAATAGGGTGATGAAGGAAGATGATCGACGATCAAAAAAAGGTGAGAAATAGATAGAAGAATTGGCAGGGGAAGAATGCCCAGGTAAGACAGAAGATTAGGGGTGAGAGGAAAGTGATGCAGAAGAAATATGGAGGAGTGGAGAGAAAATCTTAGCCTCTATCCTATGTATTGGAACAATTTTGGTGTCATCATATTGCCAAGAAATCTACGTCATCTGTCCTTATGAAAAATATAAGCATACGAAAAAAGTAGAATGACATGAAAATCCATACTACGAACAATTATCCATTGCTGAAAACACCAAATCCATGAAACATACAACATTGTAATGTAATATGAGAAGGAAACAATCTCATTTAATAGGGAAAACAAGTACGAACACACATATCCAACCCAACAATGGTCAAGATAGTTGTACAAATGTTTTGTTATCAAGCTGAAGATATCCACATGTTCGTGATTGATGACAAGGATTAGAAATTATGCCCTGAGTAAGGATATATGCAAGGGGAAATGATAATGGACACTAGGTCCAAGTAAAAATCTTTATACGCAACGAAATAACACCAGGAAACAAACATGCCCTAGAGTACAGATGAAGCAAGTAGCTAGCTTTGTGAATGGTTGTGAATTCGGCAATCCATGAGTCATATTAATCAGGGAAGATATGAAAAAAATTAGTAGGATATGGAGAGAATACCATACGCCAGACACAAGTTTAAGATGTAATAAGCAGGTTACCTATTTTTGTAGGGTTTTTACTTTTTAGGATTTTGTGAAAAATTTTGCCTTGTTTTTTAATTTTTAGATTTTTGAAGTGATATATATATTTTGGGTTTTCTATTTTTCGAAATGCGGTGGACAATAGAAGAAAATATAAGAAATAAAATGAAGGGCTAGGTGCAAGAGAAAATTCCCTAGGGGAAGAAAAAAGCAACAGGTGACAAATAATGTCCCTGTATAGTGGAAAAATTAATAAAATAATTATTTGTAAAATAATTATCTACGAGAGTGTGGATAAGAAGAAAAATTTCCTAGGAGCAATAAATATTGTCCTAGGGAGAAGAATGGGGTATTGGATGGAAAAAAATTCCCTAACACGGTGAAAAAATAAAAGAAAAGAAAAGAAAATTATTTAATTAAAAAAATTATTCAATGGTGAACAGAAGAGAAAATGATAGTAAAAAACGAGCCTCCATCCCCTCACGAAGATGAAAAATAGCTTGATATACCTCACCTGGGGTGGGGGGGGGGGGGTAAATCACCTTGACCAATTCATTTATTACCGAGCACTATTGATTTTTTACCATCAGGTTCTGACAGCTATGAGGACGATGGTGATCACATGAGACCGATTGAGGTGGGAATACATAGTCTTAGGGTACCAATGGCACGCTGACAATGGTGTCTTTGTGAGTACTCAAACCCTCCTTGTCAAGTTTTGTAATTAATTCCCTAGAATTAGGAATTAGGGCTAGGAGTCACGTAGGGTGCACGTGCGTAGGTGTAGGCATGTTAAAGGTGGTACATGTGTCTTATTGGGGGCGCAGGTGCCTTAGGGTGCATGTGCACATGCACAGGTACACTCAAATGCACACATGCACACGTGCGTGTGCTACACATGTGCACGCATGTGCACACACTAAAAGGGTAGTACACACACATAGGGGGTAGTGCACACACATAGAGGGTAGCACACACACAGGGTTTATGCACGTGTGCATTAGCAGGGATATGACTGATGGCGCAAGTGCCAAAAGAGTGGAAAACATGCCCAAAAGGGAACGTAAGCACATGATTGAGGGTAAAAGTTCCCTAAGACAGTTGCATGCATGCATATGCACCAAAAGGAGGGTGTACACGTCTGAAAGGGTGCACAAGTGCACTAGTCTGATGGAGGATATACAAGAAAATGCCAAAAAGATGGCATTTAGAAGAAAATTTAGGATTTTTGGGTTAACCCTAAAAAAAGATAGATTTTTAGAAGAAATGTTAGTGACTGACGGGTGGATTGAATTTTTTAGAGAAGATTACCAGTGCTTCAGATGTGGGAGCATCATTCACAGATCACTGATCTGGAGGGGAGAATGTGTTAGTGAGATCGTTGTGTAGTAGTCATTCTTCTAGAGGCAGTGGGCCTAGGTCCCGTGTCTTGGATGCCTTCCATCACATTGGACCACGGTCTGCTTACTGCACTAGCCGGGCGATGGCACAGTGAGAGTCAGTGATTTTGACTCCCTACGGGAGAGATGACCATTACTTTGGAGGATGTGTGGCAGATTCTCCACATGCCCATCCTGGGTACTTTGATTGAGTACACTTATGATGTCGGGAAGATTAGGATAGTTGTCTGGGATTTATTTAATCGCGATGACATACCTTGTGACGGTATGACTGTTGCATTCCATGAGTGTATCACTGCACCAAGGGCCCCTATATTTTATGGCACTTATCAGTGGATTTTTACTCACTGATAAGACTGGGACATATTTTCCATAAGGGTTGATGACCTTGGTACATGGGATCTTTAGTGGTGAGTGCTATTATTGGGGACAATGTATACTAGTGCACTTGTATTAGGATCTGCATCTTATTACTTACCATCATTAAAAGATGGTGGTGCCTACCTCTCTACTATAGATTTGGTCATGGGACCATATTACTATCGAGTGGCCTATGGGAACTCTTCATGCCCAAGATCTAGAGGAGCCATCTTACATGTCATGGGTATAGTAGGTGGTGATGTACAAGGCCACCTAGGCAGATTATACAGGTACTGACGAGAGTTTGATGAGTTTCCAGACAGAGATATCATATGGAGACCCTACAGGCACATTTAGTGGCCAGAGGATGCCATAGAGCTTAATGTTTGCACATTAGAGCATTTTCTCCTTGGCAATCAAAGCTATATCATCGAGCTATACAAAGTCGACAAATGCCAATGATAGCTAGGCATAGTATAGGGGGTTCCGCAACTCGACATATGGTATGCCCATAGAGAATTAGAGAGAAAAACCATGGGGCCACGTATATAGGTGACTCGAGCTAGGGCCAGCTTCTTACAGGTGGCCCCATAGGTATGGAACCCAATGCTACAGACTAGAGATCCGGGGACTACCATGGATTAATGGATGTGGTATGTGACTGTTTTACCCCAACGTCTGAATATCCCATAGGAGGCCTGGGTAGTAGGTGTTAGACCACTGAGAGAGATTTAGCATGGTGGTGATCAGAGAGAGGGTGCAGCAGGCCATGACCCAGAGGATCCATTTGATGGATTACCCCATGATGATCAGGGTACCACACAGGTACAGGGACCAATGCCATAGGGTCTAGCATAGGCACCAACATAGTTTCCTAGAGTTAGATTAATAGAGTAGGGATAGTCATCCAGAGCGTCATAAGGACCGGTCCTTGTGGCACAGCCAGTGGCATAGACAACCACCTTACAACAACAGTTACAATAGGCTCTAGTAGAGAGAGACCAGGACAAAGCAGAGAGAGACCAGGATAGAGAAGAGAGAGACAAGGCCCGAGCCCTAAGAGTGATAGTGACAGCCGAGTGAGATCAGGCTCATACTTATGTTTTGACAATATCAGCACAAAAATACCAGGCTCGGGCCCAGGCTAGCCCGAGAGGTGATAGTGTTGTGCACTTTTAGAAAATACAATAGATGGCCTCACAGATGGCTCAGATGACAAGCCTATATTAGTAGATGCAGGCCTAGCTGTAGCCTATGATATTAGAGTGAGATAGGTTCATGGTAGATCATGTAGTGGGCCAGGTCGAGCTTTCCTGAGATTTAGCAAAGATAATGTCTTACTGATGCATAGATGGTACAATAGTGACTACCTAGACACATATAGATCTGGCTACAACAGAGGGTAGAGCCTCTTATTATAGGTCCTTATACTTTGAGGAAGTTTTGGCTGAGTGGAAAGTGTCCTCCTATAGCCAGCAGTCCAGCAGAGGGACCATATCAGAGAGGCCTCAGGCTTAGTGGAGCAGCCACAAGGACAGTCAGGGTGATTAAGTGATTCTCTCGTTATGCCACCACCATGAGACAGACCAGCCACCCCCTCTGAGGGCTCGAGTCAGCCTTGATTACATTGTATTGACATATATGCCTCTTGATGAAGGCATTTATTATTTAATAGATGTATCATCCTTTGTATGCCTCAGATGAAGGAATTTATTCTTTGATAGATGTATCATCCTTTGTACGCCTTGGATGAAGGCATTTTTCATGTATGACAGTTATGTATATCTATCATTTTTAAGACAGATTTATCACACATGTATCATATGGACATTTTTGACATGACATATGTGTTTATTAGATGGACATTTTTGTTACTTCTTGATCAATTATATGGATAGATAGATGTGTTTATGATTTGATTTCACATGTATATGTATCATGAATTTTTTGATGTATCACATGTGTTTCTTATTTCTAGATGATTGATCTTTGTAGAGTATATCAATTGTGTTTGTTTATATGATGCACCATACTTAGTGGATGGGATGATACAATGATATGGGTGTAGGGGGATAGATTTTTATATTTGCGATCCCTCTTGCCCCCATTTGATGATACGATATGTGATGATTAGCTTAGCATTCACGTATGGATGTATACTTAGATTTTTCTTGATATATGATGTATAGATGATGTTAGATGTGATGATATTGATGGTAATGTGATGATGTGATAACAAAACAATGCACATGCAACAAGAAAACACAATCAAATGCCCACAAAGAACATAATGAACAAATATAACAATGTACCATGATTCACTAACATGCAAAAACATACCTCAATATGCACAAACAAGAAGAAATCTAATCTAATCAAGAAAAGATGAATCCTAACAAAGTATGCCCAAGCAATAGACAACACAAATGTACAAACAAGCAAAGCAAGAAACAAGACAATGTAAATAAACGTAAGTAAATGTTTTTGTAAGATTTTTTTTCTGAAACAATTTTCTATTATTTAGGGTGTTTGTGAAGAAATTTTCTATTGTTTTTGATGTTTTTCATATTTTGAATGTTTTTGCAGTTTGCGAAACAATTTTCTATTGTTTTTGTGATTTTTGAGAAATAATTTTCTATTTTTTTGTGTTTTTCTAACATTTTTCCAGAGCTATGCACAGGTAACCAAGAAAGCATGGATGCCCCCAACGTTAGATGGGGAATATACAAGGGTAGATACCACATGCTTATACATAGGAAGGTGAAGTCAAAAAAATACCCCCCAGCGTAAGATGGGGAATAGGCCAAGACCATGCCCCTCACAGACGAATAAAAGGAGACAAATCCAGATCAAGGCTTGATAGGATTGGGCCCACAGAGAATCTTAGAGGTAGACATGGAAATAGCCCTATGCTAAGTAGAAATACCCTTCAAATGTAAAATTCTTATGAATAACGAATCCTCCCAAGGTGCCAGAAACTAGTTTCACCCAAGGACTTATCCAAAGCACCACAATTGCGTGGTTTTCACTTATGGATGGCCTATTTTTCTCTTTTTCTTTTTCTCTTTTCTGATGTTTTTGCATTTTGAGTATTTTAGCATGTTTTTGATGATTTTTGTTTCTTTTCTAATTTTACGCCATGTTTAAGCATTCATACCATTGGGGTGAGCAAGTTTGTATGCTCCTGTGCCATATTTGGCCATAATAACATAGGGTCCTAACCAATGTGGTTCGAAATTTCCTTTCTTTTCTCGTTCTACCCTTGTGTTGAATTGATTCTCCTTCATGACCAAATCACCAACCTCAAACTGGTGAGGTATGATTCTCTTGTTTTAATTTATCGAGACTCTATTTTGATACACTTTGAGGTGATTAAGGGCACATATGTGTTTCTCGTCTAGGAGCTCTAACTCAGCCAATCTAGCCACTTGGTAATCTTCATCTTTATCCAGATAATCCTTAAGAGAGATTCTTAGGGAAGGAACCTCAATTTCTAGTGGGATGATAGATTCCATCCCAAATACTAGAGAATATGGCGTTGCACCCATAGGAGTGTGAATAGAGGTCTTATAAGCCCAAAGAGTTGGGTGGATTTGCAAATGCCAATTACGACCTGGTTTACTTACCATTTTCTCCATTATTTAGAACAAAGTCTTATTTGTGGCCTCATCCTATCCATTACCTTAGGGATAATATGGTGTATACCATTGTAACCTGATTTGGAACCGTTGACAAAGACCCTTTACAATTTTAT
The DNA here is from genome assembly GCA_019776745.2 of Taxus chinensis. Taxonomy (NCBI): domain Eukaryota; kingdom Viridiplantae; phylum Streptophyta; class Pinopsida; order Cupressales; family Taxaceae; genus Taxus; species Taxus chinensis. Next base: position 450,562,861 of record CM034153.1, on the reverse strand, counting down.
TCTTGAATGACTTTCGGTTATCAGTAACAATGGTTGCAGGAATGCCATACCGACAAATGATATGATTCATGATGAATTTGGAAATCTAAGCTCCCGTTACATAGGTTAAGGGTAAAATTTCCACCCACTTGGTAAAGTATTCAGTAGTCGTGATGATGTGGGTATGACCATCAGATGATGTAGGGATAAGCTTCCCTATCAAGTCAAGTCCCTATTTAGAAAATGGCCATGGGGTAGTGATGGGTTGCAATGGCTATGATGGAGCATGGATGAAATTTCCATATTTCTAACAAAGTACACATTTTCTTACATAGTTACAACAGTCAGTTTCTATGGTAGGCCAATAGTAGCCTACTCTTAACAATTTCTTGGCCAAAACCATTCCATTAGTATGTGCTCCACACACCCCTTCATGTACTTCTTTGATCGCTTGGATCGACTCTGTCATATCGAGACAACGTAACAAATTCCCATCATAGCCATGATGATAAAGTGTACCTCCTAAAAGGGTATAGTGGGCTATTTGGTAAATTAGGCTTTGTTTCTCAGAACAGGAGATGTTAGGAGGGAACGTGTTGTCTTTGAGATAGGTAAAGATGGGCTCATACCATGGGGAATTGGGACCAACAACATCACAAGCCAGATAGGATTATGGCATGTCGTACATGGGCTGACGTAAATTTTCCACAAAGAATGACATGTCATTATTCCCTAGTGGAATACGAAGCATAGAACCCACTGTTACCATAGCATCTACCGATCTGTTTTACACTCTTGGGATCTGTTCAAACGTGATGTGCACAAAGTACTCCTTTAGAGTTTCTACCAGCTTTTTGTAAGGTATGAGTTTTTCATCTTTAACCTTGTATTCATCATTAACTTGCTTGATAATTAACTAAGAATCACCCACAACCATGACATGATGGATGTCCCATTTGATAGAGAGCTTCATCCCTACGATAAGTGCCTCATACTCTATGATATTTTTTGTGCAAGGAAAACCCAAGTGAAAATCTTGCGGTATAGGGTCGCCAGAAGGAGTAATGAGGACCACACCTGCTCCTGAACCATGAAAATTAAAGGACCCGTCAAAGTGTATCTGCCATATGACAGATTCTTTAATGTATAGTAATGAGGCATTTGGTAGATCCAGATTCAAAGGTTTAGTACCTTGCAAAGGTTCTTCTTCTAATTGATCTATCAATACTTGTCCCTTAACCGACTTCTGATGCACAAATTCTATGTCAAATTCACTTAGTAGGATGATCCAATTAGCCATTCTACCTGTGAGGGAGGGTTTTGATAGCAAGTATTTGAGTGGGTCCACTTTAGATATAAGCTTGGTTTTGGTATTCAATAGATAATGGTGATTTTTTTGAAAAGTAAAGACAACAGCTAAACAAAAAATTTCAATTTGGGGATAGTTGAGCTCATAAGTGATGAGAGTACAACTGAGGTAGTACACCAATTTTTATTTGTGACCAAAGTTGTATTGGGCGAGTAGCGTACTAATAGCAAATTATGTAGTAGAGATATAAAGCAGGAGTGGCTCACTAGGAGTTGGAGGCATGCGGACAGGTGGATTGGCCAAATATTGTTTAAGTAAGGCAAAGGCCTACTACTTCTCTAGTCCCCAAATGAAGGCGACATTTTTTTAAGTAGGTGGGTGAACGAATGACACTTATGTGCAAGTTGGGAGATGAAGCAGTGAATAGCCTGTATTTTTCCTTGCAAGCTGTGTAGTTGCTTAATGTTCTTAGGAGGAGGCATCTCAGTAATAGTGGATACTTTAGTAGGGCCTACCTCAATTCCCCTTCTTGATATAATGAAACCCAACAATTTTCCCAATAGCACGCCGAAAACACATTTCTTTGGTTTCAGCCAGACTTTGTACTCTCGTAGGCGCTCAAAGATACGACGTAAAATAACAGGGTGATCCTCTCTTGTCTTAGATTTTCCGAGGATGTCATCCACATAGTCTTCCATGATATCATGGATCATATCATGGAAAATTACCGTCATTTCCCTATGATAAGTAGCTCCTACATTTTTAATCCCAAACAACATTACCTGATAACAGAAGGTACCCCAAGGAGTTGTAAAAGTCATCTTGTGCTAATCTTCATCAGCTATCTTGATTTGGTTGTATCCTAAAAATCCATCCATAAGAGATAACATCTCATATCCTGTTGTTGAATCCATAATCATATAAATATTTGGTAGTGGAAAATCATCTTTAGGGCAAGCCTTATTAATATCTCTAAAATCCATGTAGATTCTGATCCTGACAGACTTTTTCTAGACAGGGACGATGTTGGATATCCATTCAGAATAATCAATAGGCCAAATGAATCCTGCTGCAAGCAATCTTTCTAATTCTTCTTTAACCAGTAGGGCCACCCTTGGGTGCATCTTTCTGAGCTTCTGTTTAATAGGTTTCGCATTTGCATGTACAACTAAGTTGTGCATGACCAAAGTTGGATCTAATCCTGGCATGTCCTTGTAGGACCATGCGAATACATCTATAAACTCTCGTAGTAGCATAGTGAATGTTTTATGTTCCCGTGCCGAGAGTGATGCTCCCAATTTGACTATTTTTGGGTCCTCTTCCGTACCAATGTTGACATTGATAGTTTCCTCTACTAGCAATTTTGACAAGTCCTCCATACGCGTAGGATCGGGAGGAAGGTTGAGATCTTTGTCCAAGGATGTCTCCATGAGATTTTCATCCTTGGTGTGGTCACTTTTATTGTCCTTTGATTTTTGCACCTGTTTGTCGGCTAGCGCCTCAAAGAGGTTTTCACTGTGTGACTTGGACTTTGATTTTTTCCGAGGCTTTACGTTGGAACTTTTTCCCTCGCTTTTTCTTAAGTTTTTCTGACCATGAAGCTCAGCCTCCTCACCAAAGTAGGCACAGGTATCCAAGTCAATATAGAAGCCCTTTTTGTGGTCTCCAATGGGAATTGTATCCCGAATGCCCATGAACTCTGCGATAGCTTCATCATTCTCAAATAGATCTAGTGACATATGACGTTGTTGGTCCCATTCAACAAGGGAAGGGTAAACAAGGTCAAGGGTTTGTTCCGTGGGGGTTATGGTTAGGACAGTAATATTCATGAATAGGTTCATGGAGGCAAGATCCTCATATTGGCTACAACGAGAATCCGTATCGCTGTCTAGATAGTCAGAGCTATCCTCACATTCAGAGAAAATAGCGTCTTGATCATTGGGGTGTGCCCCATAAGGGAGAATTCCAATGTCGTATCTTTCTATTTTAAAATGTGGGAGAGGTACTGGTTCTCGTTGTCCTTGCTCATTTCTTCCGCATCCTAGGCCCTTGTAGCCCATGGAGTACATCATTTTACTGGATTTCTCATATTCAAGGAGTTTGATAATAGGTTGGCTGAGTATCCTCTGGGACCCAAGTTGTAGGTGGGTCCAACAATTTTTCTTCAGCCAGCAAGCCTCTAAGGTAAGAATGACCCAATAGTGCATTCATTTCTAGGTCTTCTAAAGCGATAGTTGGGTCGACCTCTAGTCTTGGGTGACAATGAGAGGTCTGAAACCAAGAGGGCTTGTTGCACATTATATTCTCCATAGCCGTATTCTAGAACCTTCATCTCCCATGAATCAAAAGGAGATGTTGATGTAGACGCACCACAGGCACAAGAACTGAGAGAATCTGAATCTATTCGAGATTCCATGGCTTCATATTGGAGAGGGATAGCTATATCGGCGAAGGGACATGCATATGTGCCCTTACGTGTAAAACTATTGAGAGCTCTGCAGTGAGTGAAGGGCTCTGAATCTCCTTGTATTGTAATGGTGTGTCCCTCATGCTTCAATTTAATGCACTGATGGAACGTCGATGGCATGGCCTGCATGACATGAATCCATGGTCAGCCTAGAAGCATATTATATGGAAGTTCCAAGTCCATGACATTAAACTTTGTTTGATGGCAAGTGGGACCCACCTCCATGGGCAACGTGATTATGCCCGCAGACCTCCCTTTCCGCGTTGTCGTAAGTGGTGATAGTGATGATATTTGACTCAAAATCTGTCTTAATATGTCCTAGCTGCTTAACCAACTTTAGCGTGCATATGTTCAACCCTGATCCATTGTCCCCAAGCACTCGTTTGATCTTCCTGCGGGTAACAACTACCTCAATATACAAAGGAATATTATGCATTAGATTTTCAGTAGGGATCTCCCTATGATTGAAGGCAATGTGTTCATTTGGTACGATGTTTGCTACTGCGGCTTGAAGATGTGTAGGATCTACCTCTAATGGCACTCCTGACCCCTGAAGAGTTTGGTATAGAATGTCTTTGTGTACATTTGATATCTTAAGAAGATCTAAGATCAAAATCTTAGCAGATGTATTCTCAAGTTTCTCTAAGAGGTTATATTTACCATTTTATGGGGTTGATGGAGAAGGTTTCGGAATCACGAGGCGGGCATGCCTTGTTACCGCATCACAATCCTTTCCCTTGATTCGGATGGTGTTGACATGGTCAGTAGGAGAGCAAATACATCCAATAAACGAATCATAATGATTTATTTTTTTGGTGTATAAGTAATTCACTGCTTTATAACCTTGGGATGACTCTCCCTGATCTGGACTTTGACTTTTCTGATTTATCATGTTTGGGGAATGGCTCTTTATATATCCCCATATTTTCGTTGGGTGTCTGAGTTTTTTCTAGGTTGTCCACCTCTATCTCCCCATTGTCGATGTGGTCTTGGATATAGTGACGAAGTCGCAGACATTTCTCTGTCTTATGTCCCTTGACACTATGCATTTCGCAATATTCATGCTCCTTGTACCGTGACGATTTTGGAGCATTGTCATCAAATGGTTGTGTCGTAGGATATATCACCATGTGAGCCACATCTAATTGTTTTAATATAACCGACAAAGGTTCATTAAGGGGGGCGAACATTCTCCGCTTGGGTGGTGGTTGAATGGGTTCTTTGGTTAGTTTAAAAGGTTGACTAGTTTGAACCACTTGTACACGTTTAGAATCAGTGATCCCGTCTCCTACCACATTTTTGTTTTTGTTAAATACCTCCGGCTTCTCTGTGGGTTTAACATTTTGATTATCTTTAGATTAGGACTTGAGAGTTCCTTTGGCAATGAGATATTTCTCTATTTGAAACCCTTTTTCAATTAACTCCTCAAAAGTGTGAACACAATGCATTTGGAGGTGGAAGGCTATGTCTGGATTTAGGTTAGGCACAAAAATACTTACTAGCTGTTTTTTAGGGAAAGCGCAAGGGAAGCGGCTAGCTATCCCTCTCCACTATTATAGGAAGCTGGAAAAAGTATCATTAGGGCATTGTTTGGCACCACATAAATCTGCCATGGTGACATCACTCTCTATATTATATGAGAAGTGATGCACAAACCTTTTTGCCAATTCTGGCCAAGTGAAAATTGATCCCCGAGGTAAACGTGTAAACCACTCTGAGGCTTGACCTCCTAGACTCTTGGGAATTAGTCATATGAGATAATTATCACTATAGGACACCTGTTGACATGCCATATAGAAATCTTTGATATGATCTCGTGGATCTCCCTTCCCTTTATATTTGTTGAATTTTGGCATGTCGAATTTCTTAGGAAAAGGTTGAAGGATCATAGTCTTGTCAAAAGGATTGGGACATAATTCTTCATATTGATACTTTCTAATGCTCCCCATATTGCTCTCTTGAAGGCTTGTGAGTGTTGCTTTCATAGACTGCACCTCTTGTGTGAGCATTGTTCTTTAGTGGAAGAAGCAAGGATATATACTCGATGATACTTCATATCGTCTTCTCCTTGATTTTCTGTATGGAGTTCACTGATTTTGACCTTAGGCCTTGACTTTTGAACATTTTTGCTTGCTTCCTTTTGTACATGAGAGGTTAGCAAAGCTAATTGTCGGCTTAGGTTACTAATCTATTGTTGAATGGTGGTTTCTTCTTCTAAAGGTTCTTCCTCTTCCTTGTATTGTGGAGGTTCTTCAACATTCTCATGTCCCGACCTGTTTTTACGTGGTACTTTGGTAAAGGGTGTCCTATGTCCCACCACTTTATCATTTCCTGCATTAGAGGTAGAAGCATGTCCATGTGTCAAAATATCCTCCATGTTAATAAGGGGTTGCTCTTCTTTGTTAGCGTTGTTCGTAGGTGGGATTATCTCATTTTCAGTGGGCATTTTGGCCCCTAATTCTACAATCTGCGCTAGCACCCTATCCTTATTTTTAAAAAGAAACTCGTCTAATAAAGTAGGGTCAAAGTCAAACTCTGCGTGTGGGGATTCTAATTCATCACCACTATGATTGACCATATCTTCTATCTCTTTTTCCCCCGAAAAAAGAGGCCCTAGATCATGTCCAATGAAAGGGTTTGACCCTTGTCTGTTTGAGGCTTCCCAAGCTTGTGCTTGTTGTTCCTCGTATGTTTGTTTCTTGAGTCCTAATCATGTTTTAGGAGCCATTATTTGTAGTAGTTTCACTAGGGTAAGTTATGAATGTGCTTAAAAATTTGTACTCATACCTATGTGAAATGCAAGATGAATGCCAAGAATATGCATGAATAACAATGTGAAAATACCAATGTGATAGAGGGATAAATCAACAGTGACACAAATGTTTGGTATCTAAGCCAGTCAAATGAATGAAGTACTTCCTAAACTATGTTTCAACAAAGTAGTTTGGTATCGAAAGATAATTAACATGATGTTCTCACTTATGCCAAGTTCAAAAGAATGAACAAGATGTAAGTAACTAAAAGAAGTTAATGTGACCTCCTAACTAGGTATACTAGAAGTGAGCTCAAATTTGATTAAGACTTATATCCCAAAAAGTTCTAGTTATAATTTTTGAGTGACACAACAATGTCACCAAGATATGTTAACCCAACTTTGTGAGAAAGTAAGGTATTAATATCAAGATGATATTGATATAACATGCACAAGTGGTAACACATAGCACTCTTCAAAATCAAGGTAATAATAGATTCAAACTAAAAGCTTAGAGTATAACTAGGAATTGTTAAAATGTGTGTAGCGTAACCTTACAATATAGATATTTAGGTAAAGTTCACAAGAAACAAAACGTAAATACAAAATTTTTAGTGATACGATACAAACAAGGTAACCTTTCTACGGAATTTCAAGATGAAGAACCAAACCTAACTAAAATAATGATCCTGACAAGGGGTATCAAGATCAAAAAGGCCACCAATGATATGAATACGCCTCAACACACTTTAGACGTTTAACTTACCCAACCGTAAACATGGATGGGCATAAATGGAAAAAAAAGTGGCAGAAACAATTGATTGGTAACACAAAGGTAATCACCTTTCTTTTGATCAAAAAAGTGTCAAAAGAACATGAAGGAAGTAGATCAGAAATGGGGATGAAAAATGCTAGCTTCACTTCAGCAGAGTTTTGCCTCGCCCTAAGGAAAGTAAAAAAACTAAGCAAAAGTAACACGTCACACGTTTCGTGATGAAAATATGGCTCACAACTCAACACTATTTTGAAGTGGTCAAAGTGGGCTACTGGTCAAAGTATATCTTCCTAGGTGGTTCTCTCATCCTAGGTGTTACAAATTTTTCTTAAGCGAGCTCAATTTACCCAAAAAGTTACACTGACTAGTTTGGGAGTATCTCGGCTTTACTTTACCCCCTTCAAGAATAATAGGCAACTAGTGCGTCTACATGTACTATCACTGGGGTCACCATAAGGACAACCAGTAACACTATCTCACAAAGGAATCACTAGTAAAGTAGGTAGTGTGGAGAACTTCCCATTTCTTCCACAAGGTTTTCTCTTGCATGGACTACTTTGGGGTTCCTGGAACCACCCCGATTGTTATAGCTTAAGGCGTTATGCCAAAGGGGTTATGTTCCAGTTGAGCGGAGAGGGACATACCCTTTTCTGAAACCTGTAATATAGCGTTTTGAATATGTTATTCTTTTTATCTTATTTAATTAGGTGTGGAATTCTTGAACACCTTTTGGAAACCTGTATGACGACTGCATTATTAGTTTTTGACTTTGTTTCGATTCCACCTTTTCTTTGATGAGTGTGTGTTTTGGTTCTACATGATGATTTTAGTAGTTTTCCATCAAAAGAGTAAACATCATTTTTGATTCTCAAGATCATCCAAAGAATAAAGAGAAGAGCATACATGATGTTTCCAAAATCCAAAAAGATATTAAATGGAAAAACACTTTAATTCAAACACACCAAGTTAACCCATTCCAATTCAAATATTCTTAACAATGTCAAAGCATTAAAAAGACCTAAGAATCATTTCTGATTCTTGAGATCACCCCAAGGGACACGAGGGAAGAGCATACATGATCTTATTCTTGTAAGAAAGCATGGAAAGTTTATCTAATCAAGTAAAAGCATGTAAAAACACCCTGCAAAAATGAGTATTTAATTAGATAAAACCTGTAATAAAGTTAGCACCCTAACACATTAATCTCAAGAAATAAAAAGTCACCTATGCCCCTATTTTGGTGTCTACGCGTGGGTTAGGGTGGATTTTATACTCTGTGTTTTTATGACTTACAAGGTACATGTGCCACCTGAGAGGCATGTGCGCCACCAGAAAGACGTATGTGCCACCTCTGATAAAAATAGGATAGGATTAGTTTGCGCCACCAGAAAATCATGTGTGCCACCAGAAAAGCGTGTGTGCTACCACTAATTAAAAAAATATTAGATTATGATAGAATTCTTGTGCCACCAAAAATGTGTTTGCACCACTAGAAAAGCGTGTGCATCGCGGTTAGGGTGTATGCACCAATTTGACAGGTTTTACGTTGTAGTGAAGGTGCAGTACAAAATGGCGTTTGCACTCGGGTTAGCGTGCATGCACTCTAGTTAGGGAACATGTGCCAGGTTTAGTTTATTTGCGCCAAGGTCAATAAATAGAGATTTTGACTCTGACAGTGTGCTTGTGCCACCCAAGAGGTGCCTGTGTAACCATAAATGTGCCTATGCCACTCCTGCAACCAAAACACAGAAAAAAACACAAAAATATCACAATACTTCAATTTTTAGCAAGTTAATTTTAAAATGGCAACAACCCATTAAAATGATGGCTATGAACAAGAATCTACACATATAATATTAGTAAAAATTCCAAAAAAATGGACATTAATTACTACATGTGCATATCAAAAGTTATTCAAAACAATAGAATTTAAACTAAAATGCCAAGGGACTAGGTCCCACTAGGCATGCCAAATGTGTGCATAGTTTCATGCTTAAGCTAAGTTAATGAAAATAAACACTAACACCTAGTAGTCTTAATTAACAAAGTTAAAGCAAAGTCTAAAGAACCATTAAGATAAGAGCTAAACAAGGTTAGACAATAACATTATTTGCATTTAAAACTTCAAAGCATAAATCAAACTAAGCATGCAAATTTGTCAAGAACCTCTACTCTTTTGATTAACAACAAAATTAAATGGACCTATGTAGGCTCCATGGAAATCAAAGTGGTTTTTTTTTTATATCCAAGAACCTAGGAATGAGAGCCTATCAAAGTTGGGCTACAAGACCCTTTTGACACCTCCCATATGACCCAAGCACTTTGGCTAGAGAAAGAGGCTTAACTCTTCAAGTGGTGAATTCTCAAGAATAACAAAGGAAATCTTTTATTCTATTTGCTATGTGCTTTGCTTTTGTCTTCTCAAGGAATTTAGGTGTAAGTGTAAAGGTAGGAGGAGGGCTCTTTATATAACCCAATGGATAAAGGAACCACTACATCCCTTTGCATGTGGGATAATAGGGCTGTTGAGTTAGTTATGGATAAGGGGGTTTTAGATAGGGTTGAGTTAATTTTAGGAGGGTTTGTTTGTCCTCTAGTGACTCATGTGGATAAAGGGGGCCTTTTAATTAATCAAGGTGATTTAATTAATAGATGTGCAATCTTATAAAAGATTTTAGAGGAATATTAGCATGATTTAGACTATAGAAGGGGATTAAATCAATTGAATATTGATTTATTGGTTAAATGAAAGGGGATGCTAATTAATTAATTAGTTTAAATAGTAAGGGATATTAATTAACAGAAGGTCATTAATTAGGATATTTGTTGGATAGGAAAATTAATTAACTAGCATAGTGTAATTATTTAACGATGATAGGAGAGAAGATGAGTGCCTTTGATGATATGTCACCAATTTGCAAGGGAGATAATTAGCGCAATTTAAGTATTTAAATTTCTCAGGCATAATTATGGGTGGCTATAGGCCTAACCTAAGACCTAAGGAATATGAATTATATCAGTTTCTTGGGAACCTAACCTAAATGATCTATGCCTAATTGTAATGTTTCTAAGTTTAATCTAAACCCTAACCTATGAAGGAAAGTTACTCAAATCCTAAATCGATGCTAACCCTGGTTAGCATTAGGAAAGGGGATGCATGGTCAATGGTAATTTTTTGGTTTTCATCACCATTACATGTATTGGAGATTTTCTTTAATTTGCATTAATGGAAGACAATTCCACTCCTTAGTGCCTTAGTGGTAAGCCAAATTAGAATTTGGAAGGTTGCTAAAAATTACTCTAACAAGGTTGTTTGGTTAGCTAAATAGTTAATAAGCTCACCTAGAGGGAGTTGGAGGAAGTCGGTGGGTTGGCAGGATGAATGGACCGTCCTGGAAAGTATTGATGATTTAGAAAAATGTTATAAACTACCTAGTGGAAAACGTGAAGGATTCAACAAAGGCATTATTGTTTTTGGTTTTCCATTCTATCATTTTGTTCTCCTTCTCACTCTACAAAAAAAGGTTTTAGACATTTGATCTGGGTTTTGATTTTGTTTGAATCTTGGCTTCTCTATTTCATGGAGAAGCTTTTGGGAGATATTCCAGTGGAAGAGTGAAATTTTTTTTGTAGAGATTAACTGATTCAATTGTAGAAGCTATCGTGGGAGATGGAATAAGGATCCTGATAGCTAGAAAAAGACTTTAGGAAGCTCTACCAGGCATGATAGGCTCTAATCCCTTGGAAAAACTTTCTCTATCTAATTAGTTTATAAAAAGAACTCTGATTATTATAGAAATAATTTTGGGGTTCACAATTTTTATTATTGTATAATAAATGGAACCCTTTACTTGGTAAGTAACTGTTGGAACTGGTTTTTGATCTTACAACTCTATACTTTATTTATCATGGTTGAAATGTTGGTTTTATTTACATGACTAGGTTGGATGTTTTGAAATAGAATCGTCATGATTGTGATGGAAAAAATAAGTGTATTTTTGAGTTGCATGTGCATATATATTATTTTAAGGTGGATTTGCAGTGTGTTAATTTATCTCTATTTGTTATTCAAGTTTTGTGGAATGTATTTTTATATCTTTAAAGAAAATATGATCATGTGTTATGGGTTGAGTTGGAACTCGATCACTCATTCAAGTAAGAAGGGTCTCATTTAATGGTAAGGTCATTTATCTAGTTTTCTGTTATATTCTAATTCAAATACTTGAACCTTTAATACCTGTAACTATGGATTCAATGGGCCTTTCTATAGAACAACCTTGTGTGGGTGAGTTACAATTCGAACCTAGTTGGGTAAGATTTGTTTAATGGTTTTTGATCGATCTTGATACTATCCATTCAGCCTTACATATTAGATCATTTGGGTATTAGGTAGTACTATGTTATATGCAAAGAGGATTTTGTTTTGTTCTCTTTCTCAGTGTCTGTACCTTCTCTAAATAATTTTTTTGTGTTGGCCATTTGACAGGATTGTATGTTGTTTTGAGTTGGTCTTTGGAAAGGCTCGAGTCGTAGTCTTATTCTCCTTCTTGAACCAATAGAGTAGGCTGACCATTGCATGTGTTCACTAAATTCTTATGCTGATTTATGGGTCTTAGTTGGTAGGGTACCATTATTCTAATGGTTTCATATGTTACTTATGTATTGTTTGGATATTACGAAGTGGTCTTGTGAAGTTTGACTTGTAACTATGACTATTTCAAACCAGGGAAGTCTAATGTCTACCTGGGCATTGTTATGAATCCTTCTGTGAATTGTTCAGATCTTTGGGTGGACTTCCAGTGTATTGACAGTATGTTGAATTGTTATATATTTTGGTATGTTTAATTTTTGATAATTTTTTAATTAATCTTAAATTATAAGGTTGGAGCCTTGGCATGCACCAGCTAGATGGTTTATTAAAATTGTGTTTGAGTGTTGATCAAACTAAAATCTTCTCGATATCATACGAAGATGATAAAGGATATCGTTAAGTCAGTTGAAAGGTTGTTGACTGTGAGATTTCTCTACTATGGTAGAGTCACTTTGTTTCTTAGTTTGAATGATGTATTCAGTTAAGTATGAATCTTTTCCATACTTGTATGGAATACTTGTATTTACTTAATATTATCTCATTTATGATTATATGTGTTATGTATTCCAATGACTTGCATGCACTCTAAATTAGTTGAATCCAAGTTGTTCTTGCTTAGATTGCTTGTCTGATAAGTTAAATTGGATTTGGGCCTTGAGAGATTTTTGGTGTTATTTTTATACTCAGAGATATAAATCTTGTCTAATCTTTAGATTGTTGGACTGTTGGAATTGAATTCTTTTTTTAATGTAACTTATTAGATTTCAGTAAAATGTTTTAATCATATAGTATAGGCTGTATGCTTAAGGAATTTTCACTCTTTCTTTCGTTCCTATTGTTATGTATACTTGGATTTGCATTATTGGTGTGATATTACTTAAAGCGAGAATGTATACTCATATACTTTTGGGTTACTTGTTTGTTGAATATGGATGAATGTTGAATCTATTATTCTTAGACTTCTAGTTGATATAAATCATACTTTTTTGGTGTGTTAGATACTAACATTACAAGGTTTTGTGATACACATGAGTATGGTACTTATGAAGTGTTCAAATAGGAAAAGACCTTTTTGAACCCTTGACTGATTTCTATTAATAATCAATGTTCCTTTTCAAAGTTGTTAGTTAGAACATATGGTTCCAAGGATTTTTCTTCTATCATGCTCAGTTCAAAGGAATTGACATATGCTAACAATATTGTAGATGAATTACAAGAAAAAATAATGGAGGATGAATTATGGAAAGCTACATTTATTCTGTTAATTTATGAAGTGTAGTTTGCTAGAAAATTTGTGTTTCATTTACTGATTTATTCTTGTGAATAAATGTTTATGGCCTAAGGCCTAAACTACTGAACGAATTTGATTACTTATTATCTACTTGAATTGACATATTCTTCTAGAAAATAACATAATTTGTTGCTTGATTCATTCTCTTTTGACTGGTTGAGTTGTGTGCGAATGATGTTTTCGGTTTAAGAATTCTTTCACTTAGAAAGTAAGCTTATAGGAAATCAGTTGATATGTAATGTTTTACTTCAAGACATTGATTCATAATCTATGGAAAGTTATATGAAATGTTACCAAATTCTTATTAATAGTATGAAGCAAGGAATATTATTTTTGATCTTTGAATATGCGGAAAAAGGGGAAAGACATGAAGCATTGCCTTTTACAAATGACTTGTATGAAAGGTATAAATGGAATGTCTTAACCATGAAATAGTTATTGGCTGTTAAAACTTTTAATTACTGAATTTATTAGAATAATATAGTAATGAATGAGTTATATTCAAATAAGTTATATGTTGTGGAAATTAAGTTATGAATGACTATGCTTAATTACATCATTACGAACAATACTTATATGACTGTTTTATGAGGAATGATATAAAACTAAAGTGGTTGAAAGATTAATAGTAAAGGGATCTAAGTGATTATACTATAAGGGATCCAAGGGATCTATACAAGAAGCCACCAAATTCAAATTTGCTCTCAAGGACTATGAGTCGATCTCGGGGCAGATGGTTAATTTTCTCAAAAGTGTTGTTTTCTTTATTAATGTGGATAAACAAGTCCAATTAAGGGTTGCTCACATTCTGGGTAGCAAAATCAAGTGTTTTCCAGACTCTTACTTAGGAATTCCTCTTATCCATAAAAGCCCTGACATCTCTGTTTGGAATGCCCTATTGGAAAGAGTTAACAAGAAACTTTCCTCTTGGAAATGTCTCCTTCTCTCTTAGGTGGGTATGATCTAACTCCTTAAAATCTCTCTTCAAGGAGTCCCCATTTTCATTATGTCTCTCTTTAAGCTCCTAGCCAAAATAATTGATGCTCTGGAATAAATTCATAAGAGATTTATTTGGGCTAGGGCCTTAGAAAAGTTTAAATTTCCTCTGGTGGCCTGGGAGAAGGTCACAAGGCCAAAGATGTGTGGCGGTCTAGGTATGAAAAGTATAACTATCATAAACAAAGCTTTGGTTGATAAAGCTGGCTAGAGAATTACTAGAGAGGAAGGACTGGATTGATATAATAAAAAAGAAATATCTACAGAATTTAGGTAGAATTGACTCGTTCTTCTCTCATGAAAATCTCCCTAGAGGATCCTTCTTCTAGAATTCACTATTGGATTTGAAATATATTCTCTCAAAGGGATCCCTATGGGAGATTGGTAAGGGGAACATGATCAGATTTCAGTGGGATGGCTAGATAGAAGATTCCCCTTTAGTAGATCAGGAAATTTGGAAGGAGATTGCTCAATTTTATGAGGACAATGGTAAAATTTGGATAAGAGATTATTGGAGTCATGCGAATGAGGTCCAATGGGAAACCATAGTTCCCCCCAGGTTATGATGGTGATATCAAACCATTTCAAAATCTCAATAAGAAACTCAGGGAATTCCACATCCCCATATTCCAAACTAAGGAGGATTCCATCATTTGGAAAGAGGAAGACTCTGGAAATTATTCTATTAAATCAGCCTATAGCTTACATTTCAAGAAATATTTTCAAAAAGAGTATTGGGGTAAGTTATGGATCAAGGACTTGACCCTAAGATCAATATTTATTATTGGCTGGCTACTCAAAATAAAATTTTGACAGTTGAAAATCTTATAAAAAGAGGAATGTAGATCCCTAATAGGTGCACACTTTGTCAGAGAGGGGAAGAGAATGTGAAACATATTTTTTTACATTTCCCTTTCTCTAAAGGTTTCTTCTCACTAATTTCAGAACTTTTCAACATACAATGGATTATGCCTTTGAATACAGAGGATTGTTGTACTCAATAGGAGTGCCCATTTAGGTTTCCTTATCTAGCCTGGGCCTGGTAGATTACTCTGCCTCATCTCTTATGGGGTCTATGGAAAATAAGGAATGATAGTGTTTTTAGAGATCATAAACCTCTTATTATGGTGGCTAAAAGGAAAATCCTTGCTGTCATTAAGGAAAATCTCAAACTGTTTAAAGGTAAGACAAAAACCCTTGTCTAAAATGGGAGCAAGAAGTCCTGGATAATTTTTCCTATAGTCAGCTCAAGAACAAAAGCTCTGGTAATAATGTTAATTAGATTAGACCTATGGGAAATATGATCAAGATCAATTTTGATGGGGCTTCAAAGGGGAATCCTGGTTAAGCTTGGTGTTGGGGTATCTTAAGGAATAGTGTGGGTGATTGGTTGTTCGTCTATGCAGGTCCCCTGGGAAAGCAGACTAATAACATGGCTGAAGCTAGAGCCCTCCTTTGGGGTATTTTGGTCGCTAAGGAAAAAGGCCTTAAGGACATTCAAATTAAAGGTGATTCCTTAATTTTTAAAAATGCTCTCCTCAATAGGAGGAAGATCAATTGGTCGTTAAAAAACATCATTCAAGACATCAAGGAATTGCTAAAGTTTTTTGACAAGATATCTATCAATCATACCTTGAGGTAGGGAAATAAATGTGCGGAAAATATGGCCAACATAGGAGTAATGAGTACAAAATTTGGTGTAAAGGGGAGAGATTACCCTCTAATATTAATGATGACATCATTAAGGATAGAAGGCGTTGGGATTAATGATGCTGGCATGAGTGGGGGAAATAATTTCAGGTACCAAGATAGCTTATACATAAATCCTTATTCTAGTTCGAACTCTGATAGGGAGAACAGTTTGTGGGTTATGAAAATATTTCGCTGGAACGACAACTTAGGAAAAGTGTAGATGGGTGGAGACAAGATTCAAGTGGAACCTGCCAGTCAAAACATGAAAGAGAGAAACAATGATCTTTGGAACAAGCTTAAAGTTGGTGGATTTAGAAATTTTATTGCTAAATTACATGGCCACGACCCAGCTCTATCCAAGGACTTCGGCCAAGCTTGGAAAGAGGGGGTTTTTACTATCTGCGGTGTGGAGGTTGAGGTCTCAGAGTCCAATACTACCAAGGTGATTGATATGAAGATGGATGGGTTTAAAATCTACAAGGAAAAAACCTGTAGGGACCTCAAGATTGAGTGATTTTTTGTTGGCAAGGAGACTTGTTTCTTCTTCACTGATGGTATTGCACATTTGTGTATTCCTGGAGTCTAGAAGGATGTTTTCCTTTAAGTTATGAAATATATTACGCTGGAGGTTAAGTATAGAAAAATATATACCCATCACATGACCTTCCTCAACATGTTCCATCACAATTTTATGCTCAGTATTCCCTTTTTTTTTGCCACATCTCTTTCAAACTCGCTGATGGCTTTCCAGAATAAAAAAGATGATTTGCCCCTTCATGACGGCTTGATTCTTCTTCTGGTTCAGAATGGCAAGCCAGTTCTAGATCATCCTTTGACTATGGCCTTGGAGGAGCAAGATGAGGAAGATGACATTACTCTTGCGAAGTGTCTTACTAAAATGAAAAAGGGTAAAGGTACCCTCTGGGGGGATGAGAAAGATACAGACAAAATGGAGGGTGGTGGGGAAGCCAGTGCTTCTAGGAAGAATGAATGTGTGGGAGACCCCATTATTTTTTAAGAATGGAGTAGGAAGATGTTGTATTTATAAGGGGTCCTAAAAGCTATGGAGGACACGAACGAGGGGCAAAGGGAGTCCATGTTGAACATCATCAACATTTTGAAGAAGATGGTCGTGGATCAGGTCTAGATAAAACACATAATGAAGGAGTTGGAGATTCAAGTTAAAGTGTTGCTTGACAGAGTGGAGGAGATTGAAGGGGAAAAGAAAAGGAGGAGATTCAACCTTCGCATTAGCAGGTCGGGGGAGGAGTATGTGTTGATTGGTTCTAGACTCCTGGATAGCTGCTGCTGGTCTGGGGCCTCTGGTGGTTTTTTTGCTTGTCGCGGAGGCTGTTTTGGTCTCTGAACTATGTACAGACTGCTAGTGAAATGTGGTGCCCTGTTGTTTCTTGGTCTTTTTAATCCTTTTGGGGGTCTAGATCCTGCAACATAAGAGTTAAGCCTATTTAACTCATTTTTCTAGGACCCTTTTCTAGGTTTTCTTTCTGTTTTGTTTCTAGCTGTGTTCCTCTTTTTTTTACTAGCCCCTGGGATCCGATCCCTATTTTTTACCTAATATAATAAAAAATTATACTATAAGGTAATTTATATATCCTAATAAATGAATAAATACAATAACAAAAAGAAATTGTACTTAATAAAGATAGGATGATAACATGGGGTTATATGTTTAACTTGAACTAACCTTTAAGGCATAAAGAACAAGGTTCTTCTAGCTGCAACAATGAAGTCATAAATATGATACATATTTTAATTACATGCATAATGTAATTATGTTATGAGCACTTGATAAAATGGGGTTGTTCACTATTGGTTAACAGAATGAACCCTTCGAATAAGATATGAGGTGAATGCAGAATATCCTTCCATCATAGATGAGTTACACTTAGGGGATAAAAGTTTAACTAAGTAACGATAGTTAGAATAGTTGAATGACTTACTCGAAAGTGAATGTAAGTCATGAGACTATTGCGGGTTGAATTTATATTACCCGTTTGGAGTCATTAACATGAACTTTAAAATGCTCCTAAGTATTTTTGGACCTATATGGTTACCACCCTATAATTTAGTTAATATGTTTCTAAGATTATTAGTCAACTAATTGAGATTTCATACTCAAAGGATATTAAGTAATGAGAAGAATTAAATATGTAAATCCTTCATATTGATTAAGTAGAAACATAACGTTCCTTATTGAAATGTTGATATAACCCAATTTAGTCCTTAGGAATGACACATAAAGGCTAAAAATAACTATGGTGGGATTAACAAGCTGCGAATTAAAGGGATTAATGAACTTGTTAAGAAGGGAGGTTTAGATTTTTGGAACTTAATGGGTTGTTTCAGCATAACCACTATTGCATAGTACCCTTCCAATGATGGGGTTCATTAAGTGGTTACTATGGAGTAGTCATTATGGCACAATAATCCATTCATCTCCTCTAAATGAGACCGTATCGAAATGGGGTCTCAATTCATTGTTAAACACTAGGTAATGATGAGTACATGGTCTATGGCTGATTTCAACTTGATTTAAATGTGGGTGGTGAAGTGTACTCGAAGCGACAAGGGTTGATTCAAATATACTTGATGACCCTTAGTTACCGTAAGTGAATTATCTACACTAGCCCATGTGATTTATCACTTCTTAGCATTTAACTCATAAATGAGAAGAATTAACAGGAGTTAAGAAAGTCTAATCAAGATAACATTTTAAAATGTGGTGAAATAGATATTCCTTCATGATGAGTATGTCATCTCAGAATATAGGCATGGAAAACATGTTTGAAACCTTTTGCCAAAGTATCACAAGTTGTCAGTTGCATTATCTTAAATTCACTAGACTAAGGTGTGGGATATATGATGGGTACTCGTAACACATACCTAGATAATCACTTGGTCAGTTGCACTTGATGATCCCTTAAATGAAAGAGGGAACCACCAGTATATCGAGTATACTATGAAATGAAATATGAGATATCAATTCTATACCAAGTCATCATTGGAATGAAACAAGATAGATCAGTTCTATACTAAGTCATCGTTGAAATGAAATATGAGAGATAGGTTTTATGCCAAGTCATAACAACTGCATATGGTTATTGTTGTAGTATTGATTAGTAGATTTAATGTGGTTCTTAATACTAAATTTAGAATAGAGAACATTGATATAAAAATAATTTTTCCCTTCTTTTGTAATCATGAAATAGGAATGTTACATCTTGGTATCAGAGCTGAAGGTTACCAATATTGGACATATTTGAGTCCACTTCTGATAAAAATAAACTTCTTGATTACAAAAATGGTAAGAAAAATGGGATGTGCTACAAATAACCCACCTCTGGGTGGTGAAGCAACTACAACTCAAAAGCTGGATGAAATCCTTGCTTCCCTGCTAGATACATGGAATAAGATTGCTTCTCTTGAACAACAAGTGGTTAGAAATAACACTAAGGCTGATTGTGAGAAGTCTCAAGGGAAGCCACATGATGAATTTGAGGATCTCAATGTTGAGAATGAGAACGCTACAAATAACGTTGAAAATATGATAACAGGAATGCACCGAATCAACCTAAGAATAAGAGGTCAAGATTGACAACTGAACTAACCAATGATATAAAGAGGATAAGTCCAAAAAAATTTGCTGGAACCACCCAGGGAGATGGGGATGAGAATTGGCTCAATGAAATGGAGAAATATTTCATGATAATAAATTTCTCTAAGGAAACCAATGATGTATGGGGAGCTTATCAGCTCTCCCATGAAACATCTTCATGGTGGGACAACCGCAAGGTTGAGTTTAATTTTGATGAAACAAAAATCACATGGGACCCATTCAAGGGTAATTTTAGGAAGCGCTAGCTACCCCAACTCTACTTTGACCAAAAAATGATAGAGTTCCAAACCTTAACTCAAGGAAAACTGTCGGTAACAGAATATTGGGAAAATTTCACTAAGCTTCTCAAATATGTACCACAATATCAAACAGATGAAAAATTCCAAATAAGTAGGTTCATTATGGGGATGTATATTATCATTGGTGGAGATGTTGATGTACATAGCCCTACCACCATGTAAGAAGTGGTAGAAAAATCCATTCGGCAGGAGCAAAAATTGAAGGCAATTTCTGCACATAAGGATGAAAAATGTAAGAAAAACGGAAATGCTTCTTCATATTTTCCACCCAAGAAGGGTACATGGAAGAATTTTGGGAACAAAGGTAAGCCTTTGGATGCAAATGAAAAGAAAATAACAGTAGGTAAATCTGCAACAAATAATAAGAATAATGGCCAGAAGGGAAATCATGGGCCAAACAGTACTTTCAAGGATGAGAATAAATATGAGCCTAAAAAAGGACCCATTGGAGGCTGTTTTAATTTTGGAGGAATCCACTATGCAATGCATTGTCCTTTAAATAAAAATGATAATAAATAGAAGCATAAGATACATACTGTGGTAGCCAACAAGTAATCTGAAAAGTATGCTACGCCCATAAAAGTGCCAGGTAAGTTGTACGACCTACTTATAACTATAAATTTTGATATCGGTGCTTCTGAATGTTTTATTTCTATCAAGTTAGTTACTAAATTAAAACATAAAGTTGGTTTTATGGAAAAACCATGGACTATCCAGTATGGGAATAATGTTTTCCACATAGTTAGTAAGTGTCTTTTTGGCACAGCCTTAGAATTTCTAAGCTTCACTACAGAGGTAGACCGGTATGTGTTACCTCTAGGATATTATGACATAATAATTAGTGTGAACTGGCTGGCTGCTTGTGAGGCACTTGTAGACTAATTTTGGAAACATATAAGGTGTTTGGATGACCTATAGAAATCAGAAGACATTAAGGGAATAAAAATAAGCATAAAAGTTAGAGAAATATCAGCTATGTAACTGAAAATGACCAAAAATAAGGGTTGCATGCTTTATGAAATAAAAATTTCAGATTTAGATGAAGAGGGACATAAATTTTTGGAAAGATATCTACTGTTATGGAATTGTAGTAATGTGTTTCCAGAAGAGCTACCAGAGCTTCCACTGAACAAAGATTTTGACTTCACCATTGAAATCAAACTGGTAATGGAACCTATTTCCAAGGCACCTTATCGAATGAATACCAATAAATTGGTAGATCTTAAGGCACAATTAAATGAATTATTTTATAAAGGCTTAATAATGCCGAGTGTCTTACCTTGAGGAGAACTGATGATATTTGATAAAAAGAAAGATGAAACCTAAAGAATTTGCATTAACTACATGATAAGAATAGATATCCTCTTCTAAGGATAGATTATATTTTTGATCATATGCGTGGAGCATCGGTTTACTATAAAATAGATCTATGTTCTAGATATCATCAATTAAGAATCAAGGAAGAAGATATTCATAAGACTACTATTAGAACAAGATAGGGACATTATGAGTCCATTGTTTTACCTTTTGGGCTAACTATTGCCCCTGCAACCTTCATGAATTTGATTAATATTATCTTTCAAGAATACTTGGAAAATTTTGTGCTTGTATTATTAGATGATATTCTCATCTACTCATAGATCTTAGAGGAGCATAAAAACTATTTAAATATTGTACTTGGGGTGCTAAGAAAGAGAAAATTATATGAAAAACTATCCAAGTGTTCTTCTTATGAAACTAAGGTACAATACTTGGGACATATAATAAATAAATATGGAATCTCAGTTGATCCCTCAATTATATCAACCATAATAGATTGGCCAACACCTAGGAACATACATGAAGTTAGAAGCTTCACGGGGCTTACTGGTTACTATAGAAATGTTTTAAAGGATTTCTCAAGGGTTGTTGCCCCAATAACTTCATTGCAAAATAAATATAAAAAGTGCACATGGAATGAAAAATATGAGGCTGCATTTAAAACATTGAAAGAACAACTGACTTCGACCCCTATTTTGACTTTCCCTGATCCTAATGTGATTTTTTACTGTGGTGACAGATGCTTCTGGGGAGGGATTGGGGGGTATATTGCTACAAAATGATCATGTGATGGCATATGAAAGTAGGAAGCTTAAAGTGTATGAGCTATGCTCCTCATGATTTAGATCTTTCTGTAATAGTACATGCACTAAAATTTTAGAGGAATTACCTCTTAGGGAAACCCTTTGATTTGAAAATTGATCGTCTTAGGCTGAAATATATATTCACTCAACCTAACTTAAATGAAAGGAAGCAAATATGGTTGGAGTTCTTATCTCAATATGATTTTGACATCAGCTACATAAAAGGTAAGGAAAATAGAGTGGTAGATGAACTAAGTCATAGAAATATATTTTTGCACTTCTAACTTTGAGAACCCAGTTTAAGGATGAGGTCAGAAATACCTTAATGTCTTATCTATAATTTCAGCAGGTAAAAAATTGCTTGTTGCAAATCCAAAGGATGTGGGGAATAAAGGATTTTGGTTAGATGGTGAATAAATTCTGAGGTATGAGGATAGAGTGTATGTGCCACTGGGAAATGAGTTACGGAAGAAAGTGATGAATAAATTTCACAATGCACCATACTCTAGGCATCCCAGGGTGACAAAACTTATTGCTGATGTTAAACAACAATATTTTGGGAAAGGGATGAAGAGATATATCTTGAATTATGTGTCTCATTGTCTAGAATACCAACATGTGAAATTTGATCATATGTACCTAGTTGGTTTGTTCTACCCTTATAGCATACCATAATTCAAATTGTAGGTTATAAGTATGTACTTTGTTCAAGGACTACCTATGTCAATAAATAAGCATGATGTTATTTTGGTTGTAGTTAATAAACTAATTAAATTGGCTCATTTCATTGCTGGAAATATAAAAGACGACTCACTTGTGCTTGCAAAAAGGTTTGTTCAAGAAATTTTTAGATTTCATGGTGTTCCTGAATTCTTAATCTTAGATAGGTACCCACGAATGACTTCACAATTATGAAAAAATATTAATGCACCTTTGGGAACAAAAATGAACATATCTCTTCCTATCATCCAGAAATAGGTGGAAAAACTGAAAGAGTGAATCAAGTTATTGAAGATATTCTTAGGATGTACTGCATGGATCAGCAGTACAAATGGGAAGAATATATTCCTTTGGTTGAATTTTCATACAATAATACTTATCATTCTTCTTTAAAAATGGTACCTTATGAGGCTTTGTATGGACAAAGGTAAATGACCCATGTCAGTTGGGATAACATTGAGGATAGAGAAGTAATTGGGCCTTAGATGATTTCTGAAATGGAACAACAAGTGGAGTTAATATAAGAAATATTAAAGGAGGCTGATGATAGACAAAAATGCTATGTGGATCTAAACAGGGTTGAGAGAAAATTTGAACTTAGTGATAATGTTTTACTAAGGGTCAAGCCTTAAAAGAGCTCGATTACCTTTAGCAAGTTAGCCTAGTTGTCACCTCATTATGTAGGCCCCTTTGAGATTGTTGAAATAATCAACCCTATGGCCTACCAACTTGCATTGTCTCCCTCATTGGCATAGATGAATGATTTTTTTCATATTTCTTTAGTTAAGAAATACGTTTCAAATCTATAAGATGTTTTAAAATAGAATGTCTTATAGGTCCAAGACCTAGGGGTAATCATGGTGGAACAAGTAAGAGTGCTGGAAACCCCTAAGTTACACTTGCATAATCATGAAATTGGATAATGTAAGGTCCAATGGGATCATTTTAATGAAGAAATTGCAACCTGGGAAAAATTAGAGGACATGAAAGTTATTTTTACCCACTTGTTTTGGCATAAAGATTTCATTTCTCTTCCAAAAACTTGAATCATTTTGATTTGCAAGTGATTTTGGATTTTTTTTTCTTCAGAAAAATACCTTTATTGAGTATTATTACAGCCATTGATGTTGTTATACCATTGGAAAAATGAATTTTTGGATTAAAAATTGTTTGCTGTTAAGGAATCTTTTCATTAAATAGTTTTTATTTATTAAACTTGTTTGTCTGGATGAGTTTTTGGAATTAATACAATCATTGAGTACGTTGATACTTTATAGGGGAAGAATGTAACACATTTTCCATCCTTTCATATGTAATTGCTCATTGTGAAATGGATTGCAACATTGACATGTGATTTTTCTTGAGTTGTTGCTCAATAGAACTGAATAAATCATGTTGCTAGATTAATGTTTATCTCAGTTGAGATTTGTGTGATTAAGCATCCATTAGTTGTAAGGTACTCTTGAATTGTGATGTTATTTAATTGATTTGTGAAATGAACTAGACGTCTGCAACTTGTGAAAAGTTTGATTTCTGTTCTTGGAACCATTTGGGTAAGCTAGTAATTTGGAGAATTATCATAAGTCAGTGATAAGCGATTATTATTATTATTATTGAGAATCAATTAATAAAATACCTTAAATCAGTTTCATTAATCTAAGGCATTCCCTTAATTTGATCTAAAATTACGATTAAAGTAAGAAATTTGCATTTGTTCAATTGTTAGTGGATTATCAATTTATTCTATTTGATTTTGGTTACTTGCTCTAGTTTTCCTATGGTTAAATCTTGTAGCAAGGGACTACAAAGTGTTGAGAGATGGAGCTCAAGTAGCACTACTCCATTTGAAAATCATCACCTAGCTGGTAAGGTTTGGTTATGGCAGTTATTAAGCCTAGACTATGACTACTATTTTGTTAACATTTGAATTTCTATGGCCTAACCTAAGAGCTAAGGCATATGAATTATATTGGTTACTTGGGAACCTAACCTAAATGATCATATGCCTAATTGTAATGTTGTTAAGTTTAATCTAAACCCTAACCTATGAAGGAAAGGGACTCGGATTCTAACTTGATGTTAACCCCAATTGGCATTGGGAAGGGGAATGCATGTTCAATGGTAAGTTGGTGGTTGCTACCACTCTTGCATGTAATAGAGCTTTGATTTAATTTACATTAATGGAAGACACTGTGAATCCTTAACGATAAGCTAAATATGAATTTGGTAGGTTTCTAAAAATGACTCTAGTACATGGTTATTTGGTTGGATAAATAGTTAAGAAGATAACCTAAAGGGAGTTAGAGGAATTCAGTGGGTTCGTGGGATGAATGGACCGTTCTGACAAGCATTGATGATTTGGAAAAATGTTCCAAACTACCTAGGGAAAAACATGTTGGATTCGATGAAGGTAGTATTGTTTCTGATTTTCCATTTGGTCATTTCGTTCTCCTTCTCGCTCTGCACATAGAGGTTTTGGATTTTTTATCTAGGTTTTGATTTGGTTTGAATCTTGTCTTCTCTATTTTGTGGAGAATCTATTGGGAGAGATTCTAGTGGAAGAGTGGAGAAATTTTTTTAAAGCTTAATTGCTTCAACTATAGAAGATGTTGTGGGATTTGGAAGAAGGATCCTGGGAGCTAGAAGAAGACTTTAGGAGGCTCTACTAGACATGATAGGCTCTAATCCCATGTAAAAAATTTCTCTATCTAACTATTAAATAAAAAAAAACCTTCTTATTATAGAAATCATTTCAGGGTTCAGGGTTTTTATTATTACATAATAAATGAAATCCTTTACTTGGTAAGTATTTGTTGGAGCTGGTTTTTGATCTTGCAACTATATACTTGCTTTATCATGGCTGAAATGTTGATTTTTCTTTACATGATTGGGTTGTATATTTTGAAATATAACTCGTCCATGACTGTGATGGAAATAATATGTGTATTTTTGAGTTGCATGTGCATATGTATTAGTTTAAAGAGGATTTCCACTATGTTAATTGATCTTTATTTGTTATTAAAGGTCTATAAGACATGCATGTGTATATATTATAAAGAAAATATAACCTATGTTTTATGGGTCGAGTTGGAACTTGATCACTCAGTCAGGTTAGACTAGTATCGTTTAATGATGTGGTCATCTATCTGGGTGTGTGTTGTATTCTGGTTCAAATACTTCAAACATTTAATACCTATAACTATGGATTCAACAATAATTTATCTGGAACACCCTCGTGTGTATGAGTTGTACGATTTGAACCGAGTTGGGTAATATACGTCTCAATGGGTTTTGATTGTACCTGGATACTAACCATTTGGCCTTGCATATTAGATCATTTGGGGATTAGGAAGTACCATGTTTGATGAAATGAGGATTATGTATTTCATTATATTTCTCTAGTGTATATCCCCTCTTTCAGTGATTGTTTTGTGTCAGTCATTTGATAGGCTTGGATATTTTTTTGAGTTTGTCTTTGGAAAGGCTCAAGTCGTAGTCTTATTCTCCTTCTCGAACTAGTAGAGTAGGCTAACCATTGCATGTGTTTGACACATTCTTATGTGGATTTATTGGTCTTAGTTGGCATGGTACCATTATTCTAATGGTGTCTACTAGTTACTTAACCCTTGCTTGGATATTTTTAAGTAGTCCTGTGAAGCTCGACCTGTATAGCTTGTGACTGTTTCAAACCAGGTAAGTTCTAATAGTCTACATGGGGGTTATTGTGAGTCCTTTTGTCAATTGTTCAAATCTTTAGGTGGAATTTCATTGTGCTAACAATATAATGATATTGTTATATATTTTGATATGTTTAAGTTTTGATCACTATTTTTATAAATCTTAAATGATTAGGTTGGAGCCTTGGCATGGACCAGTTAGAATGGTTTATTATACTTTCCTTATGAGTTTTGATCAAACTAAAATCTTCTTTGATACTTGATCATACGAAGATGATCAAGGATATATTTTATTTTGTTGAAAGGTTATTGACTGTGAGCTTTATCTTCCCTGGTTAAGTCACTTTGTTTCTTAGTCTAAATGATGTATTTTATTAAGTATGATTCTTTATCAAAC
Source organism: Taxus chinensis (assembly GCA_019776745.2). NCBI lineage: Eukaryota > Viridiplantae > Streptophyta > Pinopsida > Cupressales > Taxaceae > Taxus > Taxus chinensis. Next base: position 450,536,156 of record CM034153.1, on the reverse strand, counting down.
TTATATGGAATAATCGTATTGAATTCATATTATCTCATTGATGATTATATGTGTTTTATATTCCAATGAATTACATGCACTCTAAATTGGTTGAAGCCATGTTGTTCTTTCTTAGATTACTTGTCTGATAAGTTAAATTGGAATTGGGCCTTAAGAACTTATTGCTATTATTTCTATGCTCAGTGGTATACATCTTGTCCAATCTTTAGATTGTTCGACTGTTGGAATTGAATGCTTTTTTTAATGTCACTTATTAGATTCGAGTAAAATGTTTTAATCATGTAGTATATGATGTATGATTAAGGAATTTTCACTCGTTTTTGCCTGCCTACTATTATGCATACTTGGAGTTGCATTATTGGTGTGATATTACTTAAAGAGAGAATCTATACTCATATGGTTTTGGGTTACTTGTTGGTTAAATATGGAGGAATGTTGAACCTGTTGTTATTGGACTTCTAGTTGATAGAAATTGGACTTGTTTTTGTTTTTTAGATGATAAAATTGTAGGGTTTTGTGATAAAATTGATTATGGTACTATTAGTGTAAAATCACAACACCCATGAATGGAAAAAAATGTGAAGTGGTTAAAATGGGGAATTTAGTGTGATTGCATAACATTGGATAATCTCTCAAGTTGTGGGACTTGCAAACCTGAGATGATCCTCCAGAGAAAGCTACTTCTTGTTCTTAAACTACCTACCACAAGCTACTCTAATGCAGGAAAAAAATAAACTATCCTAATCTAACCATTTCAAGAAACCATAGAGAAAGAGAGGGTGAAAGAAAACCCTACACTAAAGCAGTGATACATCAGAGAAGGAAAGGGGTGAAATGCTCTGCTGAGGAAGGATGAAACAAGGGAGAAAGGAAGATGGGAAGGTAAGAAAAGAAGTGACACAAACCCAGATCCTAATCCATGATCAAAAATCCATGAAACAAAATTCCTTGCACATGTAAATGTGAAATACATGCACAAAAAACAAATTTGAAAGGGAGAGGCATGGAGAGACAACAAAACAACGCAAAGGGTTGAAGAAACACCACAAAAAACACGTTTTATTACTCTATATGGGTGCACAGACCATTACATTCCTTGCTTAGAGGCACAAAAATTATTTCCAGGCGTAGGAGAAGTTTTTTAACTCAAAATGGAGTTAGGCAAACAAATTTGACAGAGTTTCTCTATGCCCAGAATAATCTCCCCTTCTCAAATGAGAAGTGTTACAATATATATAAAGAATAAGAGAGAGAAGAGGGTAAATTTGAATCATGTTTTAACTACCACAGGATATGCATTGAATCCTACCTTGAAGACTCAACCGCTATCAATCAATGCCTTTCAAATCCACCCCAAATCTATCGATTCTAGCTCCCTCTATTTGTCTGGCGTATTGAAGAAGAATGGCAGATCGAATCGAATCAGATCTGGTAGTTGGAGAAAATGGGCTCTGTATTAATGGCCTAGAAAACATTTTCTCATTTTTCACCCACCAATGCATAAAAAATGATATTTTGTGTTTCCAAGCCATAGAGGGTGTCAAGATACGTTTCCAAAAAATCTTCTCCTGCCCAAAATCTGAGTTATTAGTAAAAAGATATGGCCATTTGAATTTTTTGGGTCATGCGGGCACGTAATATTTAAATGAGTCTATATGTACTGGGTCCACGTGGTAGCTCTGCATGCTAATGTTTGAGATTTGAATCCTTCCTTCACTCTTTTAATAGTTCCCCATGTGACATGTGGCGACATCCATAGGTTTTCCTTATTTCCTTTATATTCTTTCGAAGTCTTTATCCACGGGCAGAAAGCACTGTATCCGACCCAAGACACGTGGAGGATTTACACATGTTTAGAAACTGCCCCTAGACTTTACCTTTGGAGTAGCGCAGATACAACACATTAAGACCTCCGTAGGCATTTGGACTTTTCAATGATTCGCCCTCACCTTTTCGAGCTCTGGGACACGTGGAAGGCCCACACTCATTTGACAACCTGCTCATGGTTTTGCTTTTGAATGAGCGTTGTTTGGACACCTGGCACCTCTCACCTGCATTCATTACTTAGTTGTTTTGGGCCCATTCTCCTTTTGACCTCTATTGACCATTTTCTATGTGGAGGGCTAGCGCAAGTTTGAGTCTCCACCTTGGGCTCCCATTTTGGAATTACGCTGAGCCGAAACTTGGCCCCTTTCTACCGAGTCGAAGACTGTTCAATAGTCGGTGCAACTTTTTGGAGCTCTAGATGTTTGGAGGCTTGGCGCTTGTTTGATCTTGTCCCTTTGGTTTTAACTTTTTGAGGTGCTGCCATTTGGACACTTGGCAGCTTCCGTTGTCTCCTCCATACTTAGTCAATTTCGGGGTCCATCCTAAACTATTTCAGAACCCAAAGACTTTGAATCTTCACCATTTCTTTTCCTTTGAGTCTCTGGTTCCTTTGACACCACTTGGCCTCCTTTCCCGACCTTGCTATTCCATTTATGATCCCTCCTTTAATTATGTTTGTTGGATTTGAGGCACGAATTCACTCGACAGAGCCATTTCTTGAATTTTTTCTTACACGAGGTCCTTTGATCTTTCACAGGCCCAACCACTCCATTGTAAAGTCCCTCTGCAACATTGTTTGTCATCCTGGAATGTGAGCTCGTGGATCTGATTTGTTTCCTTCATAATTTCCTTATGTGCAGGACTTGTCTTGACCAATTTTTTGGGGGGGTGAATTTGGGATAACAATTTGGCAGCTCACGGGGACATCTACCTGTTAGATGAATAGAACCAGTAGCCTTTAAGCATCCATTGGGCATGGAATTATAATTAATGGCCTAGGTACTAACCCTTCCTTCAAAATGGACTCCCCGACTACCTATCACTTTCTATGTTCTTCCTGTCCCTGAGCCTATCCATGTGTTTGCACTCTCAATTTTCATAAGAAAATCTTGAAATGGAGTTTTTGAGAGTAGAAATTTGTATTGACCTGGGGATTTCATTTGTCCTTGAATGGAGTGAATTAAAAAACATCCTTTGGTTGCTCTACATTTGTTTCATTTTTTGGAACTAACAACTTCTATAGACATCTATGGATCTTTCTGCCGTGAATACTGAAGAGCCTGGCCTTGGTCTGTCCTGAGAATGGACTGTTACAATGTTTACCCAGGGCACATTGAACTTTGCAATGACATAACCTTGGAGCAACAAAACACAACAACAATGCTATGTACAAAGAATCAAATCATACATGCCTCAAATGAGACATGCAGAGTGTGCACAAGCACTTCTTCTGCTAAAAACAAAATCTACTCCTACTCCTATATTAACCAGAAAGAAAGAAAATCTTAAACAAAGTCCCGCTACAGGCAAGGGGAGAAATAACTTCCCTTTATCAAAAGGGGAAGCCATGCAAATGATTTGAGACTGAATATGGCTGCTTGGATGAATAAAAAACAGACTTTAAGCCTTTCCTCCACCCAAATCATCAAGGTATCTACATTAACCAAAAATACCTCCTCAAGATGGTTGGCATTGGACTCCTAGAGGTGTATGATGATGACCCTTGGTACTTTGAGGCTCATCCTCATGCCCTAAAGTAGGAATGACTGGTTTTGGCTTCTCCCTTGGCTCCAATGAAGCCAAATATCGGATTGGGCAAGGTATGGTCCCTTGAATCTTCCCATGGGTCTGAACTCTAACTCCAAAAATGGAGTCTTTTTTTGTACCTTCTTGGATGGATGTTGAGAGAGAGATGATGAAATCTCCTTGCTTTTTCTCTTCCTTATCTTGTAAAGAACATGGAAGACCATGATCTTCCAACCCTAGTTCCAGAGGGATGTTATGAGACACAGGCTATTGTCTATGAGTGCCCTCTTTTATGGAAGCAGGCTCATGTGCTTGTAAGATGGATGATGTAAGAGAAAATGATGTGATCTCCATGGTATTTTCTCCATCAAAGAAATCCTCCAAGTAAGACAGATAATATGCCTCGTTGTTTTCCAGTTGCATGTGCTCAACCTCCTCCATGGTGTCCTCCTGATCTGTAACTTGATCACCATGGCTCCCTTCATTCTCAAACATGAAGTTTGCAAGCTCAAAATCTTCTTCAACATCAGATCTTAAAGGGGATGAACTGGAAGGAAGAAATGAAGGTTCTCCAGTAGCTTACTCCACACTTGGAATCTCTGAAACTATATGGTCCTCCTCCATCACGGGTTCATCAATCAAATTAGGCCCTTGAAATGAAAGCAAAAAATCTTCAATGATGCCTTCTTCATTGAGTGGCCTCAACTTTGATATGATCTCTCCTAGCTGCTCCTCTTCAATGGGACTTAGAGCTAGTTGTTCTTCCTCTTCAACTAGTTGTGCAGCTTGGGTCAGCTCAGCATCCTCTTAGGAAAAAGTGCCATCATGGACACTGCATCTGGAGCAACCAGACTATTGATATTCTTCTTCTTCTTCTTGTTCCTCTTCTGCTTCAAACTCAGTCTCAGCCACCACTGGCTCTTCAAATTTGACCTCCTCTATTGGTTTGACCATCAAGGGGATCTTTATAAACCAAAATTTGGTAGCCCAACTCTTTAGATTGTCTATCATTTCTTCTTTTTTGGGATCCCCTTCTTGATGTTTTCCTTGACTGGATTCTTTAGTCTTTTCCCAACATGGAATTGGGAAAGCAAGAGGAGTGACAGGCTGGGGTTCAACCAGCTTTGCAATTATTTGTGGTGGGGAGGGAGGTGGAACTTCTTTTTTGTTTAGAGGGGATGACTGTTTGGAGGCGAAAGGGGGAGAGGAACTGAAATGGGGTGGAAGACTAGGGAATGGAGAAATGGAATCAACACTTGGAGCAATAACTAGGAAGCTTGGAAATTGGAGCTTGGGTTGAGATGGTGTTGCTTGAGAAAGATAAAAATAAAATATATGAGATGGTGGACTTACCCATTGACAAGGTTGTCTCGACTCCAACTCATAAGCCTCGATCTCCTCAATCCATTGTGCAAGTTGGGGAAGCATTTCAACCATGAAGACTAGCTTCTCTCGAGGGCTATAATGTCTTGGAAAAGGGCCTTCCCATGGACAAGGTGCCTTGCAACCAATCTTGAATACCTTCATTTGTGTTATGCCCCTTGACTAAACCATGCCAACCTCCATTTTTGAATTTTCTCCAATAAACCAGCATTCTCCACATAGTTATCACCATTGTATGCGTGCCCTTGTTATTGATAAGCTCCATGGCCAAAATGACTTTGACCCATGGGGGGTTCATTAGCAAGGCAATATCCTAGCACGTGGGTTCATATTGAGGTAATTAAAATTAATAAAATTAAAGTCAATATACCGGTAGACATGAGGGGGTGAAAGGGTTTAATTTATTAATGTTTTGAATCAAGTATTGGGGGTAGATTAGAGAGGTGGGCCAAAGGAAAAGGAGGTTTAATTTTAATATAAAACGAAAAACATTTGAACCCTAGTTTTTAAAATTAAATACCTTCAAATTGAAAAAGTAGTGTGGTCATAAATTAAATTATACTATCTTTATTAATAAAGAAATCTAGATTCTTAACCAAGAATAATAAGATGGTAGAAAACTAGGATTGAGTATGCTTTTCAACACAAGTGATATTATTTCACCATCTTAATTATTTGAACAACTATTGATAAATGATTAAAGCTTAACATATATAAGGTGATCTGTAATAGGTCTTCAATGGCTTCAAATTATCTTTCGAGAGGAAATGCATATTAAAAAACATTGAGTGAAAAATATAATATATTTTTTGTCTAATATATTAGGGTAGAAATAAAAAGGGGTAAATAAATTGTAATCAAAAAATGGGTAAGTAAGGTACATAGAAAAAATAGGGGGTATTTTCATTCTAATAATATAACAGGAGGGGGTATTAACAATTGAGTAATTAGAGGTAGAAACTAGAATTAAGGGTTTTATTTAATACCTTTCGAACGAATTGCTATACCATAATTTTACTAAGTGAACCCCCCGTGCTTTGACCTTGCTCATATGGGTAAGCATAATGGTCCTGGATTTGATTATATTGCTGATTTGGAGGAGTTAGGAAATGCATTGGAGGTGGATTGCATTGTTGTAAGTGTGAGTTCCATGAAGGGAATGAAGTCATGATTGCACAACCTCATGGAATGGGAGAAAATTAAAGAGATGGAAGAATAAAATGGATGAAAATGAGTGGAAATGGATGGAAATGGTCTCCAACTTAGAGAATGGGTTTTTGACCAGATGGAGTCACCAGATGTGCTTGCATGTGCCTCAAAAGGTTGAATCCCACCAAGAACACATCAACTTGATGAAATAAAGTGAAAACCTCTTGTCCCACCGAGCGTGCCAAAACTATTAGTGCAAAATCACAGCACCCCTGAATGGCCAAAGATGTGAAGTGGTTAAAATGGGGCATTCGGTGTGATTGCATAACATTGGATCATCTCTCAAGTTGTGGGACTTGCAAAACTTGAGATGGACCTCCGGAGAAAGCTGGTTATTACTTCCTAATCTACCTGCCACAAGCTACTCCAGTGTAGGAAGAACCTATTCTATCCTAATCTAACCATTCCAAGGAACTAGAGAGAAAGAGAGGGTGAAAGAAAAGCCTACACTAAAGTGGTGATACACCAAAGAAGGAAAGGGGTGAGATGTTTTGTTGAGGAAGGATGAAACAGGGGAGAAAGGAAGATGGGAAGGTTAGATAGAAGTGACACAAACTTAGATCCCAATCCATGAAACACAATGCCCTGCACCTGAAAATGTGAAATACATGCTTAAAAAATAGATTTGAAAGGGAGAGGCATGGAGAGACAACAAAAAAATGCAAAGGGTTGAAGAAACACCACAAAACATGTTTTATTGTTCTATATGGGTACACAAACCATTGCATTTATGCTTAGAGGCATAAAAATTCTTGCCAGGCATAGGAGAAGGTTTTCAACTCAAAATGGAGTCAAGAAACAAATTTGAAAGAGTTTCCCTGTGCCCAGAATACTCCCCTTCTCAAATGAGAAGTGTTACAATATATAGAAGGAATAAGAAAGAGAAGAGGGAAAAGTCGAATCTTGTTTCAACTACCATTGGATATGCATTGAATCCTGACTTAAAGACTCAACTGCTATCAATAAATGCCCCTTTCAAATCTACCCCAAATCTGTTGATTATGGCTCCCTCTATCTGTCTGGTGTATTGAAGAATAATGACGGATCGAATCGAATTAGATCTGGTAGCTAGAGAAATCGGGCTCTGTATAATGGCCTGGAAGATTTTTCCCCATTTTCATCCACCAATGCCTTAAAAAATGATATTTTATGTTTCCAAGCCATAAAGGGCGTCGAGATGTTTCCGAAAAATCTTATCCTTCCCAAATCTGATTTATCAATCAAAATATATGGCCATTTGAATTTTTGGGTCGCGGGCGCATAATATTTAAATGATCCTATATGTATCAGGTCCACATGGCATCTCTGTGCTTGTTTGAGATTTGACTCCTTCCTTCGCTCTTGGAATAGTGCCCATGTGACACGTGGCGACATCCGTAGGTTTCCCTATTTCCTTTGTATTCTTCCTAAGTCTTTTCCACGGGCGGAGGCACTGTATCCAACCCAAGACACGTGGAGGCTTTGCACATGTTTAGAAACTGTCCCCAGACTTCACCTTTGGAGTAGCGTAGAAACCTCTATGGGCCTTTGAAATTTGTAACGATTGCCCTCACCTTTTCGGGCTCTAGGACATGTGGAAGGCTAGTGCTCATTTGAAAATCTGCTCAGGGTCCCACTTTTGAATGTGCGCTGTTTGGACACCTGGCACCTTTCACCTGCATTTATTACTTAGCCATTTTGGGGCCGTTCTCCTTTTGACCTCTGTTGACCGTTTACTACATGGACAGCTGGTGTAAGTTTGAGTCTCCACTTTGGGCTCCCATTTTGGAATTGCACTGAGCTGACACTTGGCCCCTTTCACCGAGTCGAAGACTTTTCAACGGCTGTGCAACGTTTTGGAGCTCTGGACACGTGGAGGCTTTGTGCTTGTTTGAGCCTACCCCTTTGGTTTTAACTATTGGAGGTGCGCCATTTGGACACTTGACAGCTTCCGTTGTCTCCTCCATACTTAGTTGATTTCGGGGTCCGTCTTGAACTATTTCAAAGCCCGAATACTTTGAATCTTCACCATTTCTTTTCCTTTGTGTCTGTGGTTCCTTTGACACTACTCGGCCTCCTCCCCCGACCCTTCTATTCCATTTCTGAGCATGCCTATAATTTGTTTTTTGGATTTGAGGCACGGATTCACTCAATGGAGCCATTTCTTGAATTTCTTCTTGCATGGGGTCGTTTGATATTTCTCAAGCCCTGCCAATCCATTGTAAAGTCCCTCTACAACCTTGTTTGTCATCCTGGAATGTGATATCACGGGTTTGAGTCATTTCCTTCATATTTTCCTTATGTGTAGGACTTTTCTTAACCAAATTTGTCAGGGGGCGAATTTAGGATAATAGGTACTTCTGAAGTGTTCAAACAGAAAAAGAGATTTTTGAACCCTTGACTAATTTCTATCAATAAGTAGTGTTCCTTTTTGAAGTTTCTAGTTAGAACATATGGTTCCAAGGATTTAGATCCTATCATTCTCGGTTTAAATGGACTAAAAAATGTTAACACTCTTGTTGTTGAGTGTTGGAGCTCAATCACTTCATTTAGCATGTTGTATTAAACTTGCAAGAAAGCACAGTAACTGACATTGATTATGGAAGGACTGACGTTGATCAGGCAAGGAGGAATTGGCATCAGTTAGGGCTAACCGACATCGGTTACCTGTGCATAGGAATTTTATTTAACTCACAGGAATTATATCTAATTTTAGCATTAAAGAAGATCTATTGATTGTAATTGGATGGTTATGTGCCCTAAGTTTGTATATGTCTATATAAGCATAAAATATATGGTTTAGAAACAAAATGATAGTAATAATTAATGATTATTGTGAGAATAATTGTGTGAGAGAGAATTCTTGGAGGAGGAGGAGATTGAGAGTAAAGAAAGTATTGTACATCTGAGAGGTGTGGAATATTGTAGATCTTCAATTTTATATCTTCTGAAAGCTTTTTATAATAGATTGGCTTGTTTCTTGGTTGATGTATCCCACATTGGGTGAACCACGTTAAATCTAGTGTTGATTTGTATATCTTATTTTGTATATTTCTTCTAGTAGAATATCAACTTTTATTGCATGTATCCTTAGATCTGATATATTATCTGTATAACCTTATGCTAACTCCAACACTTGGAGATGAATTATGATAAAAAAATAAAGGAGGATGAATTATGGAAAGTTTTATTGATTTTGTTAATTTAATAAGTGTAGTTTTTTCAAAATATTATGTTTCATTTACTGATTTATTCTCATGAATAAATGTTTATGGCCTAAGGCCAATTCTGTAAACTACTGAAAGAATTTGATTACTTCTTGTCTACTTGAATTGACATCTTATTCTAGAAAAAGAAATAAGTTGTTTCTTGAGTCATTCTCTATTGACTAGTTCATTTGTGTGGGAATGATGTTTTCAATTTAAGAATTATTTCACTTAGAAAGTAAGCTTGTAGAATTAGTTGATATGGATTGCTTTACTTTATGACATTGATCAATAATCTTAGGAAAGTTATATGAAATTTTACCAACTTCATATTACTATTATGAAGCAAGGAATATTATTGTTGATCTTTGAATATTGTGATAAAAGGTGTAGACATGAAGCATTTCCTTTTCTGAATAAATTGTATGAAAGGTATAAATGGAATGTCTTAACTATAAAATAGTTATTAGTTGTTATAACTTTTAATTACTGAATTTATTAGAATAAGACAGTAATGAATGAGTTATATTCAAAGAATTTATATGTTGTGGAAATTAAGTTATAAATGACTATGTTTAATTACGTCTTTACGGGCAATACTTGTATGATTGTTTTAGGAGGAACGATATAAAACAAAAGGAGTTGTATGATTAATAGTAAAGGGATCTAAGTGTTTATACGATAATACAATCTATCTATCCTAAAAAATGAATAAGTATAATAATTGTTTGATCCCTGGAATATTGGCCAAGTATGAAGGTGCATAGGCACACAAGGCAAAAGGCGTGCATGTGCAAGAGAAAGGTTTAAGGAAGCACATAGCATGCGTGACACATGAAAGGAGGTTCGGGACTTAGTCAATTTGAGCACCCAGGGTAGAACACGTGAAAATCATGACTGGTTGCACATGGATAAGGTGCTAGCCTGGCGACAAGTTGTCCTAGATAGGGGCATGCCTTGGATGGAATCTTCTAGAAGAACATCATGAGATAAAGTGGAAAGCTCAGGCCTAGAGAAGCATGCTCTCATGAAGGACCACATTCGACACTTGGCACCAGATCTGAGGGCACTAGAGGGTGAGTTGGCAGTGTAGGAAAGTGATAAATACAAGTTCCTGCGGAGTAAAAGATATACGAGTTTTGAGATATAACGGATTGGAGAGAGTGCGAGTTTGAGAAACAGCATGGGTGGAGCTCTGCAAAATTACTGTGAGGACTCTGTTAGTGGATAGTTTCATTCAGGAGAGAATGTACTAGGCATGGAGTTGTAAATTATCTTTTGGTAGCTTAGTTACATAAGTCCAGTGAAATGTATGACTGTAGTCTGCTTCTCTGTGACACTCTGTAATGGTTCAATGAATGTAATGAGGTTACCTGATACATGTTCTGGATTCTGTTAAAGCACTTGGTCTAAAGTGACTGCAAGGATCTAGAGGCTATTCTGAGCCCTATGGTTCTTGTATGTCTTAACTTCCCTCCTGAAAAACTCTTACACTAATCATAGATGATGTTTCCCACTAAACTCACATAAAAGAGAGACTCAGTACCCGTGTGTGCCTCAGGTGAGCACTCAGCTTTCGCTGGGTGATAGGCCGATGTGCATGAGGTTTCCTTCCTTTTGTGATGTGGAGTAAAATTGACTACATCTTGGTTCCATTGCTGGGACGTCTTTTCAAAGTTGTAGTGGGATATAACATACATCATGATTTGTGTAATGAGTAATGATAGAGTAGTTAACATTGGAAAATGTTGAATAGTTTTTCAAGAGCACAGAAGATGAATTTGTTTAGAGATTCAACACTAGACTTGAGTTTAATACACGTAGATTGGTAGAAGAGAACCTCTACCACGATCTGTATGAGACATTTTTCTGTTGCTTCCCAGTAGAACTATATGAATGGCTTTCAGCCTATGTGTCTAGATCAAGTTAGCGTTATAGATCGCATATATGGACCAAAGAAGACTATCAAAGGCTGCAAGATGTAAATCTGACATGGACCCATTCTGTAGATCATTGGTGGAGAGGAGTACTAGCTAGCTACACTCTGGAGTATGCCATTTCTATGTATTCTTGTCTAGAGATTGCTGAGTTTGAATTTATATGAGAACCTAGAGGAACTTTTCTACGTGTTATTCCTCTAGCTATAAATATATTGATGGTTACCATGAGTTTATAAGCATTCCTGAATGGCCGGCTAAAGCATTCTGAGTGTTGGGTAAGGGAGCTTGGGTGGAGGAAGATGGAAGATATCACGACAGATAAGGAGAGGGAAGAGAGATGGCTCAAGTATAGTGAAGCACATGAAAGGGAGATTGCTAAATGACACGTGGATGCTAGTGTGATGGATCTTTAGAGACAGACGTTGTGGGAAGGAGGAGGTTCACGCAGAGGATGTGGAACCTGAGAAGTTTGTGCTACCCCATCTTGGAAAGTGCTTGAGGGAGACCCCTTCGGATTCTAGTGAGAGTTCACCACATGGAGAAAGGAGAGTCATTGGCACATATCTAAACCCACCCAGTGACCGACCCTTGGCACTCAGTTTTCCTGAACCAAGAAGAAGTGTTATTGACCTAGTTAATATCAGTGGAAGAGATAGATCCGTGCCTAGGAGGTACAATTTTTTAGTTCCTTCTTCTATGGCTGCACATATTCCAGTATTAAGAGGAGTCTTTAGATAAGGAGACAAGTGTACAAGCTTTTGGTCTCGCATCAGGGAGTGGCACAGGACATAGTAGTGGTAGTGGGTGCTATCACAGACCATCGGTGCTTAATTCAGTGGGACCATCGGGGGTGCTTGGCATAGATCCTATAGGCCCTATTGGATCCTAGTGGTTCTGGTGGATCTGATGGCTCTAGAGGCATAGGACCCGGTGGACCTAGTGGATCAGGTGGTGGAGGAAATAATGGAAGGGAACCAAGGCTCTCGCTCAGGAGAACAGGGACCCCAGCCACCACCTCAGTTATTTTTTGAAATGTCTTTACATTTTCTAGATTAGGTGGGCATTGAGGATGTTGCAGAACCTATTCACAAGTGTGAACTTCTATGGCGCACGTGCAAGGGTATCACAACCCTAGAATAGAAGGCTAGTCAGTTTGCAACCATGTTGCAAGGGTGTGCACATAGCTGGTATAGAAAGTATGACCCTCATCAAACGGTGGTGGACTACACTACTTTAAAGAATGCATTCTTGTTAGAGTTCCACATCCCTGAGTTTGAGCAGAAGAGCATTAATGCTTTGAAGGAGATTTAGCAAGGAATGGCAGAGAGTGTGTGGGAGTATGATGCGTGTTTTAAAACTCTCTTGTCTAAATTATCATATGATATTCACCCTTTGCAACATGCTCAGTGGTTTGTTGGAGGGATGATCACCCCTTTTCGAAGGGCCTTATCTCATAAAACTTTTACAGACCCGAGCAAGGCATTGGTGGCTGTCCTACGCACCGAGGCTGTTGGTAGTGTTGATACTGGCTTTAACCCATTCTTGGAGGCTCAAAGTGTTGCTATGGCCAAGCAGTTGGAAAAATTGTCTGCGAACTTAGCCTATGAAACTTGTAGTGGTTTGTGGTTCACAGATTGTGAAGATAGAGGGGAATGTTAAGGATAATTTCCCTCGGAGAATAGTATGCATTGTGGTAGTAGATTGTGAGATTTGTCATGGGGACCATGATTGCAAGTAGGTGTCCCCTTGCTATAATGCATAATAAGGAAGAATGTATCTTGTTATTGCAAAATTTACACCTCTACAACCCCTGATACTAAGGGCTATAGGCTCATTGATCAGATCCATGAGGCCATTGATCATGGGGTGTGCTAAACCAACATTTCCAGTGGTTCTAAAGGTGATGATTACCGTTATGAGGAGTGCACAAATGGAGGCATGCATGGAAGGGGTTTTCAAGGAAGATTATGTAGTCGAGGTAGCCATGGAGGAGGAAGGAGTGAGTTCTCATGTGGAACATGTTTCAACTGTGGATCTACAGAACATTCCAAACGTGAGTGCCCAGACCTATTGCAGTGCTCGTGGTGTGGGAAGAAACAGAAGTATGAGGAGTGCCTTGAATTTGAGCATATGAATCAGTAGCACCGAAAGGACAAGGGCACTACAATGGTTAGAATCAAGAAGGAAAACATCCAGTGGATGCCTCAGGTAACACGGGATGCAGGTTTAGAACCCATCTTGGTAATAACAAGGGAAGAAGCTCACATGCGCAAGAGAGGTACCAAGATAGAAAACCCTAGTTTCAAGGGAGGAGGTCGTTCATGGAAAGTATCCAGACCCCGCGCATCAAAAGGAGATATATCAGGACACCATGGATGTTATTCAGAGCTTACAAGGGGATATCCAGTGTCTAAAGGAGCAATCAAGGAAGGAGGAACAAGGAGGGAGAGTCAAGGTGTAAAAGGATGACCTAGATGAGGTCAAGGAGGTGTGTAAAATGTTAGAGAAGGAGAATATCATTCCCTTGCTAGGATCCTAGTTGAGAGAGAAGGTACCACGCACTACAGAAGAGTGTGAGACATAGGTCTTGCACATGCAAACCTTCCCCCTCACAGCCTCGACTATGACAAGGAGATTACATTGAATGCAGTTGTAGATGGATGGCTCCTTAACAATATCATCATTGACACATGAACGCAGAGGTTAATGTTCTGAACTTTGGATGCATGGCATCAAATGGGAAGACCTGCATTATAACCATTTTTGAATGTGCTATATATGGCAAACAAGACTAAGGAAATGCCCATCGGTGTCTTTAAGGATCCAACTACTACTATCCAAGGATCTAAGTTTACTGGGGACTTTGAAGTCTTGGCGCTTTCTGAGGTGGATAATTTCCCAACACTACTTGGGCACCCTTGGTGTTACAAGAACAATGCAGACCTTCATTTCAACAAAGGGTACACCAGCTTTGAGAACAAGGAGGAATGGGTCATTATACCCCTGGCTAATGGGAAGTTAACACCCTATATTGAACCGTTGGGGGAGGAAGTTCTAGACAGGATTTATGTGCGCTCAATCAGAGACCCTGAGATGATACACCATACTAACAGGGTTATCTTGTTTGAAGATGCTCAGTCAATGATTGATACCACCAACCTGGCATGTGACAATTGGGTGCATGAAAGTTACGATTTGATGGGATGGAAGTTGAGAAGATCAGTGACCAAGGTAACAAAGGTGTGCATGGTTAGGCGCATTGGAGGAAAAGAACTACCCAAGTATTTCGTAGGAGCCTTCCCTAAGATCTTTCTGTAGGAGGTGGAAGCTCAGTGGAAGGATGGAAAGGAATGGAGGTGGATGTTAAGTTATGTCTTGGTCGGCACAACAGCTCGGTGGTGGGCCACACATCAGGAGAGACTTTTGGAGTGGCGCGAGGTAAGAATTGCTCTCTTTGTCATATTTTCTAGGAGTAATGTACCCACCATCATCAAGGAGTGCCATGGGAAGGAGCCCACCTCTTTTCATATCTAGGAGTGTGAACAGGTCTGGAGAGAAGGTGTGGAAGCTTTGCCACCATCCCTCTGGGTGTACAAGTTGTATTCTACACTAAAGGATTACATGCATGCTTAGTACATTCATTCGGAGACACGCCACCAGACAAGGAATTGGTAAGAGCTCGCGACTGACCTTATTCTAACCTTTGAGTATTAGAGTACCAAGCGATCGATTGATAAGGCCTTGCAAGGTATCAAGTGCCTTACCATGGGGGATAGTTCCAGGATGGAAGATAGGTTGTTGGAATTACTAGGTGAACTAGGAATGGAGGTGTGCTTTGAAGAAGAAGAGGAAGCAAAAGAGTTACAGCTTGAGCATGTGTGTTTGTAAAAGGAGAAGGGAAAGTCGGTATATGTGATTAATGGAGAGAAATCAAAAATCTTAGATGTTAGCCATTCTGTAGGGATGCACAAGGTAGTAGACAGTGTAGATACTTGCATGTGCGCCTACCATGAGCCTTTAAAAATGAAGAAAGTTAACATCAGTTTAGGAGAAGAACCCAAGGAAGTTGTTATTGGAGATTACTGGATGGAGAGGGAAGTATCTAAGATCATTGATCTGCTACGTGAATTTGAGGATTTATTCCCACACAGGTACCATGAGCTCAAAGGCATTCACCATTCCTTGGGGAGATGAAGATAAAAATGAAGGACGGTGTGCGCCTAGTTAGGAATAGGCCCTACTGGATGAATCCCAATTTACACATGAAGGTCAAGGAGGAGATAGAAAAAATGATAGCTTCTGGGATCATTGAGGAAGTAGAAGAATCGGAGTGGGTAAGCTAGATGGGAATCAACATTAAGAAGGATGGACATATTAGGATTTATGTGGATTATAGGGAATTGAACGTAGTTTGTGTCATTGATCCCTTTCCAACCCCCTTCACTGAAGAAATTTTGGAAGGAGTCACTAGATGCAAGATATATTCCTTTACAGAAAGATTTTAAGTGTACCACCAAGTTTGGATTACAAAGGAGGACCAGGAGAAGACAACTTTCACCACCGAGTGGGGAAGTTTTGCATATACGAGTCATGCCCTTTGGATTGAAGAATGCGCCAGCTATCTTTTCACACATAGTGGTGCAAGCATTCCAGGACTTCATCTATAAGTTTCTTCAGGTCTATTTGGATGATTAGACTATATATGGTCTAGTTAAGGACCATTGTGACAATTTGAGGTTAATGTTTGAGAGGTGTAGGTAGTTGAGGATATCCCTCAACATTAAGAAATGTGTGTTTGCTACACCCTTTGGGACTTTATTGGGGCATATCATATGTAAGGAGGGCTTGCTAGTAGATCCCACTAAGGTTGTAGTTATTGTAGGGTTAAGGGAGCCTACTAGCCAGAGCGCAATGCGTGGATTCTTTGGGCATATGGGCTATTATAGAAAATTCATCAAGGGATATGCCAAGATCATGCCTCGCCTTTAGAGAAGTTGCTTAGGCATAAAAGTGCCTTCTATTGGGGAGAGGCACAATAAAGGGCATTTGATACATTAAAAGTTAGGCTTATCACCGTGCCTATTTTACATTTTCCCTCTTGGGAAAATCCCTTCCATGTCCATGTAGATGCCTCAGGGACTGCCATTAGAGAAGTTCTTGCACAGCCAGGTGAAGGGATTGTTGATCATCCTATTGTGTTTTGCAAGCAGGAAGCTGATACCAGCAGAGTAAAACTATACCCACAACTGAGCATGAGGAATTGTCAATGATATATGCACTCTTTAAGTTTAGACAATAACTGTTGGTAACACCCTTTGTGTTTTACACTGACCACATGGCACTAAAGTATTTAGTGAACAAGCCTCTTCTACAAGGACACATATGTCGATGGGTGTTGTTATTTTCAAGATTTTGAATTCACCTATTATAGGAAAGCTTGGAAAAAGTAACTGTGGGCCCGATCATCTGTTAAGAATTGATTCAGGGGAGGACATGCGCAGAGTATTAAGGAAACAATGCTAGATGCATAACTATTTAGGTTATGGTGTACGCCCTCAGATTTGGAAGAGATTGCAATATTTTTAAAGGAAGGTGTGGCATCAGAATGAAATGAAGACATTGGAAAAGAAGCTAGTTGGCCATACGCACCCTGCACCCTACATGTTAATCAGTGGAGACTTATACAAGTTGGGACATGATGAATTTTTACGCACGTGTGTCTTAGAGCATGAGCACCTGGCCATCATGGAGGAAGCACATGGAGGAAGTGTGGGTGGGAATTATGCAGGTGATGCCACCATGTGCAAGATATTAATGGTAGGTTTGTGGTGGGAAACCTTGTACAAAGATTGTAGATATTATTGTAAAGCGTGTGACCATTGTTAGTGCATTGGCAAACCAGGAAGGAGAGACAAAATGTCCTTTGTGCCCTATTCCTAGCACAGACCCTTTTGAAAAGTGGGCGATAGAATTTATGGGACCTATTGCACCAGTAGCACATAGGACTGGGCCACATTATGTCATCACTTGCATGGATTATCTCACAAGGTGGGAAAAGGTAGCCCCAACTAAAGATTGCACAACAACAACAATAGATAAGGTTCTTTTGGGAGAACATTATCACAAGATATGGCTACCCATTGAGTTTGACTAGCGATAGGGGTACACATTTATTGAATGAGACTATGAGGATCCTATTATCATATTTCATGGTGGCTCATCAAAAGACTACACCCTATCACCCACAAGAAAATGGAAATGTGGAAGCATTCAACAAGATACTGAGTCATACCTTGACCAACATTTATGATGTTGGAAGACAATATTGGGATGACAAAGTATCAACAGTATTATGGGCTTATAGGACAACGTATAAAAGGATAAACAAAGCCACACCATTTCAATTGGTGTTTGGAATGGAAGCTAATTTACTGATTGAATTTATGTTACCTTCTCTACGAATAGCGCGCGCAGGAGGATTAGTCGATGAACAAGCACTGGAAGAAAGGATTCATGAGTTAATGAAACTGGATGAGAGACAATCACTCACCCAATGGAGCCAAATAATAGAAAAATCAAAGAAAAAGGCTTGGCATGATCACCATATCAAGAACAAGAAGTTTGAGGTTGGGAAGATGTTTTTACTATATGATTCTAAGTTTTTGTGCCATCCTGGGAAGTTGAAAGTCCGTTGGTTGGGTCCTTACACAATCTCATACATCATTGATTCAGGCACGTTCCAGTTATAGGTACTGGATGGGATGAAATTGCCTGGACACTTCAATGGGAGTAGTTTGAAGCCCTACTATAAATAAGTCTTCTTGGTATTTGTAAATAAGGTAGTTTTGTCAGTTATTTTAAAAGTTTCCTTTATGCTTTCCCTTTCTTGTGTTTCCCTTTTGCATTGTTGTTTTTTTTTGCACCTTGGGTGCCAGTAACCTTATTGATATTTTTGAGAATTTATGAGTGTGCAGAGGACCATGCATTGTTTTAAGTGTGGGGTGGAGAAATGTGAAGGAGTGCATGATTAAGGTACTAAGGAAGTTGTGTTGAAAAGCCTTCTTGAATGGCTCGGTTGAAAGAGGTATATGAAGAAAGATGGAAGACAAATGGTTGGTGTTAGGGTAAAGCTACTTGTAGATCCCACGTACTAAGAAGGAGAAAGTACATTTAAGCAACTCGAGGTAGGTGAAAGCAAGAATCAGGATAGAAGAAGTGCCTTCAACGTAGTTTACACGCATGTAAGAGTCTCCTGTCATGTTAGATTGGTTGCGCAGCAAAAGATTGGAGGAGTTTTCACGCAAGGTTGGGCGCGTGATTGAAAGCATTGAAGATGGGATTTATTTGAAAATTTTGCATTAAATGAACAAAGTATGGTGGTAAGTGAAGTAGCATTTAATGTTCAAAAATATAAAAACTATAAGTAAAGGGTCAAGGCTCTTTCATTTTCACTTTGTGAAATAGAGAAAGGAGCAAGTTTTATAAACTAGGGTTTCCAGATTCGATCATGCAAAGAAAGACCTATGAGATCGAAGCATGAGCAACCAGTTTGAGTTTGCAAACTAGAAGGAAGGGGTTACACGGGAATGAATAGGGTTATAAGGAGGTGTCATCTTGTGGAGTTAATTTGATCCCAGTTAGGGTTCGGAAAACTAGGGCATAGGTTCAAGAGGGTTATATCACATATTTGAGATTGGAGACTAGAAGAATTGGAAGAACAGAGTAATAAAAATACCTCAACAATGGTACCTAAGAAAGGAAAGGGCAAGGGAAAGGTAAAACAACAAGAACTTGACATGAACAGAAATGAAGAATGGTATGCAGAGATACAATACCCAGATGGGGTGATGATGGGGAAGGAGTGGAGAATCCCTGAACAACTCCTAGTAGCCACTGAGGGGAAAGTTGAATTCACTATTTATCAACATTTCTACATGGGCAGATTTAAGCTAATAATTGAATCATGGAGCCCTTGGTGCAAGCTTCCCTTTGTGTTCACTACTCAATACTTCCAAGCGGGAGTGAACAAATTTAAGAAATCAAAGAAGTTAACGCTAGAACTAGTTATTCTAGACCGGGAGAATAGGGAGATGAGAAAGAAGATAAATTACCCCAGTGGCAAGCATGCATACATGGAGAGGTACGTGTTACACGAGATCCAGATGACAAGGATGATGACACTATCCATTGCTGGAGGATCCATGGCACGCGTGTACCTCTGTTTAAGGCTGAAGTTTGAGAAGGGTTCATATCTGGAGAATGATGTCCCCACACATGAGGATCCCATGGGTAGGAAGAATCTCACACCAAAGAAGAGAGGGAGAGGAGAAGAAGCACCAAGTGTGTAGACTGATCAGATAGTGAGCATGCCAACAACAAGCACTAAGCCAAGCACTTACATACGGAGAAAGAAGTCCCTGGTGAAGGAAAAGACACCAGAAGTAGAGGCACCTAAGAAACCCCTCACCAAGGAAGAGTCTTCTGAGGGAGAAGATAAGGTCAAATCCCCTATTTAGGAGCCACCTCTTATAAAAAATCAGAGGGTAGATGAGGAAGTTGACTCAGATGTGACTGAAAGCATGGAGAAGTACATGGGCAGAAGATGGAATGAGAGTGAAGAAGATGACGATGAGGAAGATGAGCCTGAAAAAGACCAGGAGCCATAGGTATTTAGCATCTATGACTTGGAAGAGGAGAGTGGAAATGGGAAGTAGGAGTTTGTCACATGGTGCAAGCATGCACAGGATGAGGAAGACATCGAAGACATGGAAAGGAATGAAGAGGTTAGCGGGGAAAATAAAGGAGCAATAAGTTTCACGAAGGAGAAGATCACTGATGTGGCAGAAAGATAAGAAAAGAAAATGCTCGAAGCCCTGGTAGACCAAGAGTTGGAGTGAAGCGTGAACATAGTGCTGAAGGAAGGGAAAGAGGAGAATATTGAAAAAGAGTATGATAGCCTGGGAGGATGTCCCTCTCTAACAGTAAGTTTCCCCAAAGATGCACGCTCGGGTAGGAGGACTTTTGATATGGAGTAGAGGAAAGTAATGGCCTATGTTGATGACATGAATAAGGTGCTACGTGTGCGATTCCAAAGCATTGTACCCATAGGAAGAATTTTAGACATGGGGTCTTTTGAAAATGAGAGTGCTTACCCCAAAACAAAGAAGATGCTCCCTTGGGCGTTTAAGTCCCACATTAATGAGATAGACTTCTAAGTCTATTAGGGAGTGCTTATAACATTACTAGAATCTAAGGGGGACAATCCCTTAGTGAATGCGTAGGAGCTCTCTAATGAGAAATTCTGTAACACACTCAACAAGGTCCCAGTTGAGACCAAGGCTAGACTCTTCACACACAATTATAGGATAAGAGTATTGGAGGAAAAAATAGGGCAGAAGGAAGAGGAGTTGGTGGAGAAGACCCAGAGCTTAAAGTAGGAAGAGCTAATCAGTGCACAACTAAGGCATGAGTTAAAGGAAGAGAAGATAAAGGTGTAGGAAGTATACAAGAAAATGGATTCTATCGAGGGTGCCATCCTTTTAAAGCACCCAGAATTAGCACCGCCCACATAGAAGTAATCATCCCTTCTAAAATGTATAGAAGCTCTAACATGTGTCCTCACTATGGAGAGACAAAATTTGGCCCTGGAGTCTACAGAAGTGTCCATGCACTTAAAGGAGGAGGAAAACTTGAAGGTGGTAGTGCTCATTGCTGAGTATAGCCAAGTGCTCACAGAGGTTAAGGTCATTTCCCAATCTGCGGAGACCATGTATGATACATGCATAGACAGAGATAAGGTGGCAAGCTCCTTGGTCACCACACTCGAAGTGGAGCTAAAATAGTTCCAAGAAAAGAACAAGGGGAACAGAGTGGAGAGGGACAAAGTTCTGGCTGAAGTAGAGAGAAAATCAGAGGCAATTGAAGCCTTAAGGAGTTCGATCAAGGCCTGGCTAAAGGAAATGTACCCTCAAATTACCAGGAGGATGGACAAGCTCGAAGACCCAGGCAAAGAGATGGAGAAAATTGTGGACACTTTGGGAACCCAGCGAATTGCCCTTAGTTTTGACGAAGTGAGCACCCTAGTGGGAAACCTCTGTCAGAAGGCATAGGGTGAGGTTAAAGTGTTGAATAAGCTAGAGGTAGACTTACAGAAGGATTTTCCTAGCTTGTTGAATTAATGCTCCCCCCATTCTTCATTATTTCCCCAATTATTTCATTCCCTTATTCTTTTATAAAGTGTAAGATTATACATTGGCTCCCTAAGGCAGCATGCATCTTGGTTAAGTAAAGTGTTTCCGAGGACAGAGAAAAGGCGTAGTGTGGGGTGATGTTGGACCCCTGGAATATTGGCCAAGTATGAAGGCACATAGGCACGCAAGGTCCCAGTTATGGAAAGGTGCACAAGAGAAAGGTTTAAGGAAGCACATAACACGTGGGAAATGTGAAAGGAGGTTTGGGACTTAGTCAATTTGAGCACCCAAGGAAAAACACGTGAAAAGCATGACTGGTTGCACATGGATAAGGTGCCATCTTGGCAACAGGTTGGCCCAAATAGGGGCATGCCTTGGATGAAATCTTCTAGAAGAACATCATGAGATAAAGTGGAAAGCTTAGGCCTGGAGAAGCATGCTCACATCAAGGACCACATTTGACACTTGGCATTGGATTTGAGGGCGCTGGAAGGTGATTTGGTAGTGTATGAAAGTGATAAATATAAGCACCTGCGGAGTAAAAATATATACAAGTTTGAGATATAGTGAATTAGAGAGAGTGTGAGTTTGAGAGACAGCATGGGTAGAGCTCTACATAATTACTGCGAGGACTCTATTAGTGGATAGTTGCATCAAGGAGAGAATGTACTAGGCATGATTTTGTCAATTTTCTTTGTAGCTTAGTTTTACATACTCCAGTGAATGGCCTGACTACTCTTCTTTCTCTTACAACTCTATAATTTTCAATGACTGTAATGAGGTTACCTGATATAAATATATACATGAATACAATGGTTCTAATCATATTTTCTCTCTCATGAGTTCTCCTTCCTTTCAGCTAAGTATGAATGCTTGTATATTTTTTTTTCTAACCATAATACAGTTCTGGATTCTGTTAACAAGCACGTCAGTTGGAAGTGACTGCAAGGATCTAGAGGGCCATTCTGAGCCCCTATGGTTCTTGTATTCTAACTTCCCTCTTGTAAACTCTTAACAAAAAAAAATACACTAATCATAGATGATTTTTCCCCACTAAACCTCACTAAACAGAGAGCCAGTACCCGCGTGTGCCTCAGGTGAGCACTCAGCTTTCACTGGGTGATAGGCTGGCATGCACGGGATTCCTTCCTTTTGTGATGGGAGTAAAAATGACTACAATAATGGAAATTAACTAACTTAAAAGGAAAGATGATACACGGGGTTAGATGTTGAACTTGAACTAGCCTTTTAAGCATGAAGAACAAGTTCTTCTTACGACTCGGCAACTGAAGTCATAAATATGATACATATTTGACCTTGGCTGCATTAGGTTTATGTTTATGAAAACTTGATAAAATGGCGTTGTTCACTATATGGGAAAGAATGAACCCTTTGAATAGTCTATAAGGTGTATGTAGAATATCCTCCCATCATAGTGAGTTCCACTTAGGGGATAAAATTTGGACTAGTAAACGAAAATTTGAATTGTTGAATGCCTTTAAAGTAAAGTGATGTACGTCATGAGACTATGCGTGTTTGAACACATAAAACCCATTTGGAGTCATTACAATGAACTTTAAATGCGTCTAATATGTTTGGACGTAATGTATTGCTACCCTACACTTTACTTAATATTTTTTCTAACATTCTTCGTTTACTAAAAATATTTTTTATTGCCAAAACTCAAAGGAGCAATTAAGTAATGTGCATAATTAATATGCAAATCCTTTGTATTGATTATGAAACATACTTTTACCCCTTATTGAAACATAATAGACCCAGGTTAGTCCTTAGGAATGACAACCTAAAGGCTGAAAGTAACTAGGTGGGATAAAAAAGTGTGAAGCAAAGGATTAATGAACTTGTTAAGAAGGGAGGTTTATATTTGGAACTTAATGGGATATGCAAGCATAACCACTATTGCACAGTACCCATCCAATGACGGGGTTCCTTGGGTGGTTATTGTGGAGTAGTCGTTATGGGAAAAATCAGCCATTCAATCTATAATTGATACCCGTATCGAAATGGACTCAATTCATTTTAACACTATGAAGTGAATTAGTCCATGGTCTTGGCCAATTTCAAATTACATGACTATACGGGTGATGAAGTGTACTTGAAGCAAAAATGGTCGATTTTGGGGAATACACTTGATGACCCTAGTACCTTAGGTTGACTATCTATACACAGCACATTGAATTTATCGCTTCTTTCTCTTACAACTCTATAATTTTCAATGACTGTAATGAGGTTACCTGATATAAATATATACATGAATACAATGGTTCTAATCATATTTTCTCTCTCATGAGTTCTCCTTCCTTTCAGCTAAGTATGAATGCTTGTATATTTTTTTTTCTAACCATAATACAGTTCTGGATTCTGTTAACAAGCACGTCAGTTGGAAGTGACTGCAAGGATCTAGAGGGCCATTCTGAGCCCCTATGGTTCTTGTATTCTAACTTCCCTCTTGTAAACTCTTAACAAAAAAAAATACACTAATCATAGATGATTTTTCCCCACTAAACCTCACTAAACAGAGAGCCAGTACCCGCGTGTGCCTCAGGTGAGCACTCAGCTTTCACTGGGTGATAGGCTGGCATGCACGGGATTCCTTCCTTTTGTGATGGGAGTAAAAATGACTACAATAATGGAAATTAACTATACTTAATAAGGAAAAGATGATAACACGGGGTTAGATGTTTAACTTGAACTAGCCTTTAAGGCATTAAGAACAAGGTTCTTCTTACTGCAACAATGAAGTCATAAATATGATACATATTTGACTTGCATGCATTATGTAATTATGTTATGAAAACTTGATAAAATGGCGTTGTTCACTATATGGTAATAGAATGAACCCTTTGAATAGTCTATAAGGTGGATGTAGAATATCCTCCCATCATAGATGAGTTACACTTAGGGGATAAAATTTTGACTAAGTAACGAAATTTTGAATTGTTGAATGCCTTAAAGTAAAGTGAATGTAAGTCATGAGACTAATGCGTGTTGAACACATAAAACCCATTTGGAGTCATTAAAATGAACTTTAAAATGCTTCTAAGTATGTTTGGACGTATGTGATTGCTACCCTACAATTTACTTAATATTTTTCTAACATTCTTAGTTAACTAAAAAATATTTCAAACTCAAAGGAGATTAAGTAATGTGCATAATTAAATATGCAAATCCTTTGTATTGATTAAGTGGAAACATAATTTTCCTTATTGAAACATTAATAGAACCCAAGTTAGTCCTTAGGAATGACACCTAAAGGCTGAAAGTAACTAGGGTGGGATTAAAAAGTTGTGAATCAAATGGATTAATGAACTTGTTAAGAAGGGAGGTTTATATATTTGGAACTTAATGGGATATTGCAGCATAACCACTATTGCACAGTACCCATCCAATGACGGGGTTCATTGGGTGGTTATTGTGGAGTAGTCGTTATGGAAAAATCATCCATTCAAATCCTATAATTGAGACCGTATCGAAATGGGATCTCAATTCATTATTAAACACTATGAAGTGATGAGTCCATGGTCTATGGCCAATGTCAAATTACATTGACTACGGGTGATGAAGTGTACTTGAAGCAAAAATGGTCGATTTGAATACACTTGATGACCCTTAGTTACCTTAGGTTGAATATCTACACTAGCACATGTGATTTATCTCTTCTTAGTGTCTAACACGAAAATGATAAGGATTAACAGGAGCTAAGAAATTCTAATCAAGATAACAATTTCAAGTGTGGTGAAATACATATTCCTTCATGACGAGTATGTCGTATCCAAATATAGGCATGGAAAACATGTTTGAAACTTTGGCCAAATTATCGCAAGCTATTGGTTGCGTTGTCTTAAATTCACCAGACTAATGTGTAGGATATAAGATGGGTACTCGTAACAAGTACCTAGATAATCCCTTGGTCATTTGCACTTGATGATCCCTTAAATGAAATAGGGAACCACAATTATATCGATTATACTATGAAATGAAATAGGAGAGATCGGTTCTAAACTAATTCATCATTGAAATGAAACAAGAGAGATCGGTTCTATACCAGTTCATCATTGAAATGAAATATGAGAGATTGATTTTATGCTGAGTCATAATAGTTGCATATGGTTACTGTTGTAGTGGTTGCGTTGTCTTAAATTCACCAGAATAATGTGTAGGATATAAGATGGGTACTCGTAACAAGTACCTAGATAATCCCTTGTTCAGTTGCACTTGATGATCCCTTAAATGAAATAGGGAACCACAATTATATCGATTATACTATGAAATGAAATAGGAGAGATCGGTTCCAAACTAATTCATCATTGAAATGAAACAAGAGAGATCGGTTCTATATCAGTTCATCATTGAAATGAAATATGAGAGATTGATTTTATGCTGAGTCATAATAGTTGCATATGGTTACTGTTGTAGTGGTTGCGTTGTCTTAAATTCACCAAACTAATGTGTAAGATATAAGATGGGTACTCGTAACAAGTACCTAGATAACCCCTTGGTCAGTTGCACTTGATGATCCCTTAAATGAAATAGGGAACCATAATTATATCGATTATACTATGAAATGAAATAGGAGAGATCAGTTCTAAACTAATTCATCATTGAAATGAAACAAGAGAGATCGGTTCTATACCAGTTCATCATTGAAATGAAATATGAGAGATTGATTTTATGTTGAGTCATAATAGTTGCATATGGTTACTGTTGTAGGATTAATTAGCAGATTTAATATGGTTCTAAATGTTGAATTTAGAACAGAGAACATTGATATAAAAAAATTCCCCTACTTTTGTAATCATGAAATAGGGATGTTACATAACTCAAGAGAATGAGACATAGATTTATAGTGGGAAAACCCAGGAAGGTAAAAACACACCTTGAAATAAACCTTTTTATTTGAACACCAATTCAATACTGATTTACAATGATCAAGCACCCCCTTGATCTGTGAAGCACCAACTTCTGATAATCTCTAGCACTAACTAGATGATTTCCTGAGCACCTACTCAGTCTATAAGATGAGAAGCACCTACTT
This sequence comes from Taxus chinensis, assembly GCA_019776745.2. Lineage (NCBI taxonomy): Eukaryota > Viridiplantae > Streptophyta > Pinopsida > Cupressales > Taxaceae > Taxus > Taxus chinensis. The sequence goes on along the minus strand of CM034153.1, from coordinate 450,509,620 downwards.
CTATTGGTCTAAACACCAAATCAGACAATTCTGATGTTTAGATAACCATTAAGTGACTTTTTTCTTGATAAAAAATTTATGGAAACCTTTCTAGAGCTCATCTTTCACCAATTGGTAATACATATTTTCCTCTAACTTATGTACTGTAAAGAAATGTATGGTAACAAAACATGTCCTCATTCAATCTTATAACAAATTTCTTAGCTATAACTTTCACCTCTTAAATATGTGGGTAATGTGTATACATTATCATCAACGAATCTTCTCTATATTCTTCTCTCACTCACTATTTTCAATTTTATTGCATCCTAAATGTTTTTATAATTTGCTCTTAATTTCACTCACTTATTGATTTCCCTTTAAATGGTCTCAAGATAAAAATGTACTCACATTTTTGCATACATTCCTTTTCTATTTTCTAAATTTCTTTCTTTCTCTTCAAACTCGTATCACATACCCTATCATCACTTTTCCAACTTCAAGAGCTATAAAAAAAATATCTAACTAACAACTCTTCCACTTATTTTTTAAAAAATCATTATTTTGTTGTCTCCATATACAATAATTTTTTCACCTTCTCTTTCAAACTTAAATAATATTTTGTAACTAATGTATTTTCAATCTCCCTAATATGTTTCGAGTTCAAGCTCAGAATCTTTAACCTTTGAATGAGTTAAGTTAAGAACAAGAGTCTTTTAAATTTCTCCTTCAATTGAAGAGAGCTTGCATGTAACAATCCACAAGAAGGACCTATAACTATTCCATTCGAAGTATGAGATTGTTGATGGTATTTGAGAATTGAAGTCTTGTTGGTGTCACCCATCAATCCATGCGCTATATTGCAGTCAAATAGTGAAACAATTCTTCTCTCCATATGCTAAGTAAGTACATTGTACCTTACCATATTCGAATGATATCAGAGTGAGATATCTTTCAAGTTGCATTAGAATGATCCAATTGAGGTCTCAAATGCTTTTTGAAGGGAGTAATGAAATTTCCAAAATAAAACCTTTAACATAGTTTTTTATTCAAACCGACATTACGTAACTTGACAAGAACAAATAGATGATCGATTTTCAGGGTTTAAGAATTTCTACAGGCTATAAGAAATTTAATCCTTGTGGAGGCATAAACATGTGCTTTAAATGGTTTCGAAACCATTTCTAAAACCATTCAAACTTGATTCAAACCAACACTACCTTCAATTTGCAAAGAAGAGCCCAAACTTTCATCTAACTGTCAAAAATGGTGACTATGGTTGAGCTACAAAACTTTTGCTAAGGAATTCTTCATGAATACTCCACCAAATGAAGAAATTCTTTTTGCAACCTTAACATATGGATCCCATAGATATTCTTATAAAGTTTGGTGAATTTTTGTCTGTGAAATTGGAAGAACGAAGCAAAAGAGTTTCGAGCAAACCCTAGGTACACAGAGAAGCCTAAGAGTGCAGAAAATTTGATTTCTTTCACATTGATTAATGGAAAACAAAACTTTGAGTTCTTGTAGAATTGTGAGAGGGATACACACCTTCTCCAAACATAAATTTAATGAAAAATCCTCCATATGCCTTCAAAGATGAATATCTTCTGTGATTTTGATCGGTGAAAAGGTAGAAGTCCTTACTTTGAGTTCTCCACTCTTTAGAACTTTTCAATGCATTTGAGACAAGTCAATGTTCTTCATGACAATTTTGTGCCATCTTGAAGATAATTTTACCTCATTGGATCATTATTTCCATGAGTTTCCCACTATTGCTCTAAGTACATGTTCAAAGCCTTTGTCTTAGCCAATATTGATAGACCAACACCTTCTTATGCCTAAAAAATTTACACCAATAGACTATAAGGATTCTATGATCACTATTCATAAATAAAATGATGATTTGTAATATTTTATCTAGAGGAACATCATAGAGAAATTATTTCATAAGGATTGAAACATGATTCCTTGACTTCTTTCCAGGACAACATGGAAGATTTCATTAAAACAGGATGTCATGTACTCTACCTATCAATAATTTCACCTTGTCACTCATCTTATTGGATAAATTTGGAAAATATTTGATCTCTTAATGTAATCATTTCACCTTTTTTGGATCTTAAGGACACTGTGATATTTAACTTGAGGAATATCACACTTATTAAAATATAGTTTCTATAGAAATCACCCGAAGAAATCACCTTAATCCATTGTACTAGTCAGTATCATGGCTTTAGGAGATGCTTAGGTAATCATAAAGAACTATTAGTTCCCAAAAAAGTGAGTAAGCAACATAAGAACTCAATATAACCTTGACTGCTCAGAACACATTCCAGGAATGTAGAGTTACCTCTCTAAAAAATGCTCATATATTTTCAATTACACATCCTTTTGAAAAACCAATTTTTGCACATGATTTATAGGAAAATTTAATCGAAAAATTCCTTCTATTATTTATCCGAAGGATTCTCTATATTTTTTCATGACTACTAAGAATCCAGGAAGCTCAAAATGATATTTTTAATAGACCATTTTTGCAAAAACTCATACAATTTTCACAAATGACCTCCTAAGGACCTAAAAATTTGCATGAAGCACAAGGACACCTTCTTCCATCATCTTCCATGATTTTTTTGTCAAAAATATCTCTTAATTTATCCATACCATATCATTTTCATGTTAGAACATTTGAGTTCCCAAGGAGTAGTTGGCTAAAAGTGGCATTTTTCTCCAATACATGTTTCTTGACTTTCGAAGTCTCAAGACGACTTCATTTACCTGTTAAAAAATTCTCCAAGCATTTAACTGCCTCACTTTACTCCACATATGCCCACTTGACTCCCATGCACTTAAAGTACATAAATTTGGATTAACATGGACTAACAAGTACACCAACACATTATGAATCTTGGGACACACAATTTACATGAAAAAGAGACACTAAGACAACACAAACAAAATAATGAAAACTAGACACAAAGGTGGGAAAACCTTACAGAACTAGTCTCACAGCTCCATCTGTCATGGTTTAGAATATAATTTTTTAGATTCTAATCTGGTGAGTACATAGGTATTTTTGAGAATTTTAACATTCAACATTCAAGCTTTTAGGGTTTAAATTATATAATCGATATTTGTATTGTGAAATAATACAGACATTGTTTAGGTTTTGGGGCCTTTTAGATTGGTTATTGACATTTTTAAGAGTGTTAAATGTATCAAAATTAGAATTTACAAATATCACAACTCTCAAAGGTACCGACAAATGATTGAAAATCTGGACTTATGAATTTTCCCATGAAAATGGAGTTGAATCCCTAATTTTATCTTAGAACATGGTAAAATCATACTATGGATGATTACCTACTTTACAAGCTTAAGGAATGCATCTTTATGTCCTTCCTCTGGCCATCCTACCTCAGTATCACTCCCAACCTAGATCAAAAGAAATTATTAAAACTATTTTTTAAAGTTTGTTTTAATGTGTAGGGATGATTGGATATAATAATTGATGAGTTTAGTGTGACCTGATGGAAGATAACTTCCTCCGGAGGCCTAAAAATACCATTCTAACCTAATCAAACACCCTCTAGGCTAGTTTAAGAAACATATTAAGCATCTGGAGGTGATGTAAGAGAATATTTGAAGTGTTGGAGGTAATTTAAGAAGATGTAGGAATATTGTTTAGGGATTAGGGTTTAGGGTTTAGGGCTCAGGGTTTAGGTCTTACTGTTTATGGTTTATGGTTTAGGGTTTAGGGTTCATGATGGTAAAAATAGAGTTTAGGGTTTAGCGTTTAGGGCTCAGGGCTTAAGGTTTATGGATTAGGGTTTGGATATGAGGGATTGGAATTTAGGGTTTAGGATTTAGGGTAAGGGTTTAGGTTTTATGATTTAGGTTTTAGGGTTTAGGACAAAGGATTTATGGTTTAGAATTTAAGGCTAAGGGTTTAGGATTTAGGGTTTAGGGGTTAGGGTTTAAGGCTTGGGGTTTAGGTTTGATGGCTTAGGGTGTTATTTTTAAGGTTTAGGTTTAGGGTTTAGGGTTTAGGGTTTATGGCTTATGGCTTAGGGTTTATGGTTTAAGGTTTAGGGTTTAGGGTTTAGGGTTCAAGGTGGTAAAATTAGGGTTTAGGATTTAGGGTTTAGGTTTTGGGGTTCAAGGTTTAGGATTTAGGGTTTAGGGATTACAACTTAGGGCTTAGGTGTAGGATTAGAAGATACCTCTTCAGGCACAACTCCCCCCTTGACGATCATATTCATATTCAATGTATCGTCATTGAAGAGGGTATCTCCCATGTCAAATCAGTTATTTAGTATGGTGTGGAAGATGAGAAAATAAAATGAAATATGGAGAATTATATTTAATTTGTAATTAGTACCAAGTATTGACAAGACTAATACGGCTTCTGACTACTTGACTAGGAGGGCATGACAATATTAGGAACATATTTCCTAGTCTCATTCCTAGAACCATCATTAAGTCTGGTTGTGCAAAATAAACGTAATAATAGGGGAATGGCTAAGAACACATAGGGGTTATCAATCACCTAGTAAATATTTATTTTTTAGTTATGAATGGGAGTCACTTGGCCTATGGCTTAATGACCTTCCATTCATTGATAATTCCTTTTATGATAAACCCATGGATGCTTTCAAAACTGATTTTAAAAATATAGGGGTAGTCATTAATCCTAGTGAAGGGTGTGATGTGATTTCCAAACAACTTGAAATGCATACAGATTTAGAGGTCATAACATAAATTTACAATTATCTCTATTGTTATAAATGGAAGTCAAGTAATAATTTATCCCATTATCTAAAGATCAAGAACTTCTTGGGACTGTGACAAGATTGGACATTCAAGAATCATTGAGTGTCTGAATTAGAATTTTGTTGCATCTAGAGAAACATTCTCAAACATTAGAATAATGCATCTTGTAAAATAAAATTGAACCTAAAAAATCCTCTTAAATTTCTAGTCAAGGTTGTGTTCTTGGTCCGATTTTTGTTTCTGGTCATCGAATATGAAAGTTTTAGGAAAGGAATCCACATTTGAATTATTCCTATTTAGTTTTTTGGTAATGTCAATTGAAGTAGCAATGCATATGGAATTCGGTTGGTGGAAGGTGGGGTTGTGCCCTTGTTGGTTTTTTCTCATGACGTCATAGGTATCCTTTTTGGTATTATCAGAGAGAACTCCCCATACCTATGTGTTAAATTTAAAATTTCCCTTGTCTCCTGGGAACTTTTTTTTATCAGGATGTAATCACAAGGCTAGTTTTAGCTGATATTAACACCAAAAAGAAAACAAAATTGACTATAATTACTTACGAAATGCATTCCTTCACTTTGATCTTATATTTATAAATGCAATTTGGCTTACCCAGTTCTACATATTTTCCAAATTTGGGGTGAATTTAAATTTTGGACCTCTGAAAGCATGAAAAATATGGCGAGTTCATTTCCTCCAACATTTCTTGAAGTGAATTTAAACGAAATGAAATTTTAAATTTAGAGGTAGCATGTGGTAGAAATTGATTGTCCTACCACTGATTTTGAGTGATGAAAATTCTAACATGAACTTTAAACCCAAAACCTAAAACCCTAATACCTAAAACATAAACCATAAACTTAACCCTAAACCATGAACCCTAAACCCTAAACCCTAAGACCTAAAACATAAACCCTAAACCCTAAACCCTTAAACCTGAGCCCTAAACCCTAAAATATGAACCCTAAACCCTGAACCTTAAACCATAAACCATAAACTCTAAACCCTAAACCCTAAAACCTAAGATGTTTACCCTAAAACGTAAACCCTAAACATTCAACATATAGCTCTAAGCCATAAGCCCTAAACCCTGAACCATGAGCCCTAAATGTTAAACCATAATCCCTAAACCTTAAACCCTAAACCCTTAACCATGAGCCCTAAATGTTAAACCATAATCCCTAAACCTTAAACCCTCAAAATTGAATCATAAACCTTAAACCCTAAATCCTAAACAATAAACCCTAAACCCTAAAACCTAAATCCTTATCACTGAAACCTGAACCCTAAACCTTGAACCCTAAACCTAAGTCCTAAACCCTAAACCCTAAGACCTAAACCATAAATTATAAACCATGAACCTTAAACCTTAAACCCTAAACCCTAAATTTTAAACCTTTAACCCTAAAAATTGGTCCATGATCCCTAGACCCTAAATCCTAAACCTTGAGCCTAGAGAATTGATCTCTAAACCCTAAATAGTGAAACCTGAACAGGTAATCTTGAAGATCAAACCCTCAGCCATAAACCCTAAACCCTGATCCCTAAACCAAAAACCCTAAAATTTAAACCCTAAACCCTAAACACTAAAACCTAAACCCTAAGCCCTAAACCCTAAACCCTTAACCATGATTCCTTAACCCTAAACCCTAATCACCTAAACCCTAAATCTTAAACCCTAAACCCTAAACCCTAAACCCTAAAACTTAAGCCCTAAAACCTAAACCCTAAACCATGAGTCCTAAGCCCTAAACCATAAAACATAAACCCTAAACACTAAACCCTAAAGCATTAATCATAAATCCTAAACCATAAAACCTAAACGCTAAACCCTAAATATTTAGTCTTTAATACTGATCTCTAAACCCTAAACCATAAACCATAAACCATAAACAATAAAACCTATACGGAACCCTAAATCATGATCCCTAAGCCCTAAACCCTTAGCCTTAACACTATTAAAATATCAATAACAGTTCCAAAAGGCCTCAAAACCTAAACAATGAATATATTCTTTCACAAAAATGATATGGCCACTGTTACGACAGAAGGATAGGTGGACATTGAGGATGATTCAAATGTAGATGAGAGGTTGGGATGCATGACCACTAACATTTATGGGGGAACAAAAGAAGAAGAGATGAGTAAGCTATTTAAAATCAGAATCCAAATCAAGAAGACTAAGGTAAACACTTTAGTATATTTTAGTAATTAGTCAAATTTGATTTCTGATGCGGTTGTAGAATAACTTGGCATAGATACTTACACAAAACCACATCCATACCCATTGGGATGGATGAAGACGGGTGTAGAAATATAGGTTACAAGAAAGTGTACATTTTAGTTTGGGATAAATACCCAATATATTGATGTATTAGAGGTGGCCATCATTCCACTTGATGAATTTGGCGTTGTCTTTGGAATTCCTTACTTATATGTCAGGGATTATCTATTCACAAGGAGGGAGAAATATTATAGATGGGTCAAGGATGGAGTCAGTTTCAACATCTGGGCACACCACACCAAATCAAAGAAAGCTATGGTAAATTCTAACCAAACACCAAGAATTATTCAGGAAAATCATCAGTTGTATTTACTTTCATTGGAAGAAAATAAAAATAGATGTGAGAGCACGAGTATTTCTGACCAAAGGATGGATAATTTGGATAACACTTGTCAGTTATTATAGAAGAAACCACCACAAGAACTGCTTATTCAAGGAGAAAAAAAAACTTCTTCTATGCAATCACCATATATACCTACATATTCACTAGAACTGGCTGTGGGGCAGCAAGGAGAAGATGACATATAAGGAAAAATGGTGACTGTAGAAGAAAATTTCATTTAGAAGATTTGACCAATCCATCTGAAGATACAAAGACAAGAAAGAAGGACTAAACCACTATAGTATGGGACTGCCACCATACTTGAGCATGTTGGTAAAGAAACCTTCAAGCCACACTTCATGTAGATGCATGCGATATCACGTTGCAAGAGATTGCACCTACTAAATCCATCTATGCATGAAAAATAAGGAAACATACAAAAGCTTCCTTCCAAAGAGGATTGTACTCAAGGAAACTCAGAGGAGGATGTAGCACTCCTGTATTAAACTAGAGATCCACATGAGTCTTGGCAGGTTGGACAAGAGAAGACACCAAATCAGACTTGACGGTACTTGAAGAATCAAGAGAGGGAGTTGGTTCCTCTACCACTCTCCCACTACTATTTTTTAGGACACAAAGCCTCCTCAGTAGGGGCGATATGATCCATTAGGATCCAGAAAAAAACTCCCATTAGCACCAAAAAGGAAAATTGAAGAACAATGAGGAAAAGGAGGTTGTGTTAGTATTTTAATAGAACCACAACCCTGCACATGGTGGTGGTTACAGAACCACCGTACAAAATGTGAGGTGGTCCTATAACTACCACCCAGCCAGGGCGGCATTCCTAAAACCAATGATCTGCACAGGGTGGTGATCCTGACACTTTCAAATAGAAAAGAGAAATAAAGCATGAATGGAAGTAAATTTGAAGTGCCTAACTATGTCTCTTCCCTCCCTAACCTTTCTCATTATTCAATGCACAAGAGGACATGGGAGAAGGCTATAAATACAAGGACGAGAAATAAAATTTAGCATTCTAAGATCTAAAGAGATCAAAGAGAAAAGATGTATATTTTATGAGAGCAAGTGAGAAAATAACTTCAGTGTTGGAGAGGATTTTTAGGAGAAAGGTGCAAAGAACAGAACAAACAAGTAAGTAGAGGGAAGGTTTACATTGTTTCTTCTCTCTATACTTATTGGAGTCTGTAATTTTTATATAATTGGCCAATACAAGTGGGAAGAAAGAGTATTTTCCCTTCCTAGCTGGTTTTCCTCCATTGGAGGTTTCCAGGATAAAAATCCTTATGTTGTGTGTTGAATTTAGTTGGCATACTCTGCAATTCTATTCTAAACACTAAGAAATTCAATCATTAAGATCTAATCTTCAAGTAAATTTGTCACTTTCCAAATTTGAAAGTAGAACAACATTATTGTGTGATTCATAAAGTTCCAAAGCATAAATTTATGGATCATTTTGATATCATAGATGATTATATATCTAGAACTATGGTATTCAATTCTTTCTTATGATTTTTATGACATTCACAAGGTCTAAAGGAGAATAATTTTTACCTTGTGAGCCAGATATGTCTATAAAGAAGTGGAAACAAAGAATTCAATCTCAAATGGAGGAAGATAAATTAGTCCGTATAGTCATGATGCTAGAGACCATGATGGATAGATTTTTTAGATAACACGAAGAGCTCTTAGATATGTAAAATACAGCTTCTATCAAGAAATATTCCATGGACTCAGTGGTTCGAGCACCGGATGAAAAATTTGGTATTGGAAAGAGCCACAAAGAGAAAGAATGGTAAGAGCATGAAGAAGAGACTCCAATTGTAGGCGAAAAGCTAAAATTTTCTCATACACCTTTTAAAGCTGAAACGAAAGTGGAAATAAATAAATTTGAAGGAAAAGTAGATGGAAAATTTCTTAATAAGTGGCTAAAATACTTATAATTCTATTTTAGTGTGCATAATGTTACTGAGGCATAAAGGATTACCTTTGCAAAACTCAAAATGGAAGGTCATACTTTGGTTTGGTGGGAAACCCATCTATCCACTTGTGAGAAGAAGAAACATCCTATTGTCAGTACTTGGAAAGATTTTAAAGAATTTATTAAAACTAACTTCTATCCTATTGGCCATAATACTGACATGATGATTAAGTGGCAGTATTTTAGATAGGGTAGTGGTCAAAGCATGTAAAACTATACTACAGTGTTTTGGAGACAATCCATGTTGCTTAATATGGACTTGGAGGATGAGGACATTATGAGCAAGTATTTGGGAGGACTTTGTTAGTGCTTGAAATGATCTCACCCCTTTTTTCTTGAACATGCCTTCAAAAAATTTTATGTTATATGGTTTTCCCATGAGAAAATGTGAGTTCAAACATAACAGTCATGATTAAATCCATTTGAAATCCCGTGTTTAGGTTTTTGTTCCTCTTTTTCAATAGAGGATTGTGTTAGACATATTGTTTTCGAAGATCCCTGCAAAAAATTGATCATGAATTAGTTTTAAATCATGAATTAAAAAAATTTATATACCATTCTCTATTCATGTTGCAAATTTCATGTTTGTCTCCATCGCCTAATGATACGTTGCATTCTCTAGTTTGTTTCAATATGGCAGATTTAAGATACAAAGTTACAGAAATCGTATAACATTAACAATTTTCTAACTTGGCCCTGAGGCCTGAAAAATATTCCTTCGAATATTCATAGTCAAAAAATGAAAAAATAGAAATTGACTCTACCTTTGAGGAGATACATGTGTCATAAGTTGGTTGAATGTCAGGGATCAAGACCTAATTGTATTTATTGACATTAAGGTGATAAAGTATAAAAGTGTAAAAAATATCCCAAGACCCACCAATCACACATGGCACTTTCTCATTCAAAGAACAAGAAAATGGGTCATCAGAGAAAATTGGTAACTTTGGGTTCAATCAAGAAAGATAACATATATTAAGAAATATCTCGTAGCTCTTCCACCATTAGGATGCAACCACGTGTCAAACTTGGGATGGAAGTCAAGGGTGGGTGATCCAGTGAAATAGCTGAACGTGTTTACATTTAAAACACGATGAAAAAATGTAAAATTTTTCCCTAATCCCACATTGCATAAGGATATTCCACATGGATGGCTCATATTTTAAATTCAGAAAGGTGAAATGGAGGGCCATTATGCAACACATTAATGACTATCGTAATTAATGTGTTTTCACACAAATCAAGGAGGAATTTTGAATTCTTCAAATGCATTGATATTTTTAATATCATTTGCTGATATTTGGACACCATTGTTAGTATAGTTTCTTGAGGAACAACATGAAATCGATCACAGAGATCGAATTGAGAACTAGAAATTTGAAAAATCCTTCGACCCAGAGCCAAATTTACACATATATTCACTGGAAAATCAGTAAGAACTAAGATACTCTCATAATCTTATACATTTGAAATTAAATTTTAAGTAAAAAGAGGGCATTAAAGATGAGGACCATGCCCATCAGGTTTTCTTGTTACTTCTAAAATCACTAGTGATCTAGACAAGATCATGGATACAAATTTGATGAATATTGACCTAGATGATTTCTTGCAAAAATTCAATAGCCCAAACAAGACTAAACTAATGAAAGTGATTCAAGCCAATAATATTTCTTTAGCTGGTGCTATTTCACCCTTAGTACACTGGCCATAACTGGTAAGACTCTGTGCCATGAATTATGATCTAGAGAAAAGGGAAGTACTAGATGGAAGTGACGAAGTGGTATTAACTTTGACACCTATAGCCATAAGGATAATGCTAAAATTTCCTATGATTAGAAATCCAATAACTCTGGGTATCGACTTATCCCTACAAGATTATGAAGCTAAAAAAAGGAATATGCCTGGATTATAAATACCAAATGTATTTTAGTAGAGAAGAAAACAACCACTTGAATCCCTAAAATACTTATTAGGGAACAATACATTGAGGAAGTAGAAGATGTGATTGTATTGTTGAGTCGAATGGCTAGATTAGAAACAACAAATGAATTCAAAGAGTGGATGTGCACTTATATGTGGATAGTTCTGGAGAATAAGGGGAACATTTGTTAGGAAACCTTCATTGCAGAAGCACTTCATGACCACATGATAGCACTGGTAGAAAAAATGTAGATGGGTGGCATTGGAGAGTTGAAATTTTAAATGATGACCTCCTTGATTTATAATATTACAGGACATAGGTGGTTCTCTTATCTTATTCCATGTGATGAATTTAAAAAAATGCAAAATGCATAAGATCTTACCTCAACTATAGTTAGGTAATTGGAAAGATAATGTTATATTTTTTAATGATGCCTTCTTTGCAATGATCATATACTTATTAAGGAAAAAATGAGAACAATACAAGATTTCTAAGGAGGATAGACAAGTAATCATGGAGTATGGATTCTATTTCATTCAATACATGAAGTTTACATACATCAGGGTTAGTGGATTAAAAGGTCATCCATGGAAGTTACCCAGATATTTAGGTGACAAAATGGCCTTCTGTGAATTGGCGAGACAATTGACACCAATTTACAAACTAATTGTTGGAAAACACAAGAAACACATCAAGTTCCCTATCAAAATCAGAAGATAATCTTTCCCTTCAATTATAAAGGCCATATTAATAGAAGATGAGATAAAAAGATTTGAGATGGAAAGGTTTGAGACAATGAATAATTATGACATCAAGTGGGTATTCAATAATATTGAAAACACTTTTGAACATGAGCCTCAAGTTGAGGATTATTGGATGAATTGCAAAGATGAGGAGGTGGTCAGGCTAAGAGTCTTCTAAAGAATGACCCTCACCCAAATTATAGACTTTAAGATTGTTGTTATCCCTGAGGGAGTTGTGGATGATCCACATATTGTGAGTCAATACTATCTTGATCAAAAGATGGAGGGACAACCAATGGTCCCCTTGAATTGGAATGAAGAGGAGTCAGATGAATCGTATGCCCAAATATTTGATATAATGAGAAGAACATTTAATTTATTAGCCAAGAAAAACATTTATTTATCAATTAAAAACACAAGAGTTCTTAATAAATTCATGGATTTGGGAAAATTGAAATATGACCTTCCTCCCTTGAAATAAGGAGATGAAAGAATGGATCCCTTAGGAGGAAAGGCCCCTCAATTTCCTTCAAAAAGGCCTACCACAAGAATAGTGGATGAATGGAATTTTGATACCAATGGAACTGGTACTTCCATGTCTTCTCTATAGAAAAAAATTGAAGAAATGCTCCTAAAATCAATGCTAAATGTTACTATCACTTTTGTAGTTCCACTACAGTCAAAAGGAAACAATTTAGAAACATAAAGGTCCCCTATAGAAGTGTTTCCAAAATTTTAAAATTCTAAAAAGCTAATGAGAGGAGCCATAACTATTGGAAATATCTAATATAAATCACAAAGTGAAGAAAAGAGAGCAGAACCAGACCTTAAGAATTTTGACATTACGCACAAGATTCACAAAGTTGTGTATGATACAATTATGGTAAGATAAGGTTCTCATACACATAAGAAACATAAGCACATGGATGTGGTGATTGATCCCCTAGAACATGAAATAATTGATGTTTCCCAAGTACAACATGTAGCATCAATGCCACAACAATGAGTTTTCCAAACCAATTCGGTCAGGAAACTAGTGCCTTTATTTTCATCTTTGTCTTTAGAGGGAGTGACAATTGCGAGAACTCAGGAAAAAAAAATTCAATATGTTACATGAATTAACCAAACCTAAGATCTCATTAGCCTGATACAGATTTATGTAGTACCATTAATATTACACCCTAAATTTGCTTTGAAAATATCTAAAGACCAGGTCAGTTAATACACTCGTACGTCGTACCTTTCAGCATATGCAACATTACAAGTAGTCTTTCCTGCATTGTTCAAGCCTACGAAAAAGAATCTTTGCCTAAAAAGCTTGATCTTGGAAGAAAAAAAACTTGGATGCATTGAAAGAAAAAACTTGATTTTAAAGGAAAAACCAATTGCACAAGGGTTTTGAAGTGAAAAAGACATGGAGTCAAGGATTTTGAAGAAAAATACAGATCTGTTAACTTACCAAAAGGGCTGAGGTTCATGTACATCCAAAATGTGATCTGTAGAAAAAACTCTTCCAGGAGTGATTCAAACTAGAAGTACCTAGTGCGAGATCTTGTAGACTCAAAGGTGTTAATTGACCTTGCCCTCTTTGGCTTTCTGTAAAGTGTGACTAACGCTAGTGAACAATATAAAGCCATAGGAGAAATCTATAAATCGAAAAGAGAGCAGACAGTTGCAGGGGTAAGATGAAAATGTGGAGGATAATGGGTTGCTGTATTGTATAGATGTATAACGTAATTGGGAATCGAGGTAAGGCTGCGGGTAATTGCAAAACTCAAAAAACCATGTCTACAACATGAGGTGTCAATATTTCAACCCCTATGGTAATGTGTTAGCTCAGTAACCTTCAGAGGTTCTTGAAATCATAGGAATGCAAATGAGTTCCTTTCGGCGTAATATCATTTCAAGATATTTTTTAATAGACATGGTATGGATGAGTATACAAGTGTGATTTGCTGAGAAATTACATGTTTTGATAGATTCTCTATGGATTGCTGTTGTATTACTGCGGTACAAGGTCCAGACAGGGCATTTCAGTTTTGACGATCTATCAGGCATGAAAAATTCATTAGATGAAGTGCTAGTATAGAGTGATGAAGAAATAGATAGATTGTGAAGGCATTGGAATATGTGAAAGTTTGGAAGTTTTGGCATGCTGAAACCTGTTTTACGAGGCAACCGTACACTGTCCCCAAGTTAGTTGATCGATGTTTGCTACTACATTTACATTTTTGTATGAACGTGTGGGATTTTAAACTTTGGGCGTGAATGTTACTGTTTCATTTTTGTTAGATAGGAGTGACAATGGGACAGGTGTGAATGAGGAGGAGGTGACCCTAGGTCAGAGAGCTATGAGTGTGAAACAGACTCTGTTTGACATTTTGTATTGATTCCGTGCATAAGGGTATGGTGCTCCATTTGTTTGGCTTGCGTTCATTGACCAAAAATCATGCCATTTGACTGGGATCTAGAAGTATTCTTATGAAAAGTGCAATATCCCTCATGAGTGTGGAGGCCACTTATAGGTAAAATATAATAGCTATTGACTATTAGTGTCACAAAATATTACTGACTATGCATATTTACAATCCTATTTGAAAGACCAATAGAAAAAGGCGAGTATCAGAGTTATGTAAGTGACTTGTTGCATTTTATAGGTTAATTAGGATCCAATAGACAAATTGGTTGTAAGACTATTTGAAGGCTTTATAAGTAGAGAGGTCACAAGATCCAACTCCTAGTCTCTAATAATTAATTGCGAAATGTAGTGCAAATTTCACAGAAAGTAGCCATGCCAATACCCCTGTAAAGTACATGGAAAGTTTTTATAAGGCTATCAAGATATTTTAGTGATGTGGACACATAGGTTGAGAAGTTGGTTAAAAAAGTGTTCGATTGAGATATTGCCGTGTGTAGGAGGTCAAGAGGTCAAATCATCATCACCTGCGAAGAATCAGTTTTAATGAATACTTTTTTTAAAGTGCATAGAGCAGTACGATTAATGAAGTCTTCTGAGTCTTGTTGGAATGCCTTACATGAAGTTAGGCACATATAACTCAACTAAATCTATGAAGGTTTTGGCTCATTTTGAATCCATTTTAAGCGATTGCGTTTCAATATGTTATGGGAACTCAGCATCCTATGTGAGTTTTCTAGTGAAATGTATCAAAGTGGATCATTTCTGAATGGAGATAAAAGAAAAGCTTTTATTGTATAATGGGTGCAATGGGTTGATGAGTAGCCTTACATCCAAGACTTGACTTTGAATTTGAAAATGGTATAGTTGTTGCTAAATTCAAGAAACCATATGGTGATGTAACAGCCATGACTTTCTTGTTGCTGGTTATTGTTGAGAGAATCATTTAGAACATAGACATTTCTGGTGAAGTCTATTAGGGCCATTTGGAAAATTGAGACTGGCATAATAGCATAGCTGAGGGATAGACCCTATCATGGAGTTCATTACTATCTCTGAGAATCGGGTTTGACTGTTGTGGCATTTTTTGGATATATGTTGGGAATACATTGATGTTCCAACACTATACTGTTACAAATGTCCAAGATTTCAATGAGCTCTTTTCTTGGTATCGATTTCATATGGTGTGAGGAGCAAACCAAAAGATCTAGTGGTTGATGATGCATAGGACTGTAGACACTTCTTGATGATGATACGGGCTTAGGGTTGTCATTGATTAAAACTTTGGGTGATTGTACATTATTGATAGGGTTCATGTATAGCACTAGAGTGTTTGCAAAGTGGACAAACTATGCTAGGCATCAGGTAAGGATGATGCCATTACTTCAGGTAAAAAATAGTTATTCTCTAGACATAAGATTGTAATGTGGTTGGGCATTTCCATGACGATGTTTCATATTGTTTGTATGAGGTATTAGGTCCATCATAAGGGCATATAAACGAGTGAGGAACATTCACCACCTTCTGTGTTATGAAAAAGGCAGCATGGGGATCTGCAGTAGGACACAAGACCATAGAAGGTCAAGATTACATATGGTCCTGCAAGTAGATGTGTCGACATAAATGGTTGATTAATACCAAAAGTTAGGCATCCAGTACCACTGTAACGCCGCGCTTAAGACAACCCACTTGAGACCTAAGAAACAACCTAGGATTAGTTAGGAAAAATGATGGAATAATATATTTTTTTGAATTAAAAGAGTCTTCAACTGGGTTACAAGGCAACAAGTGTCACTGACAAGTTCCAGAACAATTATAATCCACTAGAATATACTTTTTTTATTAACAATTATTAGAATTATAATTGTCCAAAATCTAGTGGATTATACGGTCCAAAATCTAGGGTTAGAAGGTTCAATTAGGTTTAGAGGGTAAAAATTCACCATACCCACTCTCTAACAAGCTTAAAGTTTCAACTTGATTTTTCTCACACTTAACACATTCAAAAATTCCCTAAATCATTCCCATTGGATAGGAAATTTCCTTACCTTTCCATTGATATAAAGAAGTCCTCCTAACTCCTCATATTTCTCAAGTTATGGGCCGGCGGGGACTTGGGGTGAAATTTTTCCCCAAGAGTGGGCCTGCGGGCCCAGGGGTGAAAATTTTCCCAAAGGGCGGGTTGGCGGCCCGCGGGGAGACTTTTAGAACATTTCCTGCACGGGGCGGAAAACTAACTTTGTGCTCGCGCACCCGCGGGGTCCGCAAGTCCACAAGGGACATGTGGTGCTTCTCAAGCCAGCGCGGGGGAGAGCAGGTTAGTGGGAGACGTTTGGCGAAATAATTTCCCGCACGGGGCAAAAAGCCAACATTGCGCCCGCTAAGTCCGCAAGCCGCAAGGGACATATGGCATCACCTAAGCCAACGTGGGGAAAGTGGAGTGCGCTGGGGAGAAATTTTGTTTAAACGTCCCGAAGGGCTAAGAGGGTAACATTGACCCGCACCTCCGCCAGCTCCTGCATGCCACGTGGCAGCTCCTGATTGGTTTCGGATCAGCGGAACGACAGGGAAGACATGGAAATTTTTCCCAAATTTTCTGAAAAACAAAAAGGCAAAAGGGGCCCGCTCCTCCACCGATGCCTCGTGACGCCACGTGGCATCACCTGATTGGTCGCGGGTCGGCGGGGCTGCGGGGAAGACTTGGAAATTTCTTCCCAAAATTTTTTTTCCGGATGCGCTAAGTTTAAAAAGAGGGGTCCATCCCCTCCGCCAACACCTCGTGGGTGCCATGTGGCAGCCTATGATTGGCTGTGGGCCGGTGGGGAAAATTTGGAAAAATTTTTCAAATTTTTTTTTTAAGTGCCAAGGGAAAAATTCGGGCTGTGGGCCCGTCAAGAAAATTTTTTCCATTTTTTTTTTTGACACCAAGGAAGAAAGCTTCAGAAGGCCATAACTTTTGATAAAGAGCTCGGTTTTGGGCAAACGAGGACTTTCTGGAAAGCTCTCGACGTCCTCTTTGCACAAAGATCATTAATTTTTGATTTTGATAAAGTTTAAGGGATCAATTTTAAGAAAATGGCCTGCAAGCTTTTACAGTGCAAACTGGTAAATTTTAACTTGTGAGATTTATTCAATTTGATCTTCTTCCTCTCTCAACATGTCAAATAGACCATGGGGACATGTTCTTAGGATGGATTTAGAGGAAGGATGTCAAGATTCAGATTTATCTAATTGACATTTGCAATTTGAACATTTTCCATTTCTTGACAGCAAAATGACTGTGCAAACGGTTTGAACCCGAATTTGCCGAGTTTTAAAATATTTCCTCTTAAGTGTCTTTGTCTAAATGAGATTCGTTTAGGGCCTACTACTTCAATTTAATCATTTGAATTTATTATTTTATTGTTGCAGGTTCGAATTGTTTTTTTTTTTTTGATAATTCCCAGTTTGAAATTACAAAAAAACAGGGATCAAATTTTAATGATTCTATTTGCCACTTTCTTCTTCCAAGTATTTAGAATTCGTTCCAATTCCAATCTAATACATTAGTTGATTTAATCAAACCATTCGAAAACCAAAATACAATCCTGATTTCCAGTCTTAACATTTTTCAAGGAGAACAGAGCATTATATTTTTCCTCACACACATTTCTTCTTTTCAACAGATATTTCAAACACAATAGATTATCAATTTCAATACAACAATATAGATTGAAAAAGGTAATGTAATCCTTTATTGATTCCAAAATGCAACATTACAACCTTTATTCTTTTATTCCTTCCAAAACATATATTATATATAAAACAGAATGATACGTTTTCTTCTCATGTGTTTCACTTTACCACTTTTCAAACAGGTATTTCATAGTGAATAATAAACATGGATTTCTAATGGAATAACAACATATGGATAATACAAAACCACTTCCATTAATTTAAATGACTCTTACAACTTCCTTTCCATTTGGTTTCAGAATGTAACATAAAAAAACACGTGTCATTCTTTCACATTCTTTCTAAAAAATATTACAGAGTATAACTCTTTTAAATTTCAAATTTCCACTTGCAATCAATACAACATCTTTCCATTATAAACATTTAAAAGTTCATCCACTTCAAGTGGGAAAGGTTACAATGAGATTTAATTTCACAAGGAATTGTCGAACTATCTTTTCTCAGCTCTAGAACAACAACATGCATTCTTCACATTCTTCCAATTTGATCACAATATAAGTAGGGGAAAGGCAAAACTCTCCACCCAACCAAGATATCCAATGAAGAGGAGAATCCATCCTTCTTCATTGGCCCCCGAGCCATAACCATAATGCAATAAAAGATGTGATTCCAACTCATGGCAACAACAGGTTTCCACAAACACACAAGCAACATTTTCACAATAAAACATAGTCCAAAACAAAATATAGTTTACAACTACATTAAAACATGACATAAAAAAAAAGGATTCATCAACCAATCCAAATAATCAAGAAGCTATGGGGGATGCTGCTTATACCTCCCAAAGGGGAAAATGGGTATCACCACCTAAGGACAACCCACCAATATATATATATATATATATGTATATATCATTTCAAAACCCTGTCATGCTCTTATACTTCCCCCAAGTACCCCTTATTCCTCACATTTTCTTATGTCTCCCCAACCTTTTATGGCACCCCATAACAAGTAAAGAAATGCAAGATATTTCTTTGTAAGGTGGAACCCAAATCCCCACTCCCTACACCCTTATACCTCCCTAAAACCACTTGTGCCTCCCACAAAATAACCCCACAATCTTCTCCTACACCATTCCTAGGCCATCTACCCAACAACCCACAAATATACCAAAACATTCACACAAGAACATTTACATATATACAAGAAGAGCATTTCAAGAGCTAAGCTCCTACCTCTCCATGATGAAGTTGTTCCAAGTTCCAAAACAACAAGCTATATCCCAATGCAAGCAATCTAAAACTTCCAAGCACAAGCATGCAACAATCTTCCAAGAACTTCTCCAAGCAAGAGCTCCCAAAACAACAAGAAAATTCACCCAAAATGAAGTCTCCAAAAGTGAAGTAACCCAAAACAAGGCAAAAAATTTAAATTTTATAGAAGAGGGAAGATAAGAGGATGAGGTGGATCCATGTAGGATGCCACATCACACATTCTCAATTCCAACCCCCAAAAATCAACTTCATTCTCCAAATCATAATAAATAAGTGGGTGAATAATATGACAACTTATCTTACACACTCAAACAAGCCCATACCCCATAAGGACTGAAATTAAATTATGTAAGAAAAGTGCAATTACAACATTCAACTAGACTTGTAAAAATTCATAAAAAGGTCTAAGTTTAACCCTCCAACCATAGGCAAGGTTGGTATGTAAATTTAAGAGGCATGGGACAAGTTTAACTTGTCCCACAAGCCTCCAAAATCAGTCTCCAAGGACAAATTCGAATTTCCAAGAAGGTGGAGTGTTTCACACTCAATAGTTAACTTACAAGGTCACTTACACATTCTTACAACACTTTAAAACATGGCCAATAACTCTATTAATTACATTTTTATGACATCTTTTAATTAATTAACTAAACAATATGATTACTCACAATATTAACACCACATTAAATAAATAATGAAAGGGTAAGTGCACCACATAAAACACCTGCAAAAAAATTAAACAAAAGGGACCAAATAAAAGAAAAACATAAAATCCCTTAGTCACATTTAAAGGTGATCCCCCCATGGGAATCCCTAACACAAACAACACACACAAACAAATACTAGTTGTCATAGTGACCTTTTTGAATTCATCTAGAATTCCAATGTGGTTGGTCTCCAATCCCCCAATGTTTGTTGTGATATTTTAACTTGTAAAACACAAATACCTCCTTCAGCCTCGTGGCCATATCAGAACATCCAAATTAATATAAATATAATTTCAAGATCATCAATATATATGTGAATCACAATAATTATTATGAAAATCAACAATATCACTCACAATTTCATTAACAACTATATCACCATCAATTTAAATCTAATTTTCATTTTCTAGGTCTAATCAAAATATACAATTATTACAATTTTGAACGACATCCATAATATAACCATGTCAAATAGTATATCAACATCAATATATAAAAGTGTCTCTAATAATCATCATGCATCATATAAGAATCAAATTCAACAATAATCCATGACCAAATATCTAACATCATATTGAATCAAAACTATAATAATGTCCATAATCATGTTCATAATATAATCAGCAGTATCATGACTAGTATCAAAAAGGTGTCAAAGGGGAGTAGGCACTACAACCACAAACTCCTTTACAAAGTCCTCTCTACAAAGATGAAGTTTATTCACTAATTTGATTTTCCTAAGCCCAAGTTCATCTATCCCTAGTTCCATTTGAATAAAAATAATGTCTTATGTGAGTGTGTGAGACATGCCCATTGAAAAAAGGTCATCCATACTAGACAAGGGACTATATAACAGACTAAGCAATTTTGACTGCCTCTTGTAAGAAGAGACCTATTCACTCATATCCAAACCACCTTTAGAAAATTCCCCTTTCACTCTGGTTTTGATAGAAGAAGTCAGTTGATAATATTGAACTAGAAGTGCAACCACAACTGACCCTGAAACAACTGGAGTAGAAGTCATGGAGGTGGTAATTAGAGAAAAAGGCATGTAGGTGGTAATTGGAGCAGAAGGCCTGAAGCTAGACTCACACTTATGTTTTTTTCCAGAAGAAAATGATGGTTCAGGAGCTATAGGGGGTGCACTCACTGGTTATTTTTCCTCTAAGACTAAAACATGCTTATCCAATACATTACATTACTAATAGAGGGAAGGCACTATGTCCAATGAAAGCTCTCCATCAAGCACATATGACTCTAGAGGTATTTCTTTCACAAAAAATGCCTCATTGTAAATGAATGGGAATACATGTTTTCTAATACCTGATACGTTAGGCCTTCTCACAAGATAAATTTTTCTCAGTGACTCAAGAGTTACATAAATTTCAAGCCTGAAAAAGTGAAAGTACATCATCTGAAAGGAAGAGAACACATGACTTATCTTGACAATTATCCTAACTAACGCAACTCAAAAAAATTGAGGTGTCAAGGGCCCGGTGTAATCCTCAGGGTCAGTAATTTCAAAAATCATCCCCATAAATTCTTCATCAAGACTTGATAACTCAAAGATGGAATGTAAGTATTTGTGAGATATTTATTTCAAACTAGACACTACTAGTTCCCCCACCATGATATAAATGAATTTATTCAAAGTAACTATATGCAAAAGAATAAAGTATGAATTGATTAAGTAAATGGTGTGTTTTTATAGGAGTTTCAAAGTATATGAGCTGATCTGGGTGCAATCATGGTGAAAATTACTCTGGAGATCCCGATAAGATATTTACTTGAGGACATTAAAAGTTGAAATGAATTGGAATTGAGAAAAAATTATGAATTGATCGGATTTGACAATAATCATTTGTGATAACTAACCCAAAAGACATGAAAAGAAATGTACAACATGCAAAATGGATTATGGAAAATAAAATAAGAGCATCTGTCAAATAATATCACCTCAATGTGCTCAAAAGTCATCAAAAGTGGATGTCTAGTCACCAAGGGAAAGAATGATTAAATAAGTGGCCAAAAGTGATGACATTACATCCCACTCATACATAAATAGAACAAAAAATGTGAAAGGCTCGTATTAGTCACACCTAGTAGCATTTGATGAGTCATCTTCATGAGGATAAGATAAATCAAATTATATAGTGTAAATAAGGATATTCTTTTGAAGATTCATGTTTTTGGGGGGAAAATTGGGGAGTAAGTGAGCAAATAGAATTGTATAAATGTGTTGAGAAAAATCTTGCATAAGGGTGGTTAAATCATGTACTCATGTGAGAAACATGTTACTTTCTTAGAGCCTTCAAATTAAATCATGTCAAGATGGTTGCAAGTGTATATCCATTAACAAGCACTGAGACTATATATTAAATTCCCCTTGCTGATAAAATTTGACAAGCCTTGAATTAATTGTGTTAATCATGAGAATTGTTGTATCTGTTGTCAAGATAAAATACCTTAAATTATTTATTCATGCTCTCATTGCAATCTTATTTTAGAGATCCTTTAAGTCACACAGAACTTTATCATTCTGGTAGCATTCTAGAAATTGCAATTGCACTATTGAGAAGAGTTTTCATTTCATTTGTGTAATAAAAAATTTTAAATTCATGATGTCTCCATTTTGTTAAATGTTTCTTGTAAGCATTTGAGTGTGTCTTAGGCATGATAAATTGTGAATCTTTGATGTTTTATTAAGTCTTTAGTTGAATTAAGGAGTTGAAGTAAGAGATTATAAGCACCATGTCTCCTGTATAAAATAATCATATCTTTCTACCTTTGGAATTTTTTGGATCAATCACCAGAAGGAAGTGGAAATTTTAGGAGAAGGATTATATCCCAAGACCCTCTTAGAGAAAGTTTTGATTCTCAATTGAGTAGTCAACCTCCTACTGACTTTTCACCTTCACCAAAGTGGATCACATACCACATTGATTGGGAAAAATGTCTAAAATATACTGTAGATATGGTATGAGAAGATGAAAGAGAACCTGATATGACCTTTACCTATCCAATTACATTGGAGGATAATGATACACCTATGAAGAATATTTCACCGAGACACTTGCCTACATTTAGAGGGATGTCATCTGAGGACCTTGACCAATTTTTGTTTGAATTTAAAGTATTGTGTCAGACCTATGATTACAAAACATAAAATCAAAAACTCAAGTTGTTCCCATCCACTCTAAAAGATGCAGCAATGAGGTGGTTTATGGCATTAACATCCAATTCTATTACCACTTGGGCACAAATGGAAAATGCCTTCCTGGACAAATACCAAGACTACTGTCAAGGGAGAAACAAGAAGGAAGAATTTTTTAGGATCAAACAGGAAGAGGATGAAAATATGGAAGATTATTTAGATAGATTCCTCTTTGTAAGTAAAAGGTATGGATTTGTACTTCAAGAAGAGTTAAGAAAAACCATTTTTATTAAAGATCTGGATGATGAATTTAGGGAATCCCTTAACTTAATGTGAGGAGTAAACATCAATCAATTAAGAATGAATGTTTTTAAATATTTTTATAGAAGTTATTCAAGAATAAGGGGTGGACCTAGAAAAGTAAAAACTATGAAAACTGCAAACCAAGACATGAAGAAACTTATGGATGAACTAGAAAAATTTAAAACAAACATCCTAGTTCAATTAAATTCCACCATGGATGGGTTTTAAGCTAAATCAAAGGCTATTACTAAACCATTAGCTATGTATTTTCATAGATGTAGAAAGAAGCATGCAATAAGAGATTTTCCTTTGGATAAAATAGAGATGTGTCTTATTTGTGAATCTAGGGAACATGAAGCTAATGTTTGTTATCTTCTTCCATTCATAAAAAATCAGCTTAAATAGACCAACACTTCATCCACTACAGAAGAGTAAAATTTGTCCAGAGACAATCTAGCCAAGGGAAGTTCATACTAAGATCTATTCCTAATACCAAGATGATTTCTTGGGAAGCTCAGAAAATGCCAAAAAAATGGGGATAACCACCTTGGACCCCTCAAACAACATGGAAACCATAGGATTGGGAAGGACAAGCTTGGTATGCTTAGTGACACCAATAACTCTGGTCTTGTTAGAGTAACCCTTATACCTGGCCACAACCTAGGTGGAACCCTAATAACTACACTAAATGAAGAACATATCCCAACCAACATCCATAAGCCATAATGGGTTCTCTAGCACAAGGTTCACAAACTGAAAATGCGGTTCAAAATAAAATGCTAGCATAACCAATGGATTATCCTAAAAACAAAAAAATAACCCCTATCTACGGAAAAAAGCAAGAAAAAATAGTTGATCTTAATGTCATGGAATGTAAGGATATTCTAACAAGATTTGGCAAAATAATTAATAGTCCACCTATTAAAATTACTGAGATGACAGAAGAAACTGAAACCCCTACTCTAGTGGTTCGTAAGGAGAATGAAAAAGAAAAAGAAAAGGATCCAGATAATGACTCTACTGAAACTCCATTTCCAGAAATATTTAAGGAAGTTATTGAGACCAAGGAATTTGAATTAGTGCCAGAATTAAGGAAACTAAATATTGAAATACCATTGTTGCAATCAATCAAGGACATTCCAAAATTAAAAAAATTAATCAAAATTTTATGTTTGAAAAGACCTGGAAGGAAGAAGCAGTACCCTAGGACTATTAAAGTAGATGGGAAACTTGCTGATTTATTGGCAGGAAAAATCTTACTTCCCAAATTTGGGGATCCTGGAAGCCTTGTTATTTCTATCTCTATAGGAAGTAAAGATATACATAATGTTTTGGTTAATTTGGGAGCAACTATAAATTTGATGACATTAAACACTTTGAAAATATTACCATTAATAGGTATACAACTTACTAGCAACATATTGCAGATGGAAGATCAGTAAGTAGAAAAACTAGAAGGAATCATTGAAGATGTAGTAGTTATGGTAGAGTCATGGGAGTATCCCTTAGACTTCCTTCTATTATGACCTAAAGGTAAAACACTTGGTTATCCCATTTTTTTTGGGAAGACCATGGTTAGCTATAGTTTTTGCTTTAATTGATTACATATCAGGTGATATGACTATCTCAAATGTTAAGAATTCTAAGAAAAATTCCTTATGTCCTTTTGCATGACCGTTTATTGATAACTAAGAACAATTATGGGTTGATGACCCTAATACTAATAAACATTTGTCTTCTTTGGCTATGATAACATTGCAGGATCACGTACGGGAGGTGGAATATATGATTAATCATCCATTGACTGATCACCAACTATATTTGGAGCAAACATGGATAGTTCTGGAACCTTCGGACTTAGTTCCAGAACCTTTAGACTTAGTTCCAAAACATGCATACTTATCTCCGGAACTACAACAATTCCAAGTAGATGTAAATAATTTATTTCTAGAGGAATGATATTTCTTATGGGGAGGGGAAAAAATAGCTATAGAATAAGAAGCTTCAGTCTCAAGGATATTAGGGAACGGTGAGGAATTTTTGGAATGCAACAGTGAGAAGGAGTTTGACCAACAACAAGATAAGTATTATAACTTTTCCTACTATCCTTTGTCCAATATTCTTTCTCAAGGGAAAATTAGAGACATTGTTGCATATCATATGTTGTTACCACATTCATGTCCAATAAACACCCTAATGGAACCTTTTAAACAAATCAATTCATCACACACTAGAACCAAACAAATTGAGATTCAACTAGGTAAAATTTTGAACATTAACAATTGGTTGGAAAATGATCAAGAAGCTAAATTATTTGATGTTTTGAAAATTCATACTAGAGATTTTTCTTGGGACTATAAAGACATGAAAGGAATCCATCCAATTAATTATACACATCACATTTATACTAAAAATGTTAAACCAGTTAGGAAACCTCAGAGAAGGATCAACCCAGCCTTGAGGGACATAGTCAAGAAGGAAATTAAAAAGCTATTGTAAGTAGGATTTATCTACCCTATCTCAGATAGTTAGTGGGTGTCTCCTCTTGTAATTGTACCCAAAATTAATGGAAAATGGAGAATATTTGTTGAATATAGGGAATTGAACAAAGCTACACTTAGATATTATTTTCCCTTACCATTCATAGATCAAGTTTTAGACAACCTTTCAGGTAAACAATACATTTCCTTCCTAGATGGTTTTAGTGGATATAATTAAATCAGGATGGTTACTGGGGATAAGGAAAAAACTACCTTTACTTGTCCATGCGGTACCTTTGCCTACAGGGTATTTCCATTTGGACTATGTAATGCTCCAACAACCTTCCAAGGGGTTGTACTAATAATTTTTGTAGATCTAACCAATGATTGTGTGGAAGTATACATGGATGATTTTACTATGCATGGATAAACATTTAATGATGCCTTGAAAAATCTAGATAGAATATTAACAAGATGTGAGCAACACCATTTGTCTCTTAGTCATGAGAAATGCTTGATGATGGTTAATGGGGGGATTGTACTAGGACACCACATTTCAAAAAGAGGAATTCAAGTTGACCAAAAAAATATGCGAGATTATTTAAGACTTACCTATTCCTCAAACACCCATGGATATCAAGTCATTCTTCAGACATGATGGATATTATTGGTATCTAGATTTAATCTCCATCACAACTTGAATAGCATCATGAATCTGCACAAGAAATTCAAGGACATATAGATGTTTTTTATGTCGTTTGTAGCCGAGGAGAACACCTATCTTCTTGTTTGCATTCAAGAATTGAGGGAGTGGATAGCACCTTCATAAGGGTTTTGATCTAACCCTCACTATTTTAGGTTGTGCCTATCAACCAAGGTAAGAGAACCTGTATTGCAGCCCCTATATGGTAAGGAGATGAAGATATCCTTGTGTTTTACATATGGTGTGGAGGAGGATTTGTGAAAACATGATCAAATATCCATTATCCAAACTCAAAAGATCTATCACTACTAAATGATGGAAATTTTCTCAAAAAAAAGCTAGAGCTACTAAAGACATGATAAAACCCTGATCAACTTTGTGCATTTTTGTGAAAGGATTGAATTCTTTTGTGGACACACAATGCAGATACAGGGGTATTGTAGGTAGGATGAGTTAGCTTAAAGTGAAATTATGATGAGAGAGATTGGGAAAAGAGTAGTTGGGAGTCATCACCTTCTTTGGGAAACCTTGCAAAAGAACTACAACACCTAAACAACAGAGATATTTCAATGAATTTGAAGTTCTCTTTCAACAAGGATGTGTGCACACATGGATGCCCAAATTTGCACTATTCCATACAAACTTTGATAGCCTGCCACAAAGGCTTGAAGCAAAATATCAATAAAGCATTAAGAACCCCTTGTTAGATCATGTCCTAAGGTGCACCCAAAGGTTTACAAATACCCTCAGTTTGCAAGGAAGGTAAGATGAATTTAAATCTATTTATCTCCACTCAAATGAATGCTCTTCTAAATGGAAGATTGCAGATGCCTTCAAACCCTCTACAAGAAATGAGACCATGCATGACCAATAAAGATCCCAAACACAAGATTGCAACATGAGCATGAAACACAAATTGAAAACATACTAAAATACAAGTGCATGCAAGCTTTGCCAAGAGATAAAACCAGTTAATCCAAGAATTTGTTCAAATATATCAGCAAGGGAATGTTATTTAGAAAATCTCAAAGCTTGTTGATGGATTTATAGCTGAAACCAACTCAACATGATGAACATTCGATGAAAAAGGAAGTTTCAAATGGCTCTCAGGAAGTTTCTCCAAAAAGGAAATGGACTTCTTCCAGTTTTCCCTGTGAAAATTCTTCTCTCTTTCCTCCAAAATTCTCAACAGACCCTCTAAAATGTTTCCAAACTATATCATATACCCTATGCCAACTTGGATCCTTGCATCCCAAGCAAAGAATATGCCAAAGGGATCAAATTTGTTACAAAACCCTATCCATTTGATGAAAAATGATATAAAACTATGAAACAGCTCGCCAAATGATAGAGATGCACAAATATTTTAAAATATTGCATGAAATCAGATCCTTATCCATCCCAAGGTCATGTTTTTGGCATTCCACCATGCCAACATGCATTTGCAATCATTTTTCACCTTTTTCCCTCATCATTTTTAACTCTGCAACTTTTCATTTTTACCTTTCACATGTTTTTCATAGACTGAGAAAAATATCTCACAAAAAACACTATAGGGCACCAAATTAGCTCAAATAAATGATTCCATTGTGTTCAGAAGTCCGAAGGGATGCAGATTCATATAAAATTTCATGTGTTTTGGTGTAAAAATGACAATTCCACACTTCTTGGAGCTCCAATGGCACCCAAAAAATGAAATTACATAGCTACCATTGATTAAAATCAAATTTAAATGCTAGCCCTCCACGTGGCAGATCCAAATCCTCTCTCAAAATGCCAAAATTACCTTTTTGCCTTTGGATAAGGTGTACATGTGTCCAAAAACCATTGGCACGTGTCCCTTCCTTTTAAAATTTGCATTTTAAACCCTTTTTGATCTCGGGAAAATTTTGAACATTTTCCCCGTGGGCCCTTGGATGCGCCACGTGTCCTCTCATGGGCCCTACCCAAAACCGTAGGCCAATTTGATGAGTTTTGCCACACTTTTGAGAAAAGGATAATTTTCTAACAATTCTTCGTGCCCCCGAATGCCCGCTGCCGCTTATGCCACATGGCGGTTTCCTATTCACTGTGAGTCACAAAATCCCTCCTTTTTTCCTTTACTTCTCCGCGAGTCACAAAATCCCTTATGGGCCAGTGCTTCTTCCTTTTCCATTTGAAACATACCATGTGTTGCCCCCTAATTGGACGTGGGGGGCACACCTCCAAATTTTCCCACGGGCTTATTTTTCACCTTGAGATTTTTCGCTAAAATTTTGCAAAATTTTCAACTTTCTCTCTGTGCTTCAAACCTTCGCCAAATTTAGGACACGTGTCCTGTTTTTGTTGGACACGGGCCTATTCTTCATTTTTTACTCTTTAAACATAGAGGAAAATTTTTGCAAACTCCTCCTTCGGCCCCTTCCTTCGTTTCATCCCCGTATATGTGTCACCTTCTCATTAGGTGCGGGCCATCAGGTCCAAATTTTTCTTTGAGGTTTTGAGCCGAAAGTTTCAAAAAAAATCAACTCTTCACTTTCTTGCTTGACATCCCTATGCCATGTGTCGCCCTTCCATTGGGCGAGGATCTTCAGGCCGAATTGTAACTTTAACACTTTGAAGTTAAAAGACTTCGAATTTTTCAAAAATTCCACACATCCATGCTAACTTTCTTGGACACATGTCCACTTCGTATTGGGTGCGAACCCCCAGGTAAATTTTTTCCTTTTGCATTTTGAAACCAAAATTTTTCAAATTCTTCTAAGTTCCCTCTATTCCAGTCGATCTCCCTGGACACGTGTCACCTTTCCAATGGTTGCGGGCTCATGGGCCAAATTTTTCCCCTGACACCCCGAGCCAAAAAACACCAAAATTTTCCAAGTCCTTGACCTTTCGCCTAGCCCTCCTAGACACATGTCATGATGTTGTTCGCTATGGGCCTTCGGGCAAAAAACTTAATTTTGAGAATTTTTTCCAAAATGGAAGAAAAATTTCCTAAGTTACTTCCACCACCCGCCAATCCTCGACCAATCATATCAGGCCATGTAAGCACATCCCTGTGACATTGCAGGGCCGCAGGGAAACATTTTATTTTGAGAAATTTTCAAAAATGAAGGCAACATTTTTTAAGTGACCTCCGCCACTCGATGCTCCATCTGTCCAATCAAATCATGACATATAGGCATAGTAGGTAAATGCGAGGCCGTGGAGCAAATTTTTCCTTAACCAAAAAATTGAAAATTTGACAAGTTATAACATTCTTTCTGACCGCACCCAGCCAATGAGAGCCTGCCATGTCAGCATAGAGTTTAAAATGATAAATTTGACGGCTCGAGAGCACGTCAAAAATGTGAAAAATTCAGGGAATGCCCTAGAAACTAAATTTTTTGACAGGGAAGGTAGAATTCTTCATTTTAAACCAACTGAATCATCTCTTGACATCATTTGTGACCTTGGGATTAGGGAAATACTTGCACAAATTTAAGATTTGATCAATTTCGAGCTCTTTCATGATTTGGCAAAGGAGAAAATGGTACAGCCCGTGAAAATGAATAAATCAGGGCACGAATGGGGGGGAGAACTTGGATTTTACTTCAATCTAGGGCAGAATAATGATAATGAGGGCATTTTGAAAACATTCAACTGGATAAAACGAGTTACAGATCTTCAGCTCGAGCCACAAGGACGTTTTGGAGTAAAAATGGAACATGGAGAATTAGAGTAAAGTGTGCAAACCCATAAATTACACCAACATTGGCTCCTTCCTGGGGATGGGCACTCCCAGTGAGTGCCACAAGATCACAACGTAGACCAAGTGCCAAAAATCCATTGGGAAAGGAGTCAAAACATGCATAGCAGCCCTAAAAACTAGAATTTTCACCAAAAACAGACCGAGAAAACCACACCAACAATGGTTGCCAAGGACAAAAGGGAAAACCACAAGCCAACAACAGCAAAAACAAGGAAAAGACAAAACAACAACAAGGGCTATACAAAATGTACAACTTGTGCATACCTCCTTTGGGGATTTAATCCAAAAAGTGTTTTAAATGTCTGCCATTAACAGGCAGCTCCAACAAATCCCCATCCAAATCCTTGAGAAAAAATGTATTTTCTCCAATCCTGATATCAATGGCATAAGGGCCCATCCATAGAGCATCAAATTTTCCATGCTTACCCTTGTCTTCATGCCTACTATCCCACAGCAAAACCAGATCTCCAACACTGAAAGCTCTAGGGGTGACCTTCTTATCAAACAACTTCTTCAATTTCTCCCTAAACCTGACATGCCTTTGATGAGAAGCTCTCCTTTCTTCATCCAACTCAATGATCTGATTGATTCTTGATTCATATGGGCCATGTTCTTGATCTTCCAACTGCTGGGCAAACTGAAAAGTGGATAATTACAGGTGTAATGGCAGCAAAGCCTGAGTTCCATACACCAGTTCAAATGGGCTTTTACCAGTTGCTCTTTTTGGAGTTATCCTATCAGCCCAAACTACAAATTTCAACTGTTCTCCCCACTTCTTCTTGTTGATTTCCAAGGTTCTTCTAATGATCTTGAGCAAGTTTTTGTTACTTGATTCAGCTTGCCCATTCCCTTGTGGGTTGTAGTTTGAAGAATAGGTCAGATTTATCCCATATTCATTGCACATTACCATCAAAGGCTTAGGCTCTAAAACACATAGCATTATCAGACACAATCTTAACTAGAACCCCAAATCTGCATATGATATGATTCAGCAAGAAATCCATTACCACTTGGTGTGTTGCCTTTCTAGATGGAATTGCCTCAACCCATTTTGTAAAATAATCAGTTGCTACAAGGATCCATTTATAACCAGCACTAGAAGGATCTGAAATCTCACCAATAAAATCCATTCCCCATTGTTTGAAAGGAGCTTCAACTGATACAGGCTGCAAAGGAAGGGAGCCTGAAGCTTTCAATCTTCCTGAAAAACATTGGCAACTATCACACCTTCTAACTAGCCGGTTTGCATCTTTGAAAAGAGTTGGCCACCAATAACCAGCTCTTAAAATCTTATGTGTTGTCACTCTCCCAGAAAAATTTCCTCCACAAACTCCCCCATGGAAATCAGCAATCAACTTGGGAGCTTCATCTTCAGTTATGCATTTCAAGAGGACACCTTCAGGGTTCTTCCAAGCCAGCCCAAGGTCTGTTATGACATACTTCTGAGAAGCCAGCTTGAGGGCTCTTTTCTGATTTTTATTTAAGTGACTGGGACAACATAAGTGCTTGAGGTAATAGACCACATCCTTGTACCACTCAGAAATCATCAATTTGTCAAGGAGATCTGCCCTTTCTTCCCCTAGCTGATTCACTTCTACATTCTGCAAATTACTCTCAGCCATGAGTTTGGCAAGACCTAAACCTCTTACCAGCTTTGTTGTTTGGATATCCATATCATACTCTTGTAATTTGTTAACCCATCTACATCTCTTGCTTGATATCTCCATGTCAGATAAGATGTCTTTAACCATGGTGTGGGGAACATAAGCAACAACCTTTGAACTCAAAATGTAGGGCCTGAAAATCTTTGTTGCTTTTACTAATGCAAATGCTTGTTTCTCCATAATTGTGTACCTCAATTCAGCTGCTTGTAAAGCCTTGCTAAAGAAAGCAATAGGCCTCTCAGCTCCATTTTCATCCTTTTGTAGCAAAACTGAAGCAATAGTAAATTCAGATGCAAAAGAGAAGATTTGGAAAGGCATCTTATAGTTTGGAGCTGCCAAAATAGGTGCATGCTTGAGTGCATCCTTTATTCCTTCAAAATCTTGGATGGCAGCCTCCTCCCACTTAATAACTTGATCCTTTCTTAGCATGCTTGTGATTGGAAGAGTCAACTCAGAAAAATTGGAGACAAACCTTCTAATGAAATTGATTTGGCCAAAGAAAGATTGAATACCCTTCTTGGTTCTTGGCACAGGCACCTTGCTGATTGCTTCCACTCTCTCAGGATCTATCATAACACCTTCTTTGGACACAATATGCCCCAACAGCTTGGATTTTGGCACACCAAAATGAAACTTCTTTGGATTAAGTGAAATGCCATACTCCCTACATCTGATCAACATCTTCTCTAGGTGTTGCAAATGGTCTGCTCGCTGTCTTGAAAAAATAGTCACATCATCTTGGTAAACTGCAATAAACTCATTGATATAACCAACAAAGGCAACATCCATTGCCCTCTGAAAAGTAGCACCAACATTCATCAATCCAAAAGGCATCCTTACAAAAACATAAGTCCCCCAAGGAGTAGTGAAGGTTGTCTTAAGTCTTTCTGATTCTTTAACAACTACTTGATTGTATCCGGAGAAACCATCCAAAGTAGAAAGCATTTCTGACCCTGTCACAAGCTGCAACATATTCTCCATGTTTGGCAAAGGATAGTTGTCCTTCATAGATGCTTTTTTTAGATTCCTAAAATCCACACAAAGTCTGATATCTCCGTTCTTCTTTCTAACTGGCACAAGGTTGGCAACCCAAGAAGAGTATCTAGTAGGCTGAATGATGCCACCATCTCTCAATTTCTTCAACTCTTCTTGCATTTTCATGGAAAGTAGTGGGTTAATAGGCCTTTGTTTTTGTCTAAACGGCTTAGTCTTGGCCTCAAGGGGAATCTCATGCTGAAATAAATCTTCTCTATATGCCTTCAGCTCTGAATAAGACCAAGCAAGGCAGTCTTGATATTTCTTTAAAAGTTGGGCATAGGACTGTTTTTCTTCTTTGCTGAGATGACTTCCCAACCAGATCTTCCTTGGTTTGTCTTTAGTTCCCAAGTTATGCTCTTCCACATCCCTTGAAGCAGACATCTTTCTATTAATGATGCAATCAACATTGCTAAAATTGGATTCAAGTGCAACAAGACCTTTGGGAATGGTATTTGTCTTCAATTGTATAATATCCTTGTCAAAAAAAGTTTCTCTACCTTCATTCATGCACACCATTGGTTCCCAATCAATATTTTGACCAGAAAACTCTCCTTGGCATTGTAAGAATCTCAACACTTGTGCATCATCATCAAAAATCTGCCAATGTTTCACATTATCCGGGACAGCTGGCCTTGTTAGCACTTCAACATCATATTCACAAAAAGGTGAAACGGTGCAATTATCAAATTTAGAACCAAGAACATCCAGCTTATCAGCAGCAACATTAAGACTTCTATCATGGTAAACAATGTTAAAGGAATCAAACATTTCAATCAAGTCCCAAACAACATGCTTATATTGCTTCATACGCTGATTTTTTGTGGCATATAACTTTCTTACTTGCTTGACAACCAGCTCTGAATCTCCTTTAGCAACAATATCCTTTACTCCATACTTCCATGCAATCCTTAATCCCAATAATAATGCCTCATACTCAGCAATGTTGTTAGTACATTCAAAATTGAGCTTGAAGGAAAAAGGAAACTCTTCTAAACTAGGGGAAACCAACACTATACCAGCACCATTTCCAACTTTGGAGCAAGCTCCATCAAATAGTAATGTCCATGGAGAACCTTCCATACCAAGGCACTCTGATTTTTCCATCTTATTCTCTTTTCCATCAGCAAAACCAATGAAATTGTCGACATCTACATCAGCAAACAACACTTCATAAGAAGCATTGTTGGGATCCTCAATCAAGTGTAACATCTTATTTTCACCATAGAGTTTGACAAGGCTGCCCTCAATGGGAATGGTGGCATAGGACATGTCCATTTGAACACTACCACCAACACTTGCAGCCCACTTTCTTGACAAAAGCATACCCCATTTGGCAGGGCAGTCAACAATTACAACATCAAGTTTTAAATTCTTACCCAGATAGGCTGCAAGTTGCACTACTAAACCCTTCACACATCCAACAACTGCACTTCCCTTGAATCCATGGCCATACACTTTCCATATGCTACTGTCACCTTGATATCCAACTCATTCATAACTTCTAGAGGCATAACATTACATGATGCACCGGAATCAAACATGCAATTGTGAAGCAACCTACCTTTTATGAGAAAAGTTGTGAAGAATGGATCAACATTCAATTGGGAATCAACCAAGGATGTCCCCAAATATACTTCAGGTGCCTCTCCAAGATCTTCCATTGGTGGTGGTGTTTCAGGGCCAGCAACGCTTTGAAGAGGACTCTCAACAACATTTACATTTTTGCTTGGTATACTCTTTTCTTCTTTCAATCCCAAGTATTCAAAAGCTCTTTTCTTGTGTTCAGGAATCCTAAGCAATTCAATAATGGGAACACTCACTTTAATTTGGCTCAATACCTAGGCTATATCATATGGAACATTCTTTGGCAAAACAACATTGGAAGGGAAACAAGAAGGTTCATCAGATGGAGAAGTATTCTTGGCAGCCTGGGTATGGAGAGGACTGATATTTTTTACATGGGACAGCAGGGTTCTTAGTAATTGTTTCCCTTCTAGGGTTATCTTTGGGAATGCTTGTGAGCAAGGGCGTCTTTGGCTTGGCTTGAGGACCAGCTCCTCTAACAACTTTACTTCTAGTATTGTACTCCTTTTCTTGACCAACCACAACATTCATTAACAATTGTCTATCTTCCTCCGAAGGAATACCACCATCATACTTCTTGATCATTAAATCCCTTAGGTATTCAAAGTCATTATTAGGAATTTCAAAGGCCTGAACTACATCTACATCATGAGTTTGAGGAAGAGAAAGAAATGGTACCCTCTTTATGCAATCCCAAAAGGTTGCAGCAGTCCTTGCACTTATCACATCTGTTGATGTTGCTGCTTGTTGTGAGCCTGAAGAACTGCCCATCATACAAATGTCATCATCCATTTCATTCTCATTATCCTCATCAATATCTTGCTGGTCCATTTCACATGGCGGATGAGGAAGAAAACATCTGTCACACCAATCCATATCAGTAACT
This sequence comes from Taxus chinensis, assembly GCA_019776745.2. Lineage (NCBI taxonomy): Eukaryota > Viridiplantae > Streptophyta > Pinopsida > Cupressales > Taxaceae > Taxus > Taxus chinensis. Next base: position 450,473,982 of record CM034153.1, on the reverse strand, counting down.
TCTTGAACAACAACTCTTGCAGTCAAAGGGTCAGGCACCACTCTATTTTCACGTGCTTGGGGTTGTCTATTTGCAGATCCAATAAGCCCTTTACCTCTATCATCTTGTCTTTGATCACCCCTAGGATGATTGCCAAATCTATCATGGTTTTGAGTTCTTTGTTGTCCTTGTGAAATTTGTCCAATTCCTTTCTCATCCCGGGCTAATTTGTAGGAAATTTCTTTGACAGCCCCTGCCAAAGTCTTGACAACATCCTCCAAATCAGCACCCTTGCTAGTTTGAGGCTTCTCAGGGTTTATCAGCTTCACACCATCCCTCTTAAGTGGTTTACCAACAGCTTTAATATTATTCTCAATTTGAAGTGCCATGGTGAAAGCTTGCCTCAAGTTTGTAGGATTTTTGTCTCTCAAGTAATAGGCTGCCTTTTTATCAAATGCATCTGCATATTTGATCAAGCAAGATTCATCACAAGGCCTCAAAATTACAGGAAGCCTTCTCAATGTCTTATTAAACCTTGTATTGAAATCATGAATGGTCTCATTAGGGTTCTTCTTGATGTTCTCAAACTCGGATAGAAGGAACCTTGGATCTGTTTTGTCTCCATATTGTAATCTGAATGCATTACTCATCTCAGTCCATGAATCAATAGAGTTATCAGGCAGAGCTTTATACCAATCTCTTGCATCTTCCTCAAGTGTATGGATAAACAACTTGATATACACATCCTCAAATTCTATTTCAAAGTCTTCCATCATGTTAACAAAGAGTTTGAGATGCTGATCTCCAGTTATGGCATTGTTACCTTGGAATTTTGGTAACCTATTTCTCACATCCTGTGGGACAACATTTGGATAACCATCCATTCCTCCAAAATTTATAGGACCAAAGGTGTTTACAACAAATGGAGGTCTAGGTTGAGCCATATTGTTTGGTGGGGGTGATCTTGGAGGTGAAACAAGCTGATGAGGAGTAGTAGTGGGCCTGATTGGAACATGGATGACTGATCTTTAAAATGATAACCCCCCAAAGGCTCTCTCTCTTGATAAAATTTAGCAAACTTAGAAACCACAGGAGCAGATTTAGGAGCAAGTTTTTTAAATACACAAGAAGGTCCCTCACCTGATGGAGAATGAAAATCAGCAAGAAGATTGCCTGAATCAGATCTACTTGAAGAGGAATTATAATCTTCAATGACAGGCTGTTCTCCTTCAAATTAAACTATGGGGATTCTTTCCTTGCAACCAAATCACCAACCACTTTCCACACTCTTCTTCCTTCTAGTTCTGAGCTTCTTGATTCGGTGAGAAACTTCTTAGAAGAGTCCTTGATGAAGAGGGATCTCCTTCCCTCCAGTTTGACAGATTTAAACAACAAGTTTCAAATGATAAAAATGTGTTAGACAACTGGTATTTTCAAGATCCCAACAGCATGGAGTCGCCACCAAGGATTTTCACCTTAGTTGTGCAAGAAAGCACTAAAAAATATTCTATCAAATGCATGCTATACTGAAAACTTGCAGGGATTTACAAATCAGATTTTCTTCTTCTTAATTCAACCAAAAACAAGTGCATCCAAATCACATAAACTGCTGGTAGATGAGGAGAGCAGGCTGAGTTTGAAGTCTTTCTTACCCAAAACATCCAGATCTGAAGTATGAAATGATATCTCAAGAATATAACAGCTCAAATACTTGATCACACAAATGCTCAAACCTTTCAAGTACTTCAAAACCACCAAGAAATTGTAAGAAGTCCCCAGAAACGGTGCCACTCGGGTGTTGGTATCCAGATTTAATCTCCATCACAACTTGAACAACATCATGAATCTGCACAAGACACTCAAGGACAGATAGATGTTTTGTATGTCATTTGTAGCTCGGGAGAACACCTATATGATTGTTTGCATTCAAGAATTAAGGAAGTGGATAGCACCTTCATAAGTTTTTTGATCTAACCCTCACTATTTTAGGTTGTGCCTATCAACCAAGGTAAGAGAACCTGTATTGCAGCCCCTATATAGTAAGGAGATGAAGATATCCTTGTGTTTTGCATATGGTGTGGAGGAGGCTTTGTGAAAACATGATCAAATATCCATTATCCAAACTCAAAAGAGCTGTCACTACTAAATGATGGAAATGTTCTCAAAACAAAGCTAGAGCTGCTAAAGACATGATAAAACCCTGATCAACTTTGTGCATTTTTGTGAAAGGATTGAATTCTTTTGTGGACACACAATGCAGATACAGGGGTATTGTAGGTAGGATGAGTTAGCTTAAAGTGAAATTCTGATGAGAGAGATTGGGACAAGAGTAGTTGGGAATCATCACCTTCTTTGGGAAACCTTGCAAAAGAACTACAACACCTAAACAACAGAGATATTTCAATGAATTTGAAGTGCTCTTTCAACCAGGATGTGTGCACACATGGATGCCCAAATCTGCACTATTCCATACAAACTTTGATAGCCTACCACAAAGGCTTGAAGAAAAATATCAATAAAGCATTAAGAACCCCTTGTTAGATCATGTCCTAAGGTGCACCCAAAGGTTTACAAATACCCTCAGTTTGCAAGGAAGGTAAGATGAATTTAAATCTATTTATCTCCACTCAAATGAATGCTCTTCTGAATGGAAGATTGCAGATGCCTTCAAACCCTCTACAAGAAATGAGACCATGCATGACCAATAAATATCCCAAACACAAGATTGCAACATGAGCATGAAACACAAATTGAAAACATACTGAAATACAAGTGCATGCAAGCTTTGCCAAGAGATAAAACCAGTTAATCCAAGAATTTGATCAAATATATCAGCAAGGGAATGTTATTTAGACAATCTCAAAGCTTGTTGATGGCTTTACAGCTGAAACCAACTCAACATGATGAACATTTGATGCAAAACAGGAATTGAAATGGCTCTCAGGTAGTTTCTCCAAAAAGGAAATGGACTTCTTCCAGTTTTCCTTGTGAAAATTCTTCTCTCTTTCCTCCAAAATTCTCAATAGACCCTCTAAAATGTTTCCAAAATATATCATATACCCTATGCCAACTTGGATCCTTGCATCCCAAGTAAAGAATATGCCAAAGGGATCAAATTTGTTACAAAACCCTATCCATTTGATGAAAAATGATATAAAACTATGAAACAGCTCACCAAATGCCAGAGATGCACAAATATTTTAAAATATTGCATGAACTCAGATCCTTATCCATCCCAGGGTCACATTTTTGGCATTCCACCATGCCAACATGCATTTGCAATCATTTTTCACCTTTTTCCCTCATCATTTTTAACTCTGCAACTTTTCATTTTTACCTTTCACGTGTTTTTCACGGGCTGAGAAAAATATCTCACAAAAAACACTATAGGGCACCGAATTATCTCAAATAAATGATTCCATTGTGTTAAGAAGGCCAACGGGATGTAGATTCATATAAAATTTCATGTGTTTTGGTGTAAAAATAACAATTCCACACTTCTTGGAGCTCCAATAGCGTCCAAAAAATGAAATTACATTGCTGCCATTGATTAAAATCAACTTTAAATGCCAGCCCTCCATGTGGCAGATCCAAATCCTCTCTCAAAATGCCAAAATTACCTTTTTTCCTTTGGATAAGGTGTACACATGTCCAAAAACAATTGGCACGTGTCCCTCCCTTTTAAAATTTACATTTTAAACCCTTTTTGATCTCGAGAAAATTTTAAACATTTTTCCCGTGGGCCCTTGGATGAACCACGTGTCCTCTTGTGGGTCCTACCCAAAACCATGGGCCGACTTGATGAGTTTTTCCACATTTTTCAGAAAAGGATTATTTTCTAACAATTCTCCATGCCCCCGAATGCCCGCTGCCGCTTATGCCACATAGTAGTTTCCTATTCACTGCAGAACCGACCCCTCCTTTTTTCCTTTACTCCTCTACGAGCCACAAAATCCATTGTGGGCCCATGCTTCTTGCTTTTATGTTTGAAACATACCACGTGTCGCCCCCTGATTGGACATGGGGGGCACACCTCCAAATTTTCCCGTGGGATTATTTTTCATCTTGAGATTTTTCGCTAAAATTTTGCAAAATTTTCAACTTTCTCTCTGCGCTCCAAACTTCTACCAAATTTAGGAAACGTGTCCTATTTTTGTTGGACACGGGCCTATTCTTCATTTTTTACTCTTTAAACATAGAGGAAAAATTTCACAAACTCCTCCTTCGGCCCCTTCCTCCGTTTCATATCCGTATATGTGTCACCTTCTCATTAGGTGCGGGCCATCGGGTCCAAATTTTTCTTTGAGGTTTTGAGCTGAAAATTCAAAAACTTCAACTCTTCGCTTCCCTGCTTGACATCCCTGTGCCACGTGTCACCCTTCCATTGGGCACGGATTTTCAGGCCGAATTGTAACTTTAACACTTTGAAGTTAAAAGACTTCGAATTTTTCACAAATTCTACCCATCCATGCTAACTTTCTTAAACACGTGTCCACTTCGTATTGGGTGTGGACCCCCGGGAAAAATTTTTCCTTTTACATTTTGAAACCAAATTTTTTTAAATTCTTCTAAGTTCCCTTTATTCCAATTGATCTCCCTGGACACATGTCACCTTTCCAATGGTTGCGGGCTCATGGGCCAAATTGTTCCCTGATACCTCAAGCCAAAAAACACCAAAATTTTCCAAGTCCTTAACCATTCTCCCAGCCCTCTTAGACACGTGTCATGATGTTGTTCGCTGCGGGCCTTTGGGCAAAAAACTTAATTTTGAGAAATTTTTCCAAAATGAAAGAAAAATTTCCTAAGTTACTTCTGCCACCCACCAATCCTCGACCAATCATATCAGGCTACATAAGCACATCCCTGTGACACTGTGGGGCTGCAGGGAAACATTTGATTTTGAGAAATTTGCAAAAATGAAGGCAAAAATTTTTAAGTGACCTCCGCCACTCGATGCTCCATCTGTCCAATCAAATCATGCCACGTAGGCACAGTAGGCAAATGCGGGGCCGCGAAGCAAATTTTCCCTTCACCAAAAATTGAAAATTTGACAAGTTATAACATTCTTTCTCACCGCACCTGGCCAATGAGAGCCTGCCATGTCAGTATAGAGTTTAAAATGATAAATTTGACGGCTCGAGAGCACGTCAAAAACATGAAAAATTCAAGGAATGCCCTAGAAACTGATTTTTTTGACAGGGAAGGTAGATTTCTTCATTTTAAACCAATTGAATCATCTCTTGAAATCATTTGCAACCTTGGGATTAGGTAAATACTTGCACAAATTTAAGATTTGATCAATTTTGAGCTCTTTCACGATTTGGAAAAGGAGAAAATGGTACAGCCCGTGAAAATAAATAAATCAAGGCACAAATGGGGGGGAGAACTTGGATTTTACTTCAATCTAGGGTAGAATAATGACAATGAGGGAATTTTGAAAACATTCAACTAGATAAAATGAGTTACAGATCTTCATCTCGAGCCACAAGGATGTTTTGGAGTAAAAATGGAACATGGAGAATTAGAGTAAAGTGTGCAAACCCATAAATTGCACCAACAGATACTATACTCATTTTATTAAATATTTTAGTAAAATTGTTGCCCCAATGTTTGGTTTGCTTACCAAGGATTGTGAATTTTGTTGGGATGAAAAGTGTCAACATGATTTTCAAGAAATTAAAGAAAAATTAATCACTTCCCCAATATTAAGAGGACCTAATTGGGAGAAACCTTTTCACATCCAAACATATGCCTAAAAAAACTCAATTGGTGTAGTTTTGGGACATAAAGATGAAGAAGGGAAAATGTATACTATCTACTACCTTACTAAAAATCTTACTCCCACTGAAATAAATTACACCACCATTGAAAAAGAATTTATTCCTGTGATTTATGCAATTAATAAGTTTAGACATTATATTACAGGGTAAAAAATATTTGTACATGCAAATCACTCAGTAATTAAATACTTAATGAACAAACCAATGGTTGGAGGTAGGATGCTTAGATGGTTATTACTTTTACAAGAATTTGATATTACCATTGTGGATAATCAAGGAAAATATAATGTGGTAGCTGATTTTTTGTCAAGATTAACCACTATAGGGGAGAAAGATACAGTTAAGGATAACTTTCCAGATTAACAATTATTTTCTATTTCAGATGCTACACCATGGTTTGCTGATATGGAAAATTATCTTGCAACAAGGAATTTTTCCCCTTATTTTACTAAGAAACAAATGAAAATATTAATCAAACTAGTGCACAATTTAAATGGTTGAATGGAATGTTATTTAAATGTGGTCTTAATTTGGTTTTACGTAGGTGTGTGAGAGGAGATGAAATCTTTGACATACTCAGGGCATGTCATGATGAACTAAGTGGAGGACACTTTTTAGTGAAAATAATAACACACAAAATAATTGGCACCGGATATTATTGGCCATCTCTATATAAATATGTGGATAAATACATCAAGCAGTGCGATCCTTGTCAAAGGATGGGACAATTAACTTTCACCAATGAAATGCCTCTACAACTTCAAGTAGTGATTGAACCATTTGAAATATGGGGGATAGATTTTGTTGGCCCTTTTAGTCCTCCTTCCCAAAGAAAGGAGAACATTATTGTATGTACTGATTATGTGACAAAGTGGGTAGAGGTATAGGCTTGAAGATGAAGTTGCTGATTTTCTGTGGCACAAAATTATGATGAATTTTGGTGCACCAAGAAGCATAGTTTCATACCACAATCCCTAGTTCATGCCCAATATGATCTAGGCCTGTACAATGTACTATAAAATAAATCGTAGGAATTCATCTCCCTATCACCAACAATCAAATGGGCAAGTAGAAGTGACAAATAGGGAATTGGAAAACATCCTCACCAAAATAGTTAAAGCAGGTAGAAGAGATTGGGTGAAGAGGTTACCTGAGGTTGTCTAGGCTTATAACACAACTTTGAAGACTACAACAGGGTTCTCACCATATGAGTTAGTCTATGGGAAAAATCCCTTATTACCCATTGAATTTGAACTACAAACATTGAGGAAAACAACTAAATTGGGTATTGAATTAGATGTAGCAAAAAAGGAAAGAATTATACAACTCAATGAATTCGATGAGATGAGATTGGAAGCAATTCAATAAATAGAGATAATCCAATACCAAAGGAAGCATTGGCATGATACACATATCAAGGAAAGACAATTCAAGGTAGGAGATTGGGCATTAATGTTTGATTCCAAGTACCATAAATTCAAAGGCAAGTTAAGAACTAGGTGGTTAGGACTGACCAAATTGAGAAGATATTTTACAATGGCTCTATTTACCTACTCCCCATTGATGGCAGTAGAAGGACACTTCTCGTCAATGGACACAGGCTGAAACTTTATAGGAAGCCTCCTACCAAGGATGAGTTCTTGAAGTAGATTGAAGAAGACAAGGAATTTGATCATATGGAAGAACCTAGTTCTTCAAAAATGATCAAGTAATTAGATGCATGAATCCAAAATAAAGGGAAGAGAATGAAAACCAAATAATGGCATTCTCTTCCCCAAATAAATATATAAAAAATAAAATAAAAATAAAAATAAAAATAAAAATAAAAAATAAAAAGGGAAAGAATGAAAACCAGTAAATGGCATTTTCTTACCCCCCCAAAAAATATCTAAAAAACCAATTAAAACCATAAATGATGGTTGGTCTCCTCAATAAATGTCTAATTTAAAATAAAAGGAATTTCTTTTGAATTCAAATTGTCTTTTCGAACCCTTTTTCTTTTTCACTTTTTTTAGGAATGATGAGTCATCAAGGTAGAGGAATTACATCAGCAAGGATGGTAATTATGTCTTGATCTTATTAAAGGTTAAATTAAAATTTCACATGTGTAATTATATTTGATTTAAGTGCTTGGTATGATAATTCATTTATTGTACATTATGATTAAAAGGAATTTAATCATTATGGTGATGTCGATTGAACAAGTAAAAGTGGTGGCGTATTAATAATGAGCTATCATTTGGGTGGAATAAATGAAATTGAGAAGAAGTTTTAGAAAAAAACAAGGAATAAACAATAGAATTATATTTAAATTCTGTAGCTAAACCCAGTAGTTCGTGTAGCCAAATCTAATAGTTCCACATCCAAATCCTGTAGTTCTGCAGCTATCTCCTGACAGAGTAATAATTTGAAAGAAGGAATAATTTGAATCATCCTCTTTGCCATGGGTATAAAAAGGAAGTCAGAGTGAGAGGATGATATGTAACTTCTTACAGATGGAGAAGTGGCAGCCATTTTTGAACAAGTAGGGTGGCTGGAATTTCTAAAGAAATTATCAAAGTACAATGACGAACTAGTAAGGGAATTTGTTGTAAATTTAGAACAATCCAGAACTAAGGTTAAAAGAATTGCAATTACCTTATACTATAAATATAATGAGTAATGTATCTGGGGTACCAATTGTACATGTTCCAAATCTTGTAAAAGAGACCCTAAAATAGTTGGTGGAAACCTTGATACAAGAGGGGAAATCTGAACCCCAATATATTTATAATACTAATAAAATCATCAAGGGGATTAGAAGTGCCAACCTGCCAAAACCTTTTGACATAGTACCATTTTGGGTAGTTAAGTACCTAACTTGTGATGGCCAATTTGGGATGGTGGGAAGAGAGGTCCTTAAGATGTTGATATATCTTAGGTATAGGGCTGCAAAACAAGAGTATATAGTAAACCTTCTTGGTTTCCTCTTTGAATCCATCTAGAAAATGGCTTAGAGGTATTCCCAGGGAGTTAGGATAATTAGACACCATGGATAAGTCCATCTGGTATGTTAGCACCATTTTCTCTCAAAGAAAAATGGAGAAGAAGCATGGGAAAAGTTACTTAATAAATTCAAAAAAAGCCCTGATATTATCAGAAGGGGAATACCAAATCCTTTCTCCCTTAAAATTAATTTGGATATTAATCCCTGTGCAGATAAAAAGAAGGATATAAGTGGGGTTAATGTCACAAATATAAGGTTATATGAAAGGATGATCAAAGCTGCAAAACCTATTGTGTCTTCAAAAGAAACTCCTTCCTCTACAACAATACCATAAGAACTAATATATGTCTCTAAATGTCACAATTTACCTAAGCTAGATCATGAAGTAAAAATTAGAAGAAGCTCTAGGAGGAAGCCCACTTCAGGACATTTTGAAGCTCCTCAAAGAAGAAGAGTTCATAAGAGGTCTGGGGAAAATCCACTAGATATTGAAGAACATGATGGTTTGGAGAAAGAAGCTACTAATATTCTAGGTAGAATGGAAATGTATCCTCCTTGACCAAGTCAAATTGAGGAATTGGAGAAAGAAGATAAAATATTTGAAGAGCAAGATTTTTAGGAGATGGCTAATTCAACAACATTGTCACATGAGGAAGAGGAATTGGCATCTTGGAAATGGAAGGGGAAATTCTCATTCCCGAAGGAACTTACATAAAAAGTGGAGAAATAAAAAGTTAGAAAGGCTCTATTTTTGTCTAGAGAAAAACTTATCATTAGGAGAAGGATGAAGAATTAAACTTCCTCAAAAACAAATTAGAGTATAGGGAAATTCTCATTGAGAAACTAAATAATCAGCTCACAGATAGGAATGAAGAATTGACATTGGTCAAACAACAAACGGTGGAAAAAGAAAAAGAATTTCAATTGGCTAGTAAACAAAGTGATATGTCAAAGATATCTTCAATGAATCAGGTTTTATAAAGTGAATTGACTTACTAGCTAGTTAATCTGTTGTGGGATGATACCTATAGAAATATTAATGAATTTAAAACATCAAATGAGGAACTAAGAATAAAAATGGAAGAGGAGAAGAAGGAAAGGAAAGAGAGGGAAGAAAAATTTTACAAAATGGAAGAAGACAACTTTAAATGTTTGGTAAAGATACAAATGGTGTGTATAATGAGTGAAAGATTACTCACATGCAGGAGACCTTCTCCTACATATAATGTCTTTATGGAAGAGAAATTTATTGATTGGAAACTATCAAGGATTACATGTGGCCTTCCACATGAAATAAAGGATGAATCAGAATTCATGACAACATATTCCTCAACTAGTGCATAGTAGAAAAATATTCTCTGTGAATTCTATCTCTACAAATTTATGCTGGAAAATAATATAGGCTTCATGATCATTCTGTATGTAGGGGAAAGCTAGCTGAATGCATTTGTTTTTATACTTAAAAATTAGATAGCATGGAAGAAGAGGGATACTAAACATTTATTAAACAATACTTTATATGGTCTATGTATAAGAGATCAATGTGGAAAACCATGTGCCTTTGCTATACATTTCACATCCCATGCCTTTGACAATCAATTCAAGGCACATTATATTGCCATTTTGCAAAAAAGTATTGATATCTTCACCTCTTATGAGGAGAAAAAAATTGAAGATATTTATGATGGATGATTGAAGAGGTGGGAGTTTCTCATAGTTTCATTAAGAAGAAGAGAAGTGATATCTCCCATGAACTTAATATGGAGTTGGAAAGAGTTAGTTCTTTGTGTACACTAATCCCTCATGTTAATGAAAAACATAGAGGCATATGGATGGGAATGAGAACAAGGCCTCCTCTCCTTCTCACTTTCATGTCTCCATAGAAAATCTAAGAGCCTTAAGATCCCACTCACTTTGAGGAGTGGCAGAAAAGGATAGAAGAAGGATCACGATACAATACGTCTAAACTGAAGCACTGAGATATTCAGTTTCAGCCATTTGACCTTAGTAGTCAATTGGAATGTAGAATTTGCAACCCAAGTTTTGATTATTAAAGTTTATAAGAGGACTTACAAACAAGTAAGTGTGGGGGAGATGATAAGGCCAAAATATGCCTCATTAATGTGCAATAACTGATCTTATTTTACTCTCTTTTTAATCAAGTTTAACTACATTTTGTGGCATTTGTTTGATATGGTATAAGTTAGGATGTAATCATCCATATTTTGTTTGAATTAGTTCTAACGTCTAAAAACTCTTTAATTCCTAACAAAATGTGTGGAAATTTAGTTTTTGTAATAAAACATGTCACATTCGGTCAGATAATCAAAGATGAAGCAACCAACACCTTTTTGGGAACATTGGCTTCAATACGGCTTAGCTCCAGAACCTCCATGTTTATTTCTAGAACTCCATCACAGAGCTAAGGAACTCTATCACTTAGTTCCAAAACCTTCAGATTTAGTTTCAAAACTCTTGCGCTTAGCTCTAAAACTTTTGTAGTTAGTTCTGAAATAGTTTCCTTTGGTTCTGTAACTCCTCCAAAGTTTCATAATAAATGGGAATCTATTTATTTTGACAACATCCAGTGACAGAGAAATTAATGGGCCTTCTAATCATGAGAATATCAATAGATTTTTTATTCTTCATACTCCATAAATACTTATGTAGGATCAAATAGCTGTATGTATAACAAGGTTTCTAAATTCTTCATATACTTTGAGCACTATTTTGTTTCAGTAGAACCTATAGATGGATGGAAAACTATTGAGAAATTATGATTGTAAGTTCATCTGCATATAATGAAATATATATAAGGACCTGTAGATATATTAGATAGATATAGAGATGATATATATGATATAGATATACAGTGAAGTTTTTAAGACATAACATTTCAGTGGTAAGATAGCCATTTTGTTTTCAGAGAATCATACTTTTTCAACTCCTGATTCAAGGTGGAGAAAGGGCCCACTCCTCCAAGAAGAAGGATTTTTTGTTTTGTTAGTATTTATATGTCTAAGAAATTCGTGTAAATCTGTTAAGTGTTAATTCTATAAATTCTTTTGATTCTTCAGTTAAAATATGTTACATTCTTATCCCTATAGGTGTTATAGATTAGACTCTTATTTCCTTGCAAGAATTTTCAACAACACTTTCAAATGTGTGTTTATTTCCAGGAAATTTTGTTTACTTCTACAACGTGTGTTTATTTCTAACAATTTGTTTCATTCTGCAAAGAGTGTTTTTATTTCCAGCAACACATTGAACTATGAAATATTTATTTATTTCAGCAATGAGTGTTTATTTCAATAATTTTCTTATAGTTGAGCTTTAATAAGGATTTGGCCAGGAAATCCTAAAGACACTATAAAAACCCCCTAGAAAATAAAAAAAATAAATACCTATAATCAATTACTAGATCACTAAGATTCTTCTTATTGGATATAGCTTAAGACACACCCCTAGTTTGGATATGACATCAAATAAGAGTTGATTAAATGAAGGGAATAATGATACCCATAATTTTTGGCACCGTTTCCGGGGACCCTCTAGTTAGAATTGTCTAATTAGGTGTCAAAAAGAGAAACAATCATACATCTAGTAATTAAAAATTCTTCCCTACGCTATCATAAATATTATGAGTAGACCAAGAGATGCAAAGGGTAGATTTCTCCCAAAAAATAACTCAACAATAACTATTAGCATCCTTTGGTTCAAATAAGGGGGTTGAGCAAGAACTAGAAGCACCATTGTCTCTTGTTAGACAAAAAGCATAACTTCCACCTTTGGAATTTTTGGATCAATCACCAGAAGGAAGTGGAACTTTTAGGAGAAGGATTTTATCCCAAGACCCACTTAGAGAAAGTTTTGATTCTCAATTGAGTAGTCAACCTCCTACTCCTGACTTTTCACCTTCACCAAAGTGGATCACATACCACATTGATTGGGAAAAATATCTAGAAGATACTATAGATATGACATGAGAAGCTGAAAGAGAACTTGATAGGACCTTTACCTATCCAATTCAGTTGGAGGATGATGATACACCTATGAAAAATATCTCACCTACACACTTTCCTACATTTAGAGGGATGTCATATGAGGACCCTGACCAATTTTTGTTTGAATTAAAGTATTGTGTCAGACCTATGACTACAAAATAGAAAATCAAAAACTCAAGTTATTCTCATTCACTCTGAAAGATGCAATAATGAGGTTGTTTATGAGATTAACATCCAATTCTATTACCACTTGGGCACAAATGGAAACTGCCTTCCTAGACAAATACCAAGATTGCTACCGAGGGATAAACAAGAAGGAAATTTTTTTAGGATCAAATAGGAAGAGGATGAAAATATGGAAGATTATTTAGATAGATTCCTCTTTCTAAGTAGAAGGTGTGGATTTGTACTTCAAGAAAGACTAAACAAAACAATTTTTATTAAATGTCTAGATGATGAATATAGGGAATCCCTTAACTTAATGGGAGGAGTAAACATCAATCAATTAAGAATGAATGCTATTAAATACCTTTGTAGAAGTTATTCAAGAATAAGGGGTGGACCTAGGAAAGGAAAAACTATGAAAAATGTAAATCAAGACATGAACAAACTTATGAATGAACTAGAAAAATTTAAAAAAGACATCCTAGTTCAATTAACTTCCACCATGGATGGATTGTAAGCCAAAGGAAATGCTAATACTGAACCATTAGCTATGTATTGTCCTAGATGTAGAAAGAAGCATGCAATAAGAGATTTTCCTTTGGATAAAATAGAGATGTATCTTATTTGTGAATCTAGGGAACATGAAGCTAATGTTTGTTATCTTATTCCATTCATAAAAATCAACTTAAACTAACCAACACTTCATTCACTATAGAAGAAATAAACTTTGTCTAGAGACAACCTAGCTAAGGGTAGTTCAGACCAAGATTTGTTCCTAATCCTTGGATGATGCCATGGGCAGCTCAGACAGTGCCAAAAAATTGGAGACAACCACCTTGGACCCCTCAACCAACATGGAATCCATAGGATTGGGCAATATAAGCTTGGTATGGTCAGGGAAACCAATAACCATGGTCTTGTCAGAGTAACCCTTATACTTGGTCAGAACCTAGGTGGAACCCTAACAACTATGCTCAACGAAGAACATATCCCAACCAACATCAACAAGCCATAATGGGATCTCTAGCACAAGGTTCACAAACTAAAAATGTGGTTCAAACAAAAATGCTAGCACAACCAGTCGCTTATCCCAAAAACAAACAAACAACCCCTGTCTATGGAACAGAGAAAGAAAAACCAGTTGATCTTAATGCCATGGAATGTAAGGATATTCAAACAAGATCTAGAAAAATAATTAATGGTCCACCTATTATAATTACTGAGATGACAAAAGAAACTGAAACCCCTAGTTCGGTTGTTCCTAAGGAGGGTGAAAAAGAAAATGAAAAGGATCCAAATAGTGACTCTACTAAAACTCCATTTCTATAAATATTTAAGGAAGTTGTTGATACTAAGGAATCTAAATTAGTGCAGGAATTAAGGAAACTAAATATTGAAATACCATTATTGCAAGAAATCAAGGACATTTCAGAATTAAACAAATTAGTCAAAATGTTATGTTTGGTAAAGACCTGGAAGGAAGAAGCAGTACCCTAGGACTATTAAGGTAGATGGGAAACTTGTTGATTTATTGGTAGGAAAAATCTTACTTTCTAAATATGGGGATCTCATAAGCCCTGTTATTTCTATCTCTATAGGAAATAAAGATATACATAATGTTTTGGTTGATTTGGGAGCAACTATAAATTTGATGACAGTAGACACATTGAAAACATTAGCATTAACATGTATACAACCTATTAGCACCATATTTTAGATGGAAGATTAGTCAGTAGAAAAACCATAACGAATCATTTAAGATGTGGCAGTTATGGTGGAGTCAAGGGAGTATCTAGTGGACTTGCTTATATTACGGCCAAAAGGTAAAACACTTGGTTATCCCATTATTTTGTGTAAACCATGGTTAGCTATAATTGCTTCCTTAATTGATTACAGATTAGGTGATATGACTATCTCAAATGGTAAGAATTATAATCAAATTTCCTTATATCTTTCTACACAAATGTTTATTAATAACCAAGAACAATTATGGGTTGATGATACTGATACTAATAAAAATAATTTTTCTTCTTTGGCTATGATAACATTACAAGATCACATACGAGAGGTGGAAAATATGATTAATAATTCATTGAATGATCACCAACTATCTTTGGAACAACTAGGGATAGTTCTATAACCTTTGGACTTAGTTCTGGAACCTTCAGACTTATTTCTAGAACCTTTAGACTTAGTTATGAAACATGCATACTTATCTCCCGAACCACAATAATTCCAAGATTATGCAAATAATTTTGTTCCGGAGGAACGATATTTATCTTGGGGAGGGGCAAAAATAGCTACAGAATTAGTAGCTTTAGTCTAAATGATATTAGGGAACTGTGAAGAATTTTTTGAAAGCAGCAGTGATGAGGAGTTTGACCAACAACAAGATAAGTATCATAACTCTTCCTACCATCCTTTTTCTAGCATTCTTTCTCAAGGTAAATTTAGAGACATTGCTTGATATCATTTTTTTTTCCACATTCATGTCCACTAAACACCCTAAAGGAACCTTTTCAACAAATAAATTCATCACACACTGACACCAAAAAAATTGAGATTCAACCAGGTAAAATTTTAAACATTAACACTTGGTTAGAAAATGATCAAGAAGATAAATTATTCGATGTTTTAAAAATCCATACTAGAGATTTTGCTTGGGAATATAAAGACATGAAAGGAATACATCCAAGTATTTTTACCCACCACATTTATACTGAAAATGTTAAACCAGTTAGGAAACCTCAAATAAGAATCAACCCAGCCTTGAGAGATATAGTCAAGAAGGAAATTGAAAAGCTATTGTAAGTAGAATTTATCTACCCTATCTTAGATAGTTAGCGGGTGTCTCCTCTTTTGATTGTGCCCAAAAATAATGGAAAATGGAGAATATGTGTTGATTATAGGGAATTGAAAAAAGCTACACTTAGAGATTATTTTAGTGGATATAATCAAATTTGATAGCTCCTGAGGATCAAGAAAAAAATACCTCTACTTTTCCATGGGGTACCTTTTCCTATAGGGTATTTCCATTTGGACTATGTAATGCTCTAGCAACCTTCCAAAGGGATGTTCTAGCAATTTTGTGATATATAACCAATTATTGTGTGGAAGTATACATGGATGATTTTACTATGCATGGAGAAACATTTGATGATGCCTTGAAAAATATGGATAGAATATTAACAAGATGTGAGCAACACCATTTTTCTCTTAGTCATGAGAAATACTTGATGATGGTTGATGAGGTGATTGTACTAGGACACCACATTTCAAAAAGAGGAATTAAAGTTGACCAAAATAAAATTGGGATTATTTCAGACTTACCTGTTCCTCAAACCCCCCCAGATATCAAGTCATTATTAGGACATGTTGGATACTCTAGGCATTTTATTAAAGATTTTAGTAAAATTACTGCCCCATGTTTGATTTTCTTACCAAGGATTTTGAATTTTGTTGGGATGAAAAGTGTCAACAAGATTTTGAAGAAATTAAAGAAAAATTAATTGCTTCCCCAATATTAAGAGAACCTAATTGGGAGAAACCTTTTCACATCCAAATAGATGCCTTAAAAAACTCAATTGGTGCGGTTTTGGGATAGAAAGATGAAGAAGGGAAAATGTATGCTATCTACTACCTTAATAAAAATATTACTCCAACTGAAATAAATTACACCACCACTGAAAATAATTTTTTTTTGTGATTTACGTAATTAATAAGTTCAAACATTAGATTACAGGGTACAAAATATTTGTACATACAAATCACTCAACAATTAAATACTTAATGAACAAACCAGTGGTTGGAGGTAGGATAATTAGATGGTTATTACTTTTACAAAAATTTGATATTACCATTGTGGATAATCTAGGAAAATATAATGTGGTAGTTGATTTCTTATCAAGATTAACCACTATAGGGGAGCAAGATCTAATTAAGGACAAGTTTCCAGATGAACAATTATTTGTTATTTTAGCTGATACACCATGGTTTGCTGATATGGAAAATTGTCTTGCAACAAGGAAGTTTCCCCCTTATTTTACTAAGAAACAAATGAAAACATTAATAAAAAATAGTGCACAATTTAAATGGTTGAATGTAATGTTATTTAAATGTGGTCATGATTTGGTTTTATGTAGGTGTGTGAGAGGAGATGGAATCTTTAATATACTTAGGGCATGTCATGATGAACCAAGTGGAGGAAACTTTTAAGTGAAAAGAACAACAAAAAATACTTGGCACTGAATATTATTGACCATCTCTATATAAAAATGTGAAGAAATACATCAAGCAGTGTGATCCTTGTCAAAAGATGGGACAACCAACTTTTACCAGTGAAATGCCTTTGTAACCTCAAGTAGTGATTGAACCATTTGAAAAGTGGGGGCTGAATTTTTTTGGCCCTTTTAGTCCTCCTTCACAAGGAAAGGAGCACATTATTGTATCTACTGATTATGTGACAAAGTGGGTAGAGGTGCATGCTTTAACAAGCTAATGAAGATGGAGTTGCTGATTTTTTGTGGCACAAAATTATGATGAAGTTTGGTGCACCAAGAAGCATATTTTCAGACCAAGGTCCATATTTCATGTCCATTATGATCCAAGCCTTCACAACGTACTATCGGATCAATCATAGGAAGTCATCTCTGTATCACCCAAAATTAAATGGGAAAGAAGAAGTGACAAACAGAGAATTGGAAAACATCCTCACCAAAACAATTGAAGCGGGTAGAAGAGATTGGGTGAAGAGGTTACCTGAGGCTATCTAGGATTATAACACAACTTGGAAGACTACAAAATTTTTCTCACCATATCAATTAGTCTATGGGAAAAATCCCTTGTTACCCATTGAATTTGAACTAAAAACATTGAGGACAACTAAATTGGGTATTGAATTAGATGTAGCACAAAAGGAAAGAATTTTACAACTCAATGAATTAGATGAGATGAGATTGGAAGAAATTCAATAGACAGAGATAATCCAAAACCAAAGGAATAAGTGGCATGATAAACATATCAAGGAAAGACAATTCAAGGTAGGATATTGGGAATTAATGTCTAATTCCAAGTACCAGTAATTCAAAGGCAAGTTGAGAACTAGGTGGTTAGAACCTTATCAAATTGAAAAAATATTTGACAATGGCTCTATTCAGCTACTCCCCATTGATGGGAGTAGAAGGAAAATTCTCATCAATGGACACAAGATGAAACTTTATAGGAAGCCTCCTACCAAGGATTCTTTCTTGAAGTAGATTGAAGCAAACAATGAATTTGATCATATAGAAGAACCTAGTTCTTCCAAAATGATCAAGTAATTAGATGCATGGATGCAAAATAAAGGGAAGAGAATGAAAACTAGAAAATTCCATTCTCTTCCCTAAAATAAATTAAATTAAATTAAAATTAAAAATTAAAAAAATAAAAAGGGAAAGAATGAAAACCAGCAAATGGCATTCTCTTCCCCCCAAAAAAAAAATCTCAAAGACCAATTGAAAACCATAAATTGTGGTTGGTATCCTCAATAAATGGATAATTCAAAATAAAAGGAACTTCTTTGGAGTTATAGTTGTCTTTTCTAACCATTTTTATTTTTCACTTATTTTTAGGAATGATGAGTCATCAAGGTGGAGGAATTACATCAGCAAGGACGGTAATTATGTCTTGATATTATTTAAGGTTAAATTAAAAGTTTGCATGTGTGATTAGACTTGATTTAAGTAGTTAGTATGATGAGTCATTTATTATACATTATGATTAAAAACAAGTAATCATAAGGGTGATGTCGATTGAATAAGTAAAATTGGCAGTGTATTAATAATGAGCTATCATTTGGGCGGAATAAATGAAATTGAGAAGCAGTTGTAGAAAAAATAAAGGAAGAAACAATATAATTCTATTTGAATTATGTAGCCAAATCCAGTAGTTCTGTAATTATCTCATGACAGAGTAAGGATTTAAAATAAGGAAGAATTTGAATCGTCATCTTTTCCATGGGTATCAAAAAATAAGTCAAATAGAGAGAATGATACACAACTTCTTGTAGATGGAGAAGTGACAACCATGTTTGAACAAGTAGGTTGGATGGAGTTTATAAAGAAATTCTCAAAGTACAATGACAAACTGGTAATGGAATTTGTTGTAAATTTAGAATAATACATAACTAAGGTTAAAATCATTGTAATTCTCTTTACTGTAAATCCAATGAGCAATGTATCTAGGGTACCAATTGTACATGTTCTAAATCCTATAAAAGGGACCCTAAAAGAGTTGGTGCAAACCTTGATACAAGAGGGGGAATCTAAACCCCAATATATTTATAATACTAATAAAATCATCAAGGGGTCAAAAGAGTCAGCCTACCCAAACCTTTTGACAAAGTATCATTTTTGGGTAGTTAAGTACCTAACTTAAGATGCTTATATATCTTAGGTATGGGGATGAAAAACAAGAGTATATAGTAAACCTTCCTAGTTTCCTCTTTGAATCCATCCAGACAATGGATCAAAGGTATTCCTGGGGAGTTGAGACAATTAGACATCATGGATTAGTCCATTTGGTATGTCAGCACCATTTTCTCTCAAATAAAAATGGAAAAGAAGCATGGGCAAAGTTCCTTAAAAAATTTAAACCAAGCCCTGATATTATCAGAAGGGGAATACCAACACCTTTCTCCCCTAAAATTAATTTGGAGATTGATCCTCTTGTAGAGAAAAAGAAGGATATAAGTGGGGTTAATGTCCCAAAGAGGATGAGATCTGAAAGGATGATCAAAGCTACAAAACCTACAATGTCTTCAAAATAAAATCCTTTCGTGCAACAAAACCATAATAACTAATATCTATCTCTAAATGTGACGGTTCACCTAAACTAGATCATGAAGTAAAAATTAAAAAAATCTCTAGGAGGAAGCCCACTTCAAGACATTTTGAAACTCCTCAAAGAAGAAGAGTTCATAAGAGGTCTAGGGAAACTCCACTAGATATTGAAGAACATGATGGTTTGGAGAAAGAAGTTGTTGATATTCTAGGTAGAATGGAAATGTCTCCTCCTCGACCAAGTCAAACTGAGGAATTGGAGAAAGAAGATGAAAGATTTGAAGAGCAATATTTTTAGGAGATGGGTGACTTAGCAACATTGTCACATGAGAAAGAGGAATTGGCATCTTGGAAATGTAAGGGGAAAACCATTTTGGTGGAAGAGAAATGCTCATTCCCCAAGGAAATTTAAGAAAAAGAGAAGAAACAACAAGTTATAAAAGCTCTGTTTTTGTTTAGAGAAGAACTTATCATTACGGAGAAGGATGAGGAATTAAACTTCCTTGAAAAAGAATTTGAGCATAGGGAAATGCTCATTGAGTAACTCAAAACTTAGCTCAAAGATAGGACTGAAGAATTGACATTGGTCAAATAACAAATGGTGGAAAAAGAAAATGAATGTCAGTTGGATGGTAAACAAAGTGCTATGTCAAAGATATCTTCAATGAATTAGGTTGTACAAACTAAATTGACTTACTAACAACTTAAGAAGTTGTGGGATGATACCTAAAAAAATCTTAATGAATTTAAAACATCAAATGAGGAACTAAGAAGAAATATGGAAGAGGAGAAGAAGGCAAGGAAAGAGTGGGAAGAAAATTTTTACAAAATGGAAGAAGACAAATTTAAATGTCTACTAAAGATACAAATAGTTTGTATAATGAGTGAAAGATTACTCACATGTAGAAGACCTTCTCCTACATATAGTGTCTTTCTAGAAGAGTGATTTATTCACTGGTAACTATCAAGGATTGTATGTGGCCTTCAACATAAAATAAAGGAGCAGTCAGAGTTCAGGATAACATATTTCTCAACCAGTGCAGAGTAGAAAAATCTTCTTTACGAATTTTATCTCTACAAATTTATGCTGGAAAAGAAGACATGCCTCATGATCAATCTTTATGTATGGGAAATCCAGTTGAATGCATTTATTTCGGTAATTCAAAATCAAATATCATGGAAGGAGAGGGATACTAAACATTTATTAAAGGCTAGTTAATTTGGCCTCTGCATGAAAGCTCTCCATGGAAAACCATCTGCCTTTGCAATACATTTCAGATCTCATGCCTTTGATTGTCGATTCAAGGCACATTATATTGCTATTTTGTAGAAAAGTATTGATGCCTTCACCTCTTATGAGGAGAAAAAATTTGAAGATATTTATGATGTATTCTTGAAGAGATGGTATTTTCTCACAGTTACATTAAGAATAAGAAAAGTGATATCTCCCAAGAACTTAATATGGATTCTAGAAAGAGCTAGAGCTTTGTGTACACTAATCCATTAGGTTAATGAAAAACACAGAGGCATGTGTATGGGAATGAGAAAAATGACTCCTCTCTCTCTCAATCCCATGTTTTCATGGAAAAAAATAGAGCCTCAAGATCCCACTCACTTTGAGGAGTGGAAGGAAAATATTGAAAAAGGATCATGGTACAATACTTCTAAACTGAAGCACTGGGATATTCAATTTCAGCTAGTTGACCTTAGTAGTCAATTGGAATGCATAATTCACAACCCAAGTTTTGAAGATTAAAATTTGTAAGAGAAATTACAAACAAGTAAGTGTGGGGGAGATGATAAGGCCAAAATATGGCTCATCAATGTGCAATAGATGATCTTATTTTACTCTCCTTTTAATCAAGTTTTACTGCATTTTATGGCTTTTGTTTGATTTAGTATAAGTCAGGATGTAATTTTCCATCTTTTGTTTGATTTAGTTCTAATATATAAAAACTCTGTAATTCCTAACAAAGTGTGTGGAAATTCAGTTTTTGGAATAAAACAGGTCACATTCAATCAGATAATCAAAGTATGAAGCAACCAACACCTTTATGGGAAAATTGGCTTCAATACGGATTAGCTCCAGAACCTCTAGGATTAGTTCTGGAAATCCATCACATAGCTAAGGAACTCTATCACTTATTTCTAGAACCTTCAGACTTAGTTCCAGAACTCTAGCACTTAATTCCAAAACTCTTGTGCTTAGCTCCAGAACTTTTGTGGTTAGTTACGGAATAGTTCCCTTTAGTTTCGAAACTTCTCCAAAGTTCCAAAATCAATGGGAATCTATTTATTTTGACAACATCCAGTGATAGGGAAATTAATGGGCCTTCCAATTAGAATTAGATCAATATATTTTTGATTCTTTATACTCTAGAAATACTTATGTAGGATGAGATAGTTGTATGTCCAACAAGGTTTCTAAATTCCACATCTACTTTGAGCACTATTTTGTTTCACTAGAACCCATAGATGGATGGACAACTATTGAGAACTTATGATTGTAAATGCATCTGAAGATGATGAAATATATATAAGGACCTGTAGATATATTAGATAGAGATAAAGACGATATATATGATATAGATATCCAGTGAATTTTTTAAGACAAAACATGTCTGTAATAAGATAGCCATTTATTTTTGAGAGAATTATAATTTGTCAACTCTTGATTCAAGGTGGAGCAAGGGCCCACTCCTCCAAGAAGCAGGATTTTTTTTTTGTTGGGATTTATATTTCTAAGAAATTTGTGTAAATCTACTAAGTGTTAATTATGTAAATGATTTTGATTCTTCAGTTGAAATATGTTATGTACTTTTCATTGTAGGTGTTATAGATTGGAATCTTATTTCCTTGCAAGCATTTTCAAACACACTTTCAAACATGTGTTTATTTCCAAGAAAGTATGTTTACTTCTACAACTTGTATTTATTTCTAGAAATTTGTTTCATTCTACAAAGAGTGGTTATTTCCAGTAATTTACTTCATTCTACAAGAGTGTTTTTATTTCCAGCAGCACGTTTAATTCTAAAAGATTTATTTTTTTCAGCAATGAGTGTTTATTTCACCAAGTTTCTTATATATTATCTTTAATAAGGATTTGACCAGGGTATCCTAAAGACACTGTAAAACCCCCCCAGAAAATTAAAATAATAAATACTTATAATCAATTACTAGATCACTAAGATTCTTCTTGTTGCATATAGCTTTAGACACACCCCTAGTTTGAATATGAAATCAACTAAGAATTGATTAAATGAAGGTAATAATGACACCCATCAACATCTACAAAGCTGGAAGGAAGAATGTATTTCTTCAAAAAAGACCCTACTAGAAGACTATTTCCAAAGCTTGGAAGAACAAATCCAAATAAGAAACAAGTCTAGAAATATTTGGGAGATCAAAGTTCAGGAGAGAAGGTAGTACCAGTGTGGAAAGTGATTATTCTTTGATAGACGATTACTCTAGTTCTTCATATAGTTTTGGATCAAACATCTATCATACAATTTTTTATACTCCAACTGGTGTGGGGTCTTCATTTGCAATTCATACATGTATTCCTCATTTTCCTCCCTTATCACTTAGAGCTAATCGAATTTTTTGTGATACTGAGTCATTGAAGGATACTTACTTTGAAGATCATACAATTATGTCTCAAAGGAATCCTATTGCACAAAGATTCAATCCTCCTATAGGATCACCTCCTTATAATAGTATGGCTTGACCTCCACCTAGACCTTCCTTTGTTGTTAATGTGTTTAGAATAATAGATTTTAGAGGCATGTTTGGGTATCCTAATGTTGTACCACAAGATGTAAGAAATAGGTTGCCCAAATTTTAGGGAATTAATGCCATCACTGGTGATCAACACTTAAAGTTATTTGTTAATATGATGGAGGATTTTTAAATAGAACATGAATATGTATATGTAAAGCTATTCATTCACACTCTTGAGGAATATGCACGTGACTGGTTTAGACCATTACCAAACAACTCAATTGACTTATGGAATGAGATGAAGAATGCCTTCAGATTAAAGTATGCGGATAAGACTGACCATATGTTCCTCTTATATGAGTTTGTGAATATAAAAAAGAATCCCAATGAGCCCGTTTAAGATTCAATACTAGATTTAATAAGACTTTGACTATATTGCCCATTATTTTGAGGCCTATTAACGATTCTTACCCAATTAAATATTTTGATGTTTTTGACAAGAAATTTTCTTATTATTTGAGGGATAAGAACCACGAAACTTTAAGGTAGGCCTTCACAATGGCCTTGCAAATTGAAAAAAACATTAAGGTAGCTAGAAATCCTCCTTAGAGAGAGGGTGTCAAATTGATTAATATTAAGAAACCTCAGTCAGGAAAGGAAGTGGATCTAGAAGAAGTTGTGAAGACTTTGGAAGGAGCAGTTACATAAATTTCTTATAAACTTTCCATAGAAGAAAAAGGAATAGGACAAAGATCTCATGGCCATCACCAAGCTCAGGGAAAAAAGAGAATTGGGAATCACCTTAGGGGTGATCATAGATCGGATGAGAGAGGAAAGGGGCCTATGGGATTAGGAAACAAATAGAAACAAATAAGAGAAAACAAACTGGTCCCTGATCCTTGGACTACTAGATTTTCCATGGTAGAAGAAAGCCATTCTATTGACAGGTGTAAAAAGTGATTCTTACCACATCCCCCTTGTAATCCTGATGAAGAAGCTGAAGAAGAAGATAATGTTAAAACTTATGGTGATGTATGTATGATGGAATTCCCTAATAATTATAGTCTCTAATCACTACTTTCCTCGACAACCATTCCCAAATGCATGGACATATCATCCATTTTATCCTAGAAGCTAACCTAAGGCTCACATAGGCACCAAGCCCCTCCTTTATGCAAGCTTCATGAGAACATTATTTCTTAACATGAGGATGTAATACAACAAGAAATAAAGTGCATCCATTTATGAAATTTAGGATGTAAGCATTAACTCCTAGCCTAATGCACCCGAACATAGAACAACATGATCAACTCAATGAAAGTAGAATCAACCATGAAATAACATCAAGAAAACCCGTAACACTCATATTAACATAAATAAAATGCAAAAATCAAGATCCATCTCATGAGTGTTTCAGAATCACTTCATTATATTTATTAGCCAAAATATGGTAGCCAAGATTACATCAAAAGAGTCCCATTCATGGAAATGTTCACACTAGTAGAGATTTCTTTACATCACAGAGCTCACCATTACGCATTAACAATATCAATATATATCTCTCACTCACTATTCTTTATTACTTATCTCTCCTTCTCCTTTGTGAAAACCATCCATTCTTCTATAATAATTATCAACCTTCCCTCTTAACCAGTCATCATTATTACTTGCAAAATCCTAAAGGAATCAGTTTATGATTTTTATACCAATAGCTAGGAATATGCTAGATGTCACCATGCATTTCCCTCAATCGAGTGCCTTTAGCATTCATGTGCCAGCTAATCCTTAACAACCTTGACTCCTTATCATTTCATGATAACCATATTGATGCCTTGGAATATCCTTTCCTTGAGCCACAAGTCTCCATGGCTTATCCACATTTGTATCTAGTCTCTTTTCCATTTTCTCCCTAAGCATGTCTTTTCTTATTGTCCAAAACTCACTAATTCCCGAATCCATCCTACCCAGGTGCGATACTTTGTACCTCTCAAAGAATTACTTATTTACATGTCTTTGCACTTTTCTTCTGTGTACCACAAGGCTTCATGCCTTAGGTACTTAGTTACTTTAAGGGCCCAACATCACCCCACACTAAACTAGTTACCACTGCGGTAATCCTCCATGTGTCCTGAATAAAAATATTTTTGACTAGAATACTACTCCAAAGAATAAAGAATAGTGGTTGGGAGAGAATCTTAATAAATAATTGAGGAATGGGGGGGAATGTTATGCTATCAATTGGAGGAGTTTGGGGATTTCTGCATCTATCTTGTCCTTTAATTTCTTCCAGATCTTTAATTCTGATAAGGCCTTCCCTAGTCCTTCACCTATGACACTTAGCACTTGGTCTGGGGTGATTTCTTCCACAACCAACTCCATGAAGATACCCTTAAGCTCATCCATCCATTTAGTGATGGAGTCTCGAAGTTCGTTGATTTTGAGGTCTAGCTTCTTGTGCTTTGTTTTGATTTTATCCTTCTAAGTCATGGTGTTAACGACTAATTGTGAATGCTCATCCTTGTATGTGGGGATGGTATCCTGCAAAAATTTTAGGGGCACCTCTTCCTCTATTACCTGAACATCGATGAATGGATCACATTTTCTACAACTATTGAAGCTCCTATCTACCAGTATATTTTCCTCCTTGATTTGGGAGAGAAAGTCTTCCAACTCAGTGATCCAAGCTTTAATGGCAACCTTGTTCTCTTATTTATCCTTTCTGATCTCTGTAGTTGTGAGGCCTACGCCATTCTTAATATTAATGAGTAACATCCCTACTAGGTCCTTAAAGTACTCCATTTCATCCCCGTAATTAGTCTTTTCCTAGCTCACCAATGTCAGACATTGTCCCAGGATGCTTTTTACAAGGGAACTAACTCATTCATATGCCTCCTTTATTTTCACATGTTCTCCCCTTACCACTTGGTTTAATCTATCTATTTATTTCTTCTTGTTTTTATTCTCTGTGATCAGGGTCCAAGCAATGGCCCTTGCATCCAAATTACACCAAAGCACATCTAAATAAATCATCTGCAATGCATTGCAAGCCTACTAATCTGTTAGGTGGTTAGGATCCACCACTTTGTATAATTCATATCCCTTCTTATTCAAATGAACGGTCTTGATCACATGATTGCTGACCTAAAAATTAGGATCTTCGATGTGGCAGTGCATGCTCTATCTAAGCATCTTTCTGGTTCTGGGTACACCCCCTTCTTAATCCATCAAATCCCATCCATATAGTTTATCTAGTGTGAGGGTGGCCTATAATATCATGTGCAATACCTTCATGGGGTCATCCAAAAGGTCCGTATGTGGGGACATGGGTGTTCACCTCTTCCTTGTAGCTTTGATATTTATCCTATGTTTCTTCACCCCACAAGTAAATAGCTTATCCTACTTTATGGTAAAGGAGTCCCCTTTATCTCCCCTTGGGCAGGTGGTCTAAGGTATAAATGCCTCATGCACTAGAATCTTCTCCACTCTTACAGAATATTCCTTCCCTTCTTCTCGTTCTTTTCCCACATCCATGGCCTCCACCTCAGCTTCCTTCCCCTCTAGCTCCACTTCCAATTCTACCTTGAAAGTGGTGGGGTTTTCTTCCTCTCCTTCCATTGATCATGTTGTGAGGATTGATGTGTTGTGTGTATTATGTCTCTGTTCTTTAGGATCTTACTTATCTTCCTCCTCTTCCTTTCATTCCTTCTCTCTGTCATGCCCTGAAAATGAGGCCTTGGCACTGTTAGGTTATGGAGCCTGTTTCATGTGTGAAAGTGTTGAGGACTGTACACTAAGAGTACTGTACACTTTTCATGTATCCTCGCTAGGGTTCGGGGCTGGGCCAGGCCCCGAGTGGGGGTATGTGGGTGGCAACCCTTGGTAGTAGGGGTTTGGGGGCGTAGCCCCTAAATTTTTTATTTTGGGCCATAAAACGTGCATGATATATCGAGAAACGTTATTTTCTCATATGGGAAGGATTTTGACCCATATGTTTATGGGACAGTTTTTGCCCATGGTTTTGATACCCATGGTTTTGTAAAACTACTTAAGTATTTATCTATTTATATGGTTTTATGCATATGATAGAAGTATGTAAAACATTGTAGATGTGTTTTGAATTTGGCAATGAATTTTGTAGAGTTTGTTGAGCATAGCTCCAAATAGATCTGGGTATTGTATTGAGAGAGCGGTGGCTTGTAATAAAATATAAGCAAGTAATTCTTTGTGGACGTAGCCAAAATTCAGTGAACCACATTAAATATTGTCTCTTTGTGTTGTGTTATTTTATTCTGTACTTTTATTTGAGATCTGTAATATTTTCTGCATATTAGTTTCTACTGTTACGATTCTGTGAGGGATTATTCAACATATTTTATCCCTTATTTCCTAACAATTGGTACCAGAGCCTAGTTTGGTTTGCTAAAATGTTAAATCACAGGAAAAATTATATCTTGAGTGGGATATATGGCAGATGATTGAAGATCTAGGGTTGATAAATTCAACGGGCAGAATTTCAGTCTTTGGAAGATGCAGATGGAAGATTACATTTATTAGAAGGATCTTTATACTCCACTTTCTGAGAAGGTGAACAAACCCTTGAGCATGACAGATGTGGAATGGGATTTAATGGATATGAAGGCACTTGGGACAATCTAAATGTGTCTTGCATCTTTGGTATTATTTAATGTTTCAAAGGAAAAGACTAAAAAAGAACTGATGGATGCATTAGGGAAGTTGTATGAAAAACCATCTACCTCTAATAAGATATTTTTAATGAAAAAGTTGTTTAATATGAAGATGTTTGAGAATGGTTCAGTAGAAGATCATCTAAATGACTTTAATATGGTTATAAATATGCTAACTTTGGTTACAATAGAATTTTATGAATAAGTTAGGGCTTTATTAATTCTATGCTCTTTTCCTGAGAGTTGGAATAGCCAGGTAATGGCAGTAAGAAACCCGGTTCTAGCTAAGTCAAAGTTAAAGTTTGAGGATGTTGTAGGGGTGATTCTAAGAAAGAAAATGCAAAGAAAAATCTCTAGGGAATCTTCTACTTTAGGGAATGCTTTGAAAGTGGAAACTAGAGGGAGATAGAAGAATAGATGAAACTATGGAAAATCAAAGGATCGGGCAAGGTCAAAATCCAAAAGAAAGATAGTATGCTGGAATTGTGGAAAGTATGGGCATGCAAAGAAGGATGATTGAGCTTCGAGACAAGAAGAAACAACAGGAAGAAAACAAGGAGGAAAATGTGGCAACGGGTATTGTATGTCAAGATGCTTTGATTCTTTCTTTGGACAATATTGTTGAATCTTGGGTTTTAGATTTCGGGGATTCCTTTCCATGCTACTCCACATAGGAATTATTATTTTTTATTATGCTAAAGGGGATTTGGGGAATGTTTTTCTTGGTGATGATGAGCCTTGCATTATAGTTGGAAAAGGATATGTTCAAGTTAAAATGTAGAATGGGAATACATGGCTATTGAAGGATGTTAGACATGTGCCTACTTTAGAATGAAATTTGAGATCGACAGGCTAGTTGGGAAGTGATGGTTGTAGTGTGATATTTCCATTGGATTCTTGGAATGTTACCAAGGGTAGTCTTGTGGTGGCAAGAGGTAAGAAGGTTGGCACCTTGTATTTAACTACTTATAACATTAATGTTTGTAATCTTACGTGGCTCCAAAAGTAGATACAACATTGCGATATTATAGGCTCAGTCATATGAGCCATAAGGGCATGGAGATCATAAATAAGAATTTTCCTGGAATATACAGAAATAAGTTTGGAGTTCTGTGAGGACTTCATATATGGGAAACAGGAGTGAGTAAGGTTTCTCAAGGTTGGACCTACAAAGAAAGAGAGTAAGTTAGAGTATGGTACATTCTAATGTGTGGGGGCCAACTCAGGTATCATCTATTGGGATTTTAAGTTATTATGATACTTTTATTGATGATGCAACAATAGAAAGTTTGGGTTTATTGTATTAGAAACAAATCTGATGTATTTGACACTTTTGATAAATGAAAAGCCTTGGTAGAGAATGACACAGGTCTTAAGCTAAAATGTCTTACAGTCAGATAATGGAGGGGAGTATTGCAACAATGAATTTGATGATTATTTATCTAAGAATGGAATCCATATGGAAATATAGTTTTAGGAACTTTACATACAAGAATGGGGTATTAGAAAGGATGAACAAAACAATAATGGAATGTGATAGGAACATGAGGTTACATGCAGGATTGCCTTTTTCTTTTTTGGGCAGAAGTGGTGATCACAACTGTGTACTTTATAAACAAAGGACCCTCATGCCTTGGCATTGGGAGGATATGGTAAGAAAGTTGATTATTTATTTCTTATATTCTTTGGATGTGAGGTGTTTTTTCCATATAGACAAGAATGATAAGACCAAGGCTAGAGGCTAAATTAGAAAAAATGAACTTTCATTGGTTATTATGGTGATGACTTTGGAGATAAATGTTGAATTATTAAGGAAAAGAAAATCATTCGATCTAGGGATGTGGTATTTAATGAGAAAGTCATGTATAAGCAGTAGTTGCAGGAAAACAGGGAATGATCCAAGAAACAATATGCAGTGGTAGAGAATCTTTCGGATGGAAAAGTGACACATGAATTAGTTCAAGAACCTCCTCAATAGGAACCCCAAACTCTTATATTGAGGAGGTATTCTAAGGTAAGAAGAGAACTTGAATGTTTTTCTGATTCTCTTTATTATTTATTACTCACTGATAGTGGAGAGCCAGAGAGCTTTGATGAAGCAATGCAGGTAGATGCCAGGAATAAGTGGGAGCAAGCCATGGATGATGAGCTTCAGGCTCTCATGAAAAACCAGACATGGGATTTGGTAAAGCTACCTAAAGGCAAAAGAGAATTATAGAACAAGTGGGTGTTCAAATTCAAAGAGGAAGGAGGAAAGAAAAGATACAAGGCCCAGTTGGTGGTCAAGGGGTTTGCACAGAAAAAAGGTATAGATTTTGATGAGATTTTTTCTCCTGTAGTAAAAATGACTTCTATTAGAACTGTTCTAGGAATAGTTACAGCAGAAGACTTGCACTTAGAATAGCTTGATGTAAAGACTTCATTTCTCCATGGTGATTTGGAGGAGGAACTATATCTATGCAGCAACCAGAGGGCTATGAGGTCAAAGGTAAAGAGGAGATGGTGTGCAAACTAAAGAAGAGCTTGTATGGCTTGAAACAAGCTCCACGTCAATGGTATAAGAAATTTGATAGCTTCATGATGGAGCAAGGTTATATTATATGTCATTCTGACCATTGCATGTATACAAAGAAATTTGAGGATGGTAGTTATATTATCCTATGTCTGTATGTGGATGACATGTTGGTTGTAGGTAAAAACATGCAGGAAATAAAAGTACTCAAGAAGCAGCTAAGTGAATCCTTTGCTATGAAGGATTTGGGGTAAGCCAAAAAAATCCTTGGTATGAGGATATCTCGGGATAGGAAGGAAAAAAAGCTGACTTTATCTTAGGAAGAGTACATTAATAAGGTCTTGGAGAGGTTTAATGAGTAGGATGCTAAACCGGTTGAGACTCATTTGGAAATCCATTTCAAGTTATCAAAGGAGCAGTGTCCCAAGACAGAGCAGGAGAGAAACCAAATGTCCAAGGTACCTTACTCCTCAGTAGTTTGTAGTTTGATGTATGCCATGGTGTGTACCAGGCCTGATATTTACCCATGTAGTGGGAGCAGTGAGTAGATTTATGAGTGATCCAGGTAGAGATCACTGGTAGGAAGTAAAGTGGATCCTTCGATATTTGAGAGGGACCATGGGGATAGTTTTGTGCTACAGTGGATTAGACACCACTTTGTGTGGTTATGTAGATTCAGATATGGCTGGAGATGTAGACAGCAGGAGGAGCATGACAGGTTATGTTTACACTGTAGGTGGGACAACAGTGAGATGGATTTCACGACTACAAAAGCTGGTGGCTTTGTCAACCATGGAGGCTGAGTATGTTGCTGCCACAGAGGCAAGCAAAGAAATGATTTGGTTACAACAATTGCTTGAGGATTTGGGGCATAAGTAGGAGGAAGGAAAGTTGCATAGTGATAGTTAGAGTGTTATACACCTAGCTAAGAACTCTTCTTTCCACTCTAGGGCAAAGCATATATAGTTAAGGTACCATTTCATCAGGAAAACTTTGGAGGAAGAGAAGTTGAAGCTGGAGAAGATTCATACCAGTCAGAATCCATGCAGACATGATGACCAAGGTGGTCACAAGGGAAAAACTTAAGTTGTGTTCAGCTTTGGTTGGTCTTCATGAAAACTAGTGAAGGGTTGAGAAGCTTGCTCAGAGGAAAACTAGTCTCCAAGTGGGAGATTGTTAGGTTGTGGATCCTGTTTTCATGTGTGAAAGTGTTGAAGACTGTACACTAAGAGTACTGTACACTTTTCATGTATCCTCGTCGGGGTTCGGGGCCAGGCCAGGCCCCGAGTTTTTGGCCTAGCCCCTGAAGCAAGGGTTTGGGGGTGTAACCCCTGATATAAAAAATTGGGAAAACGTGCCCAATTTTGTGATTTTCTCATATGGGTGAGGATTTTTTACCCATAGGTTTATGGGATGGTTTTTTCCCATGGTTTTGATACCCACGGTTTTGTAAAACTGCTTAAGTAGTTGTCTATTTATATGGTTTTATGCATATGATAGAAGTATGAATGTAACATGATAGCAGATGTGTTTGAATTCGGGTCTGAATTGTGTAGAGTTTGTTGAGCATAGCTCCAAATAGATCTGGGTATTGTATTGAGAGAGCGGTGGCTTATAATAAAATATGAGCAAGTGATTCTTGGTGGACATAGCCCAAATTGGGTGAACCACATTAAATATTTTCTCTTTGTGTTGTGTTATTTTATTCTACACTTTTATTTGAGATCTTTAATAATTTTTGCATATTAGTTTCTACTGTTGCGATTCTGTGAGGGATTATTCCGCATATTTTATCTCTTATTTCCTAACATGCATCAAAATCTTCTCAACCCCTTTTTCTTCTCTTCTTCTTCCCATGCCAAATAGCCTTAACTTCAGTCTCCTGCACCCTTAACTCCACTTCATTCTTCTTTGAAAGTGGTGTACTTCCTCTTCCTGGAATGTATGCGTAACTTCCCTTCATCCTTCTCAGGTTCTTCTTCTTCTTCCTCTTCCTATCTATGCTTTCATGGGTGGGATTTGACATTCCCTATGGCTTTGGAAAGGGGGACTTCCATAACTTCCTTGAACTGTCAACTCCCCTTCTTGTTCTTCTTCTTCTTAGTACGAACATCTTGATGGACATTCCATTCATGGGTAAGATTGATGCCTCCATGGTTTTGAAAGTCCTGAGAGTGTATGGCTCCAAAATCCTTTGATATAGGGCGCAGTCACACTGTACCATACTTGATATAAATCTAGCATGTAGTACAATGTGGACATCAACATTGACCTTGTCTACATAAAAAATAAAATTATATGTTTCTTTGATCTAGTTGATGGTGTACTTCATATATTTAGCCATGAAAGTGAAGGGGAGATTATACTATGGCCCCATATCTCCCTTGGCCATCATAAAATTTGCTAGACAAAAATGTTGTGTAATGAAACATTTTACCTGGTCCCCAACAACCTATGGTAACTCGTGGGGAATGCACTAATCATTCTTAAAATCTCTAGGAAATCACTCAAATGACATGTTCATCAAAGCCTTGTAATAAATCGAGGTGGTCCCATTATAGGTGAACTTCATGAATTGGACTGCAAGGGATGTATGTGCAAGTGGGTGAACCCAAGTGTTCCCATCTAGCCCATCTATGACACCAATCTCCTAGAACATGATCAATAGTTGGATAGAGCCCCATGTGATCTTCATCCTTGCATCATTTTGCACCCACTCCTCTTCGATAATTCCATTTGGAATAAATTGGGAAATATTGTATTGTTTCCTCTTGGACACCTTGTAGGTCACGTAGAAGAACATCTATGATTAATGTATTTCCACCTTTCTGATTTGTCCAATTTGTAGCTAATGATCTGGGAGGTGACTCTTAACATTAGGTCTAGAAGATCTGTAATTACTTGTGCCCTACCTCCCTTCTCATAGTTCAATTTATTTGTTAGTTCCTCAATCTTGGCAGTGGTACATAAATCAAGATATATCCTCTCTAGTGTTCCGCAGGCCTGTAACAGTCTGAATCAAATGGCATGTGATCCTCATTCTTCTTCCTGCAAAGTATAAGAGGTCTTCAGGCACCCGCGACATTAACCACTTGAACAACAGGGTGGGTTTGACAAATAAAGGCATCTCCCATAACTACAAAAATCTAATATTTTGCAGCTCCTGTTACATCAAGTCATCAAACTTAGGGTTTTCGAGCTCATCCATTGTTGGAGTGATGATACTAGGTCCACCTACATCACATTTTAATTATCAGATGTTTTGTGGTTGTATTTTCTGATCTTGCATTTTTATAGCTTCGAGCTCCACTTTTCTACCTTGATTACTCCATGAGGGTATTGCATTTCTGAGTAAATTTCCACTAGATCCTCCTTTTCCACCACCAGTCTCTTTGTTCGATCCTTCTTTGGTTCCATCTTCCTCCTTCTTTCCCTCATACCATAGGTATGTTGATCCCCTCTTTTGTCTTCCCTAACTCAATAGCTTTCCCGCTTCTCTTTCATATAACCTCCTTCCTTCTCTATTGTCTTCTCCCCTCCTTCCTACACCACAATATTACATTATAACTTGCACAAGTCTATAGGAATGGATAGTGCTTCATTTCATTATTCTTCATAAAATCCTTTTCGCACTTTGAGCTCAGGAACACAAAATAAATTATCTTAAAGAAAAGTAGTCGAAATGACTAATCTTACCTCTTATTTATACTTTATCGATGCCTTAAGTCCCTTTGACCATGTGTCCTAATGTATCATTTTGATGAATCGATTTATTTCACTTAAATCAACTTACGTGACTTACCCTCACACTTTGCAGCTATAAACTTCTAGCATTCCAATACTACTAAAATGCCACAAACCTCCTTCGCACGCGTCACTGTGCCGAAGTACATAACCTCTGTGTTGTCTACTAAGTAGTTCCCCATGCTGTTTCCTACCTTATATTATATCATGTGATCCTTCCCTTCTTTTTTTCTTCATACTTCTCTCAAACCACCTTCATAACCATATGAATTTATGCACCTTAGCCATCACGTTGCTTGTTCTTCTGTATTCACGTTAATTTTTCCCAACAGTCCACTATCAAATAATTTTATTTTAAACTATGTTCAATATAATTGCTACTTCACCCCACACAAATTTTTTTGTGTGGTCCTGTCATCACCAATCCGGAACTATGATAATGCTTCACCGGGAACTCCTCGTGCTATGATTATTTACTAATGCACAGCCTTTAGTTTGGTGGATGTAATCTGGAAACAAAACAACAACATAACACAAAAATACCATCGACTATGATAAGACAAAATGATGACAAATCTGAAATATCAAAGTAAATTATAATATTAACATGAAATTGTTACAATCTCACCCATGAGGTACTTCAAGTGTTATTGACTTCACTTGACTTTCACCAAGACTATGGGAGAAACTTTACAATTACACCTCTTAATGGCTTCTTCAACACACCTTTAAACTGATGGCTTCCTTCGCACACTTCCTACAATATTTCTCACTACTTCCTTCTATGCTAAATGAGGGGGGGGGTGGCCTCTCTATTTATAGAACTTCCAGGCTTATCCATCTTATCTCTAAGATAGGATAAGAAATCCACTCTGACGAATCATATTCCATACCTTAACTCTTATCTGTACATGTAAGCTTATCTGTTAAGATAAGATAAACCTTATCATTTTACATGGGTTCCACATTTTTAGACTTTTTACAAATAAAATACACAAAATATTTATGACCTCACTCCTTGTCTTTATTACCAATATAATATTTCTAATTCCTAATCATGTAGACCCTACTTCTCTAATTACCCAAACTTTGAAATTTTAACATTACTGGACCACTTACGACAAATATTTACTTTTTACAACATTCCTATTGTACTTTGACTGTTACCATACTCCACATTATTGGTGGCACCGTACTGACGGCGCCGTTATCTTCTATCAGATGCTACTACTAATTATACTTAACAACATCCTATTCCTAATACATACATTAATGAAATAGAAATTACGGAGGAAAATTTTAGTGTCGACATCTTCCCCCTTCCTAGCTTCTACTCCGTCCTCGGAGTAGACTATTCTGGTGCTTGGAAAATCTTCAACTTGTCGTGGTTGACCCATTTCGTAATGGGAGTGCCATCCAATTCCTCCAGTCGGTACATACCATTTTCATGCACAGCTGCTATTTTGTAGGGCCCCATCCATTTTGGAAGAAATTTTCTCTGTCTTCTTTTTTTGTATCTGGAATCATATACTAGAACCAAGTCATTCACATGAAATGGAGACCACCGGATCTTTTGATCAAAGTATTCCTTCTGCTTCATTTTCTTCTTATGGCTTGTATCCTTTGCTATTTCTCTCATTTCCTCCAGCAAATGAAGATGTACCAACCTTTCTTTTACTGAATCACTTTCATCCATCCTTTCATTTTTCATAACTCTCACAGTGGGAATATCAAACTCAATAGGAAGAACTGGATCAATGCCATAGGCCAACTGAAATGGGGAGTATCCTGTTGCTGACTTTGATGTTGCCCTATATGCCCACAATGCTGCATGAATCCTTTTATCCCATTTATGTACCTGCAAGGCTGCATCTTTTGCTAGAATTTGACACAACACAAAATTTGTTCGTTCCACCTGTCCATTT
This sequence comes from Taxus chinensis, assembly GCA_019776745.2. NCBI lineage: Eukaryota > Viridiplantae > Streptophyta > Pinopsida > Cupressales > Taxaceae > Taxus > Taxus chinensis. The sequence continues at coordinate 450,437,664 of CM034153.1, read as the reverse complement.
GTGCTTGGCTTGTATGTTGTTGCCTTCCTGTGCTTAATAGAAAACTTATTGACTAGGGCTTCTACCACCTCATTAATGAAGTGGCTTCCTTGATCTGTTACAATTTCTAATGGGCAACCAAATCTGGTGACAATGCGTTCATACATGAACCTTGCCACTTCATCCATGGAAGTTGTTTTCAATGGCCTAGCTTCAACCCACTTGGTTAAATAATCTGTGGCAACTACAATATACTTATTTTGGCGTGATGTAGTTGGAAGTGGACCTACAATGTCTATTCCCCACTTTTCAAAGGGACCAAGGGGAAGAATAGGACATAATGGAGCTGATGAAGTCTTACGGTTACCATGTGTTTGACAAATATCACATGTCTTACAATAATTATAACAATCTTTAAAAAGAGTGGGCCAGTGATAACCTGCATCCAAGATCCTTCTTGCTGTAAGTTGTCCAGAGAAGTGCCCTCCACATGTACCATTGTGGAATTCTTCTAGCAGTTCCTTCCCTTGATCACGTCCAACTGCCCTCTTGTACTGTCCATCAGGTCCTATTCGAAATAATACTCCATGCAGAATAGAATATGGATGACTGGCTTGAGTAATCTTTCTCTTAGTATTTGCATTGGCACCATCAGGAAACTTGAATTCATTCAGATAATTCCAAATATCTATGTATTCACTAGGGATTGTGTCAAGGGATAACAATGCTGCATCGGGGAAATCATCATCATCACAAGATGATCCTAAACCATCATAGGCTCGAGAGAGTGCATCTGCATTGACATGCTTCTTTCCTGGCCTATCTATAATATCAAATTCAAATTCTTGTAGCAAAATTATCCATCTTGCTATCCTCCCTGATGGGTTAGGCTTATTTACAATATATTTTAGAGCCTGATGATCTGTTACAACTAGAAATTTTTACCCTAGCAAGTAATTTCTAAACTTCTTTACAGCAAAAATGATAGCCAGAGCCTCTTTTTCAGTTACAGTATAATTTACCTCAGCACTGCTCATTTGTCTGCTCCCAAAGTAAATTGGATGTTCATTCCCATTTTCATCCTTTTGGCTCAAAGTACTTCCTAGTGCTGCATCTGAGGCATCAGTGTACACAATGAATGGCTTGCTCCAATCTGGATTCTTCAAAACAGGTGAAGACACCAGGGCTTCCTTCAGTTGTCCAAAAGCTTCATGCGCCTTATTTCCTAGTTCATAAGTAACATCCTTCTTCAAGAACTGGGTTAGTGGCTGTGTAATCTTTGAGAAATTCTTGATGAACCTTCTATAGTAACCCACATGGCCTAAAAATGATCTCAACTTACTTCTATTAATAGGAAATGGTAAATCTTTGATTTTTGAAACTTTATCAGGATCAGTACCAATACCATCTCTGGATACAACATGCCCTAACAAAACACCTTTAGAACATCCAAAGACACACTTTGTAGGGTTTAGTGAGGCTTGTGCTTCATCTAACCTTTGAAATGCTATCTCCATTTGGTGCAGGTGGTCCAACTTGCTCCCATAGATGCAAAAATCATCCAGAAATACTCTGATGAAGGTCCCAATGTAGGGTTCGAACACCCTATTCATCAAACGCTGGAATGTTGCTGGAGCATTACACAACCCAAAAGGCATAACTCTATAAGAAAACGTTCCCCAAGGAGTGGTGAATGTGGTCTTCAGCTGATCTTTCTCTGCTATACGAACTTGGTTGTAGCCGCTATATCCATCAGCAAAACTATAGCACTCCTGCCAGCTACTTCGTCCAAGATCTGATCTGAAAATGGAAGAGGGTAATGATCCTTCTTTGTTGCCTTATTGAGCTTCCTGTAATCAACACAAATGCGTAGCTTCCCATTCTTTTTTATTGAGATCACAATGGGAGAAACCCATTCTGAATTCTCCACAGCAAATATGAATCCTGCATCAAGCAACTTATCTATTTCTTCTTTTACAGTCTTGGAAAAATTAGGATTCATTCTATATGGCATTTGCTTTATGGGCTTAGCACCATCTACCAGCTCAATACAATGTTCTACCCAACTTACTTGACAGAGTTCCTTGTAATCAAAAGTGAATAGGTGTATGTACCTTCGAAAGAGCTGGAGGTAGGATTCCTTCTCACTCTCCATCACAGCATCACCAATCTTTATTTGTTGGAGACGATCATCAACTTCTTCTTCAGATAATTTTATGGGGTCATGAGTTGGTGTGACTGGAAGGATATCCATGACTGAAACATCCACCTCACTTTCTTCATCTTCAGTGTCCACTTCACTGGTACTAGAGTAATCAGAGGATGTCCAATCATCAGTTTCATCACTTGAATCCACAGGTTCTGCTTTATGATGTCGAGGGATCATGTTTATCTTCACCCTCTCTCTACCACGTCCAAGTGTCATGAAACCTTCATTCCAGTAGTTTCTTGCATGAACTCTCCTTAGCCATGGTCTTCCCAGCAGCATTGGGTACGCAACAATACCATTTTTCATCACCTGAAAGTCTACCACACATACAAGACCCATAACAGATATTACCACATTTGAAACTACACCTTCTGGTTTAGTTTTTCCCTTATTTAATGACCTTAACATAAGTGTTGAAGGGCGATCAATTTTTAAACCCAACATATTCATTACAGACTCGATCATTACATTAACTGTAGCACCTCCATCAACTAAGACATCATGAATTGAAATACCATTACATAATACCTCAGCTTGTGGAGCATAGGGATCTGCCTCTGCCTCCAAAACAGGGACCTCAACCTCCTTCCTTCTTCGAGCATTGAGTCCACCTCGCAACTCCCGCCTCTTCTCAGAAGACATAGCCAAGAGTTGACCATATGTAATATTTGCAGGCCTTTTGGACAGATCTTCCAAGATGGAGTATGGTCCTTGCCCCTGTGAAATCAGAAAATCCTGCACACCCAACTTTCTTCTCCTATGTTTCTTACTAGTTTCTTCTTTCATCTTCTTAGGATCATTTCCATCTTGATTATCTTTTTCTTTCTTTCTTTTTGTTACAAACACATCTACTTCATTATTTCTGCTCTTATCTACTACATCAAAAGAATTCACAGGTGCTTTTCCTTTATCATTATCTCCTTTACCAGATGTAGAAGCTCTATCTGGACAATTATACTTATAATGACCCTTTTTATAACAACCATAACAAACAACTTCAGAAATATTTCTTTTTGGACCTCTATCTCCTCCCTGAGAACTAAATTCCTTTCCTTGAAGAAGATTAATAGTTAACTGACCCATCTTTTTGAGCAGATCTTCATACTCAGTAGATGTACTAGGAGAAATATTTGTGCTCACCGGGAGTGGTTGTGGATTCTGGACCAAAGGTGCTGGTGTAGGCTCTACTTTAGCAACAATTTCTTTGGGCTCCTCTTCCATGCTTTCTTCTTGCCTTCTTGCAATCTCCTTTGCTTGTTCAATGGTAGCTGGGTGGTCATACTTCACTCGTTGTCTGATCTCTGGCTTCATCCCAAGAATGAAGTGCTTACAGAGGAGATTATCCACGCCATTCATCAACCCATCCGCTAATCCTTCCTTCCAGATCTGGGCATCGAGCTTCCTCCTTAGCTCTAGAACACGAGCATGATAATCCCTTATCTTCTCCTTCTCTCCTTGGGATAGCTTTGTGATCTCGATCATGAGATCTGCATATTTCTGTTGTTCACCAAATTCTTCAAGAAAACTTTCAGTTAATAAATCCCATGAATTTTTCACATTATCACCTAGTGTTTCAAACCACCTAAGTGCTGAACCATCCAAAAAGGTAGGAAAAAATTCAGTCCATTGTTCCCTTCTTATAAGGCCATTACAAATACAAGATCGTTTAAACTCTTGAATGAAAGAAGAAGCATCTTCATTAGATTGAGCTGAAAAAACAGGAATCTTTCCCATTTTCAAAAGTAACCACCGTGAAATACCAACCCACAAGTACAATCAACAAGACTTATGTGCACAAATAATTGGAATCACTATAATAGAAAGTGACTTTACACCTTTCTACAGTAAAATAGAAATGACCACGGTAAATTATGGTAAAACTTGACTTACAGCGTAAAAACTGACTTTACTGTGGTAAACACTATTCACGGTAAAAAATGAAATTACTGTGGTAAATACTATTCACGGTAAAAAGTGACTTTACTGTGGTAAATACTATTCACAGCTTTAAAAACTATTCACTTTACCATGGTAACTACTATTCATGGCAAAAATGACTTTACCATGGTAACTACTATGCACAGTAAAAACAAGGTTACCCTCCAATTGATTTTTGACTAAGTGGGAATATCTCTCCAGAAAATCCACCAACGAGGAATGGTCCTGGCAACGGAACCAAAATGTCATCACCAATCCGGCACTATGATAATTCTTCACCGGGAACTCCTCGTGCTATGATTATTTACTAATGCACAGCCTTTAGTTTGGTGGATGTAATCTGGAAACAAAACAACAACATAACACAAAAATACCATCGACTATGATAAGACGAATGATGAAAAATCTGAAATATCAAAGTAAATTATAATATTAACATGAAATTGTTACAATCTCACCCATGAGGTACTTCAAGTGTTATTGACTTCACTTGACTTTCACCAAGACTATGGGAGAAACTTTACAATTACACCTCTTAATGGCTTCTTCAACACACCTTTAAACTGATGGCTTCCTTCGCACACTTCCTACAATATTTCTCACTACTTCCTTCTATGCTAAATGAGGGGGGTGGCCTCTCTATTTATAGAACTTCCAGGCTTATCCATCTTATCTCTAAGATAGGATAAGAAATCCACTCTGACGAATCATATTCCATACCTTAACTCTTATCTGTACATGTAAGCTTATCTTTAAGATAAGATAAACCTTATCATTTTACATGGGTTCCACATTTTTAGACTTTTTACAAATAAAATACACAAAATATTTATGACCTCACTCCTTGTCTTTATTACCAATATAATATTTCTAATTCCTAATCACGTAGACCCTACTTCTCTAATTACCCAAACTTTGACATTTTAACATTACCGGACCACTTACGACAAATATTTACTTTTTACAACATTCCTATTGTACTTTGACTGTTACCGTACTCCACATTATTGGTGGCACCGTACTGATGGCACCGTTGTCTTCTATCAGATGCTACTACTAATTATACTTAACAACAACATATTCCTAATACATACATTATTGAAATAGAAATTACTGAGGAAAATTTTAGTGTCGACAGTTCCACATGGTGTTTCCTACCTTATGTCATACCACATGATCCTTCCCTTCTTGTGGTCTTCAGACTTATTTTAACCCACCTTTATAACCACACGAATTTACGCACCTTATCCATTACGTTGCTCGTTTATTTGTCTTCACGTTAATTTTTGCCAACAGACCATTGTCAAAGTTGTTTTCAATCATGTTCAATATATTTGATACTT